>CM041719.1:26396204-26953704 GCA_023373845.1 Nibea coibor | reverse complement strand
GTCTTCCAGGAACAATTGAATTTCTGTCCATTGTTCATCATAATGCTCATTCACCTGATCTGAAAAAGGAACAGGGCTGGAATAACAGTGGAGATTCTTCTCTTTCTAAAGGTACAATGATCCAACCCATGTGAAACTATAAGAACATACCGTGTGTACCGCGTGAGATGAGCTTATAAAACACATCAGTATGTTTGAGGTTATTTAGAAACAGTGCTTAGATATTTGCTCACCCGAGAACACTTTATTTTTACACTGTAAATGTCCTGCTTAGTACATATGCTACAAAAACAAATGGAGGAGATTTATCTAAACTATGATGATGTTGTTTATGTCCCCCTGCTTCTCTGCTGGAGGGATGTAAGTGGCAGAGAGCAGAGTGCTCCCGCTGGAGCTCAGTAGAGGCTGTCTCAGGGCTGGAGAGCAATGTTAGTGGCTTTGGGTCAGGCTTAGAGAGCTGGCCGGGTCCATTGGAGCATGCTGGAGGCTGGTCATAGGATTTGTGTTAGACTCAAGGGGGCTTAGACCTGACCCTGGGCATTGAGAGCCTGCTGGAGCTTTGTCATTGATTCAGCGTACTGCTAAAAGTTTTAACTATTTAGAGCCACTGTATAGAATGGTGATATAATTATGCATCTTTTAAATTATTGTGACGATAGAAATCTGTTGAGCAATGAGTGCAGTCTATGTGCTGCTTTCAGGCTATTTCAGAGATTTTCAGGTGTTCCGGCAGCTGGTGGTGTGGGAGTGTCGCTATTATCTACTACTGTCAGTGCACCGAAATGCAGTTTTCCCGCCCACATTACCCAAAGACAGAGAAGAAAAAGGACTCTGACCCAGAGCTTTTCCTTCATTTCCTAGATTTTGGGATAAGTGTAGACTGTAGTGATCAATCTCTCCTTCACGGCTGCTAGCCGAACACCTGAATTTGGAAGGAATACCATGATCTAAACTACTTTACACTCAGCTCTACCTTCCCCAGTATATGTTGAAGTTTAAAGGTCAATGAAGGCAGAAGGACTTCATCATTAGACACTCTCCACTCCTGAGTTACACCTACAGATTCTATCCAGCAGACATGAGCAGAGTCCAACCACTGAGAAGACTTTTGAACTAAAAGTGATGTGAGGCCAACTTTAATGACAGCTAGACTTATTTTTCAATTAATGGACTAAAACATTGAAGCCAAATGTAATATATTTGAAAGCAACACTCATTCTAAATATGCCTGTTTATATTAAAGGTATCTGAGCTGTCTGCTTTAATCCGTTTTTGGTAAATGATTAAACATCTCTCTGCTTTCAAAGAACACGGGCCAAAGAAAACATCAGGAACCACTTCCTCGTGAGATCCTGCCTGTCAGAGAGTGTTACAGAGAGGTCATAAATCACAGCATGCTTCATGTCCATGCGCACACAGGAACACGTTTCACTACATTGCGATGTTGATCAAGAGATAATCGGAGTGCGTGTGTTTCCTGAAGTTACACACACAGCAGAGGAAGCAACATCTGTAACAATAGACTCCTACTTACTGTGTGTGTTTGTGTGTATTGCCAATAGGAACTAAGCTCTGCGGAGACAAAGCCGAAAGGACCGTCTGCAGGTGCGTGTGTGTGTATGCGAGTGTGTGGGTGTGTGTGTGTGATGCAGTGAGTATGAGTGCTTACTCAGGCAGGGCTCTCCTGATGATGCTGTGAACTTGTTTGTAGACGTCCAGTTTGGACAGACAGCTGCACTGGGTGTGGTTGGCCACACTGATCGTCACCGGCTTGGTGCCTTGGGTGATTGGTACTGTGATCTCAAACAGCTGCAGAAAGAGCAAAAGAGAGAAGAGGTGAATCAATGATGTACAAATGATGTACACATACACAAAAGAGTGCAGTGGCAGTTATAAATAACACTGAAGTCCAACACGTGGTGATTGTTTTACCTTCAGTTATAAGCTAATGTATTTTCATGTTACAATAATGTGTATGGTGCCAAACTGGGAAGAAAGTGCTGTCTTTGAGGGCTTGACGTGGTTGCACAAAGCTCCAACAATAATCTGGTCAAAGCAGTTTCATGGTGTTACTGGACTCCACAGTATGAATGGTGTCTTTTTAAAATATCCCTTATACGTCCAAACATATGCACGAAGACTGAACTGTCCTCTGGAAAAAAAGAAATGTCACAGAATCAACGCAAGTAGTTTCTGATGACAGCTGCAGTACAGAAGTACTGGACATTGTTGCCAAGTGCTATGAGATTGGCTGCTTACTTTTACTATCAAAATAAAACTTGATGACTTGTGTAATCCCTTTAGCTCCACAGTGGTAGTATCTCATTTCAGCTCTTGCAGAAAGACCCCTATTCTACCTCACCAGACTTTAGATTCAGTATGCATTTACATGGAAGGTGATCAGCCTCAGTGCAACATAGGTGAGACCCAAATCAGTCATTTGCAGTTGAAGAGTTCTTTCTCATCACAGCAATGATCGGTTTGTATGAGTGAAGACAAAATGATTTCTGCTCTGCTCCGAAATACCCACACTAAGCTATTCAGCCATACACGACCCAATGGCTCAATACTTAATTTGAAAAATGGTTGAGGAATTTGCACTGGGCCAAGCCAATGTGGAAGTTTCACTGCAGTTCCTGAAATGGCTACTTGTGGCTGGGTCCAAAATGAGTCAAACTTCATAAGTCCCTATGTTAAAATGTCCAACAGCAGAAATGTTTACAGCCTGGTACAAAAACACTGCTTTGACAGGTCGGTGTCCTGCATTCAGCCTGCTTCAGCTTCACCCATGCTCCATCTCTTGGAACATGGATGGAGCTGATCCCATTTTTGGATTGGGTCACTTTTTTTGTTTATCTGGGAGCTGGTGGAGATGGTGACGACCAGTGCCACCACACTGAGCTTCATAATAACTCTTTAGAAAGCTAAGATTTATGTCACAGAGTCTGTTAAATGCAGTCCATGGTAACGACCCACACATCAGCTACACTGGCTGGCTGGTTTAAAACGTATTCATTGAGAAAACATCAAATCAAGCTGACACACTGTATATATGTACACAGCCACAAGCTGATATGACTTTTTTTTTTTTTAATCAAATTGCTTAATACACATCCAGTAGACAGAGGAACACTCAACAACTCAGCCTGATGAATAAGTCAAGTCAAACTGAAGTTATACAGCCCAAAATCTCACAAAACTCACAAAAGCCATTATTTCACACACTCTTTTAGCAAGGACCCTTCACCAAGGGCCCCTTAACTTGGAGTTCAACCTGCAGCTTTAATCAGTGGGAAGCACATTTGAGACTGAAAACAATACGTGAGAATGTGAAGGATTGCCACTTGAAGAACAATAAGAGTAAAAAGGAGCTGAGCTTTAGTTTTCACATGGTACTGCTGGAGATACTTACACAAGTCTGTTGTACAGAATAGAACAGACACCGTGAGAGCCATTCCATCCATTCAATCACTTGAACAGCATGAATAGAAACTAATTAGTCTCAATGACTCCTATTCACAAACCCTAAATAGTTTAAACTGTCTCTCTCCCTCTTATCCTAATTGGGATATCATTAAAGCTGACCTCAGTCTTTTTGACCTGGTAAGTGCTCATCAAGGTTACAGAACACATACACATGAAGAGAGCTCTTAGATCACAGAGACCACCACCGGGTTGAAAAGTTCACCTGCACAGATTTCCTAAATCTGTGGTCATGTTTTGGCTTGTAAAATTGTTCTTCTTGGCTTCTTGTTGCTGACTATAACCAAGGCCTCCATACTACTCAAGTATCTTTTAACGAAAAAGCAAATCCCCAGACAAACTTTGAGAAAGGATTGAGAAACTGAAGCTTGTGGGGATATTATGAAACATATGATTCTTGTGGAGACAGTATGTTGCAGCAACAAAATGATAGCATACTGCATGACACAAGAGTAAAGGGTTGATTACTAAACCTACAAGTCACCATCATGGCACCTCTTTTAGTTTAGTGTTGTGTTTGCTGAACAGCTACATTTGACTGCCCTGCTGTAAAATAACACCTCATATTGGGCTGCGACTGAACTTGAAATATTGATTGAAGGAACCAACAAAAACTCCACTGTATCATGCATTCACTTCATATACATTTTATCTATATAGTCAAAGTATCAAGGTATCAAAGTATCATTACAACATAGAATGCACAATGAAATAACAGTTGTAAGTAATATATATTAGCTACAACTGTTTACAAAGTATGTATAGTATGTTCAATGTCATTCATCTATGGTGAAGGTGGAGGATGGAAGTGTAGACAAAGAGAGTGAGCAGGGTGAAACACACAGTGGCTGAGGTGGATCTTGTCTTTATTATCCTTGGAGCTCTGCACAGGCACCTCATCTCAGCTGTATCACTAACGTTCGGTAGATGGGTACCAATGATGTTCTGCATGGTTTTAGTTGGCTGCTCCTGGGCCCTCCTGTACTAGGCTGTGCACAAATCCTGTCAGTTTGTAATGTTTCCAGTCAGGATGCATTCTATTGCTCCTCTGTTAATGTTCACAAAAAAGTTCTTAAGAGTACAGCTGTTCCTGAACTTTATTTGAGATACGAGTTGGCCATGACAGGTTGTATTCCTGATTCCCAGGCTCCACCGTTGTCAAAACGGGTGTGCGTTTTTGCCTCCTTTTCCTTAAAAACAATGATCAGCTCTTTGCTTTTGCTGATGTTTTGTGGCAGTTGGCCGACCATGAGCTGGGTCTGGCTTGATGTTTCTGCCTCTTAAAGGAAGTGTGTCCTTGCCACTGTGGACAAGTGTTTGCTCATGGTGGGAACTGTTGAGTCTCTAGACCTGCTCTGTGTCATGAGATAATCTCTGTTAGGACTTTGTGCTACATTAATAAAACTGAACTGAACTGATGTTAAGGATGATGTTGATTTATGGTTTATCATGATTTTACATTAAGCGTATTGTGTCCATTCCAAGTGCCAACTAAGCCAGTTACCAGTTACCCACCCAAAACTCTATAGGGGCTGTGTCTGTCTCTGACCAACTAAATTATTTTTTTTAAAGTAAACAGAGAGGTTATTCATACAAATCTGATAAAAAAAAATACACTGACCACTGCAACAGTGCAAAATAAGAGAATTAAGTCCAAACATCAGCCCTCTGTCTTCTCTCTGGCTGAGCACACAATCCTGTGGAGTGGAGGAGGTGTTACTGCCAATCTGAACTGTCTGGGGTCTGTTTGAGAGGAAGTCCAATATCACGTTGCAGAGTCTGGTACTCAAGCCCAGAGTGCTAGGTTTGCCAATCAGTTTCATGGGGGAGATCATGTTGAACGCTGAGCAGAATGAAAATCAACAACATTCCGATGGAGGTGTTGTTATTTTCGGTGTATGTGACTGAGATTTAAATAAATTCTAAATAAACAGTGCTGACTCTGCAGACACATCAGTGACACACAAACAAAAGCAGTAAGAGTGACTCATATCCAAATAATACCAAAAAACAAATGACAGTTTGATCTGGTAACTTTTCCATTCTCTCAGGCCTCAAGGCACTGAGAAGAGTGACCATAAAGCATTATGCCTATCCTGAGAGCCTGTATGTTCATGTTAACACACCAACAGCATTCATCTGGAGAATAAAAAAATAGTAATAAATTACTAAATTACACAGAAAGGGAATGTAAAAAATATCAAATAAGAAGTTAAACAAAAAAGGTCAAGTGTCATAGTTCAGTGGTGGGAAAAGGTTTAGGCTCGAGCACTGAATCTCTCTTGTGTTACACAAAATGTGAGGACTTGATTTTTTATCTTATATGATCTTACATTCAGTCTTTTACAGGTTTTAGATTATTGGTCTGCTTGGAAGGAGTCTCTGGAGCCCAAGTCAAAAATATTACTAAATATTACAAAAATAGTACTTTATTGAACAATACTTCTAATAAAATAAAACTATAACAAGGAATCCACCAAAGCACTGGTGGCCTACCTATGAACTAACTAAAGCCTAACCTAGCTGAGCTCATTTCAAAACATATGCAAGCTGTTAAATACATCAAACAAGAACAAAACTATAAGACATTATGCACAATACAGAATAGTGAGAGTGGGAGTAAACCAGCATGGTGAAGAGAAAGTTGAACACAAACATCTGCAGAGTGAACACCATGAGCGCAGGTTTTCAAGAACCACCAGACGGCTGCTTAAAGATACTTACAGTCAGTCAAATAGTAAAATACACAGTTTAGCACAACTTCTATTACCTGCTAAGTGTCGAAACCTCTTAACTCCTGCCAGCTGCTTCAGGCTCTGCCAAAGCAAATCAGCACAGTGAAACTTCAAGCATGACGAAACCAACCACAAAATGCTGTTAGAAAGAGCCACATTTGACTCCTCACCTTTCCATACGTCTATTTTGAGTTTTTAAGTTATTTGCAATCTCTTTCAAAAATCCATTAGAATTCATTTGAACTGTAAAATGTCTATCTAGTCTGCCATAATTGGAATGATTTACTATGTAGCCTATGTAAATTTCCAAACTCTGGCCAGAGGTCTGATACTGCAGCCAAAAACAGCAGTTAGGAAAAACTAGCAGAGCGAAAGAATGTCTTGTGAAACCTCAAAACGTCTGTAGCTCAGCACCCACAGGCCCCGCTGCCAGGAGAAAGCTTCTCATCTTCAGCCTCGGCCTCCTCACTTACTGACTTCACACCTCACGGGTGGCGTGCTTCATAAAGTTTCTTGATTTAAACACTGTCGTTGTTGTTTCGATGTTCAGTCAAACACCATCTAAATGTGATCTCTCTCTCTCTCCATCCGCACAGTCAAAAGACAAAACTATGAAACATATTTAACATGTTAGTCACACTACTCTACACAGGCTTTCTAGTGTTCACATGAAACTTCTAAATAGTCAGTGGGCCTATTTACCCTAACAAATGATACAATAAGGCCATATTCAGGCCACAGTACACTTCCTGCCCTGATTGAAATCAGCTTTAACAGATCATCTAACAAAAGGGCTATCAGGCCGGACTGCCACTGCCAGTTCATCAAGTTAACACTTGGGAAATGAAGAAAGCAGCTGAGCTGAAACAATGCACTATCAGCATCAGCCAGTCCATTAACAACAGCTCCATGGAAATGAGCCAACGAGCTGAAGGAATTTACCCTCTGCTTCATGGTGCAGCTGATTGGTGATTGAGAAGAGGTGAAGACCTTGAGAATACAAAGAGTTTGTATTTAGACTGGCTGCATGTCATTTAAAGTCACAATGTCATTTTTATCACTTGAAGGTCAAGGTGTTTGAACATCAGTTGTCACCATAGACAGTATAAAACATGGCAGGATATCCATGACATCACCCACAGGTTTCCAGAAGATGTATCTGTTGTCAGGTGAAGTTCAGTGTGGTCGGCGGCTCACAACTACTGCAAAAATGGGCGAAGAGGTGGAGCATGGATGGAGTTGAGTCTGACTGAATGAAGCCTGGTTGCTACCTGTAAGAACGCCTACCTGTCAGTCAAAGCATCCACACTGTTAATTCTGCTTAACTTTAAGCCTTAATATAATTTGAACAGGTGAGTTGTATATAAATTCACCATCAGTACAGCTGTCATGAACGGGGAAATTAGCTATAGAGACTAAAACCAGACTGCACAAACATTCAACAACCAGCCACTTCATAATGTACACTTGGATAATCCAATATGATCCGACACAACAACTCTACCATAAATTCTACTTTTATGAAGATGTTTCAGTTTTGCTGATGCTGTCAGAGAGGTATCTGTTTAACTACAATATTTACTGTTGAGGTTGTATTTTGCAGTAGTGTTAAATTATATTGAGAGGTGTTTTTAATGGTTTGGTCTCCCCATTTACATACATGGGGGCCAAAATATTACATCCACTATAACCTTAATTTTTCCCAACTTTTGCAATTAAGAACGTGTGACAGAACCAGTAAAATCATTCAGGTGCTATTAAATATGGCAGCAGGAATGATGTCTGTGCTTCATCTCCATCAGTCCATGACATCACACTGCTGTGTGCAGGTTGGTGCAAGTGTGGTGCAATTACATTCACACTCACACACACACACTGAAATACATCTTCATCATGTGCATAGCTGTGTTTGAAAGGATTCTCTGTAATGCCATCGAGACATTTCCTCATTCTGTAATGTTTTGTACTCTGCTCCTCGTCCAGCTGCAGGAAGACGTCATACTGGGTGATCTTCTTCACAAAATGTTTACAGAATACATGTGCTCTGACATCTACAACACTGGAGATTTTGTGAAAGACTGCTCCAGGTCAACAGCAAGAAGCAGCACTTACTGTACACCGGAATAAACATTGCATCTCATCCAAGATATCAGCACCAAACAAAGTTTTTAGGACTTCATGAGCTTCTGTTGGAGCTTCATGTTCTAGTGACAGTTTTCATTACAGCGGTATTAAGTGATGAAGAAAATCTTTGATTAGGTGTCATGGATGGCAGGTCTGTCAGCTGCTTGCTCATTGCTCCCAAAAGAAGACAAATTCCATTCATTTCTTTCATATGTGTACACAGTGCGGACAGTTAATCCAAGCAGAATCCAAGTCCACGTGTCCACAGCTTCATATTATTCTCATGGCAGGAATGTATCAAAACAACCTTTGGATTTTTGTCTATTCTAAAAACATGTTTTTTTTTTTATTACACACTGTGTTCAAATCCTCCATCCATCCAGAGATGCTCCATCCAAATCTGTTTTTATCAGATAACGTTAAGTTGCGTTTCTTCTTGTGTTTACATCTGAGTAAGATGACCTGACGCTAAAGCATTTTAACTGGGAGTCAAGCCAACAACACTTTGACTAGACAGCCTCTCGTATTGGTGTGCTCTTACATTTTGCTTCTGTTTTCACTGTTTCTCACTTCTTTTGTCACCAGTATTTGATTCAGTAAATCACATGAGCCTTCACATTCAACATGTGGTCCAATGCTTCCTTTTTAACTATTCCTGGCCACTCTGGATGTCTCTCTAACAGGACGGAGGTAATGAAATACATAGGTGCCTTCACGTTCTATAGTAGCATAGAAAACATATGTTATAACAAAGAAAACATGAGAAAATCTTCATTTTCACACAAAAGTAACAATATATTATGTATGTGATCTAGGCACTCTGCACTAGCACCAGCATCAGGTCAGAATTTCATTTTGTTCAGGAGAAATTCCAGCTCCAACAGCTTCCTGCTGTACAATTTTTGGGTCATGATTATGCTCATACATATTCAGACAGAAGGTATACTGTATGAAAGTAGTATGTGAGTTGTAAGTGGGTTGAGTACATTTTAATCGGAAAGTTCCATTTTGTCTTTTGTCCTGTACAGGTGTAAACTTCTGCCACACGGTGGAGCTGAACGGCATGTCAGGGGTCACCAAAAACAAAAGGAATTATCTGCTGGCGACCACAAATGTCCACAGCAAATTTATCATCTTTTGTTTGTCTGTCAAGAGCAGTACCATCTTAGATTTCATTAAAATAGGTTAGCTTGCTTTGTGTGTGAAGTGTGTGAGTGAAATGTTCCCAGTAATGGTCTATTTGTTATATGGACACAGTATTAAAATCTCAAAATTAACTTATAATTGATTTATTATTTTACAGTGACACATAAAACAACTTTGAGGGCCAGTTTAAACAAGCTCAGTCCAATCATTTTTCAGCAATGATTTACGGTCCCACACTAAACAGGGCAACCTCAGGAAGAGCCCCTAACTGAGAGAGAAAACAAGCTGTAAAACTCGATCTGACCACACACGCAAATACACACAGTATTCCTCCAGTCAGACCGCATAACAAGCCAATTAAAGAGCCCTGCATGCTAGTAACTCTTTCTCTTTAACCACAATTGTACTCTGGAGACCAGTAGACACACTCTGTGGTACTCCAGAGCTCCTGCGTGTGCTCATACATGTGAACACTTTGCATACAGCTGAGATGTTTCTGTTCCACCCACCTCAGTGTGCTGTGCTTATATGACCTTAAGTAAGCATGTTAGCTAGTGAAACCATGTAAGTGAGCATCTGTGTTGGAGTAGACTGAAGGACAAGCAGCCAGAGAACCTCACAAAGTCATAGTCAGTTCAGGGGCTGATTTTAGAGGACACTTTGTGTTAGTTTCAGTTGTAATCCTTATCCTGTATGGGTATTATGTACTTTGATCCATATTTGAGCACATAATAAGACTGGCAGAAGAAAAAAAGAGTGTGCTTACAGTTTTGCTGAGGTAACCAGTGGAGATATTCCTGCATTGTTTGTCTTCAGAGTGGCAGCATCCTCCACATCTGTAGACGGACACACATGGTGGTTTATAGAAGATGTTGGTGGGAGCCCCGAACTCCCTGCCCACGTCGACACACACTTCCCTGGGCATGCACTGAGTCTTCCTCCACTCTGACTCTATACCTGCAAACACCACAGCCATACAACAGGAGGACACACATACAGTATATGATATATACATTTGTATGTTGCAAACATTTCAGATTTCATCATCTCAGTGCATGACTTCAGTCATATCACTATCAAATTGTCAGCCATGGTGGAGCCAGTGTGATCAGTCATGACATAATAGACAGACAACTCATATCATTTCTTTATTTACCTATACATTTTTTTGTGCCCAGACCTTTTTTTTCTTTCCATACTTTTCACATAACTTCACATTTGACACCCCAAAGTTCTACAAAACATAGCTTTAGACAGTCTTGAACACTAGAATGTGGTGTTATATGTTTTTTATCTTAATCATATCTGTGCATTCAGATAATCCTCTGAAACATTGTATATATCTCTCTGTGGCTGTAAATATTGGCTATTTATGTGAAAATGATCAAAAGTGCTTTTTTGCTTCACTGCCAAGAAACCAGTCTGAGATGATTCGAGCTTTATGACATGGTGCGTTATCCTGCTGGAAGTAGTCATCAGAAGATGGGTACACTGTGGTCATAAAGGGATGGACATGGTCAGCAACAATACTCAGGTAGGCTGTGGCGTTGCAACGATGCTCAATTGGTACTAAGGGGCCCAAAGTGTGCTCAGAAAATATCCCCTACACCATTACACCACCACCACCAGTCTGAATCGTTGATACAAGGCAGGATGGATCCATGCTTTCATGTTGGGGACGCCAAATTCTGACCCTACCATCTGAATGCTGCAGGAGAAATCGAGACTCATCAGACCAGGCAACGTTTTTCCAATCTTCTATTGTCCAATTTTGGTGAGCCTGGTGAATTGTAGCCTCAGTTTCCTGTTCTTAGCTGACAGGAGTGGCACCCGGTGTGGTCTTCTGCTGCTGTAGCCCATCTGCCTCAAGGTTCGACGTGTTGTGCGTTAAGAGATGCTCTTTGTATACCTTGGTTGTAACGAGTGGTTATTTGAGTTACTGTTGCCTTTCTATCAGCTCGAACCAGTCTGGCCATTCTCCTCTGACCTCTGGCATCATCAAGGCATTTTCACCCACAGAACTGCCGCTCACTGGATATTTTCTTTTTTTCGGACCATTCTCTGTAAACCCTAGAGATGGTTGTGTGTGAAAATCCCAGTAGATCAGCAGTTTCTGAAATACTCAGACCAGCCCATCTGGCACCAACAACCATGCCACGTTCAAAGTTACTTAAATCACTTTTCTTCCCCATTCTGATGCTCGGTTTGAACTGCAGCAGATCGTCTTGACCATGTCTACATGCCTAAATGCATTGAGTTGCTGCCATGTGATTGGATGAGTAGAAATTTGCATTACGAGCAGTTGGACAGGTGTGCCTAATAAAGTGACCGGTGAGTGTACATAACAGAGGCAAAGATATTGTTTTCACTGTAGCTATAGCCTCTGGCAGAGTGTGTGCACCATGTACTGAGATGAAGAGTGCACAGTGCTGTGTTATATTCAACGCTTTGCTTCATCCCCTCTTATGTGGAATTCCGGATTCATTAACCTTAATAACCACCACTCACTTTAGATCTGCTGACCCCCAAAAGCATGAGTGTCAATAAATGTAGAGAAACATAGAAACAAAAGCTTCACACACGT
Organism: Nibea coibor; assembly: GCA_023373845.1. Taxonomy (NCBI): domain Eukaryota; kingdom Metazoa; phylum Chordata; class Actinopteri; family Sciaenidae; genus Nibea; species Nibea coibor. The sequence goes on along the minus strand of CM041719.1, from coordinate 26,941,632 downwards.
TTAAACAGTGACAGTTAAACTTAATTAAAGTGTTAATTACTTATTCATGTAACTCAAAAAGGCTTTTATTTAAGCAGCCTTCCTACAGCTTCTTATAAATGTGTTAAATGTCATGCCAGTGGTTGCGTTTGCTCATCATGAATGTTAACCGCTCTTCATACTGTACATGTAGGTGGCGAGCTATGTTGACAATATGTCACAACAGGATATCATGGACCTATCACATGAAGGGAAAGGGAAACATCTTTATTTTTGTAATAAGTGAGTTATAGTTCATAACTAAAGGTGGCTCAGGGTTAATCGAATGGCAAAGCAAATGAGTAAACTGTTTGTAACAAGGCCATAAAGATTATGCTTGATGGTAAATAGATGCAGATGTTAAGTATAGTATTCAAACATCACATACTGTGAGTACTTACTGGACTAGTACTTTTATTTCAAAACAGGAGCACTGATTATCCGAGATAACATCCACATTTTCATTTTCATCAGTCTGACACACACACACACACAGGCTCTCTCACACACGCACAGGCTGATTGAACACTTGATGTGAATTAACAAGATAATGTGATGCATATGGTTTTCTGAGTTTGAGGAAAAAGAGTTGCAGCTGCTTAAAGCAAATTTCACCTCCCCTGTCATTATAGCCTGGGGCTCTAAGTGGTGCGGACATCAACATTTTCGACAACAAAGCAAACTTTAACATGCCAAAGACCACTCTTCATTACTTCTCTGAAGGGCCATCAAAACGACAAGCACAGCCCAGATGGAGTTCTGGAAAACATAATAATAAATCACACAAAATTAAAAGTGCAAACATACTTTTCAGGACATCCAAGTTGAGGTAGGCAGCAGCAAATGTTGGCTCTTCTGTATCAGCCAGTGGCCTCAGTCTGCGAGGCTGAGGGTGCTGAGAGGACTTGGAGGATGAAGAGGCAGCAGCAGAAAGTTTTGATCTGCATTTCAGAGCAGCCCAGTATGAAGGATAGATTAGACTCATCAGTTCATCAACACTGGAGGCTGAACGCAACTTCTGTTCCATGTCTGGCTTTGGTGAAGAGTCCTGAAAGACAAAAGAGACAGTTTCATTGAGAATACTGCTGTAAATTATCAATCAACTGTGACCCGTGTGCCCGAGAAACACACTTGAGGAACACATCACAAAGTCTTTGCTCAGCACATGAGCAAAAACTGTATAGTAGTTTCCATCGTGCCTATGAAACCCCAAGTCAGACTTAAGTCAAGGTTACAACAAACAAATGTAAATGTATATTATCTGTATTGATCTGTCTTATCTGTATTGATCTGTCTTGAACTCAAGTGTTTCTACTGAAAAAGAATATAGCAGTGGAGTGTTGGAGCAACTAAAGACATCTGGAACAGCTGTGGGTTTTATCCCACTCCATCCATCCAAATATTCATCACGGGTCGTGGTTGGGCTGGAGCCTATCCTAGCTGACTTTGGGCAAGAGGCAAGACAAGTAACCAGTCATCACGGCACATAGAGACAACAACCATTTACACTCACATTCACACCTACAGACAATTTAGAGTCACCAATGAACCTGTTAAGGTCATGTCTTTGGACTGTGGGAGGAAGCCGGAGAACCCAGAGAACCCACATGACAAGGTGAGGTTCCAACCAAGAACATTCTTACTGTGAGGCGACAGCCCTAACCACTGCAACAAGTCCCACATCAAGCCTTAAATGAAGACTAACAAGTCCTGAGTCCCCAAGTCCCAGGTCAAGTTAACACGAACACGTTCAAAATCCATCCAAGTCCAAAACAAGGCACAATCATTCCAAACAAAAGAACAGAATAATAACTGTAAAGAAATAACAGCAATATTAACAGCAATAATGTGCGGGTGTTTCCTGTTGTTGAACGCTTTGATGTCATTTCATGACATCACCAACAAACATCAAGCTTGGGGGAATGTTAGTGGCGCAGGATCAGGAGTGTGTTCGTTTCACAGTTCAAGTACTGTGATTCACATCACATTTGCTGTTGATCACCAAGGCTACACACATAAAACCGACAGCCAACACTGTTTCTTTCTGCCAGAAACATGTCAGAACTGTGGGGGAGAAAGGATTACAGTGTGCACTGCTTCAAGACATCCAGTGTTGTTGTGGAGAAATTTCTGAAGTCAGTGGTCAATGGTGAGGTCAGGAGGGAAGAAAGTGTTCAGGAGCCTCTGATGTTTTATGCTGTATGCTTTATTTATTGGCGTTTGGCCAAGGAGAATTAGAGACATTCTCATAAAGCATCAGAAGTGCCTGAGTCGGTCTCACATTCTGCCCAACTCATGCTGGTGGACAGACTTTAAACCCCAAGATAACACCACAAATACTATATGCCCAGAATTAGCATATAGAGATATATAGCGTGTATAGATATAGCAATATAGCGCATATTGCAAAGAGAATATCTTTACCCATGGAGGTGTTATTGTCAGCATATTCTAGTCTGGAGACAGAGATGTCTGTTTACGCGACTGGAATGTCACCTAGCTAATGTACCTACTATTCTTAACCAAAGCCAAAGAACTAATACTGCAGAGGACCTCAAGGCCCATATGTGACCTTGTGTAACTTAAGGACAGAAAATTCCATAATAAGTGTGACAGAGCTTTGTCCCCCTGATGGTTGCTGATGGTACTCTGTTTAGGTGAAGTACCAACACTTTAATATGCTACATATGTGTTTATCTGTTCCCCTTGGATGGTTAGCTCAAAAGATTACCACTTATAGATTACCAGCACTTCAGTGTTAATAAGTTGCATTTTCTAAACACTATAGACACACATGCATATAGACATTCATGACTGACAGATCACCAGCAATTGATTGTTCACAGTTTGCTCTAAACAATTTGAAATGTGACATTCTGGTCATTTTTTGAGTGAAAGAACCGGGCAATTTGAGTAACCAAAACAGACATTCTGACTCTCTAACTGTGATAAGTGTGATAAGTTCATTTCTTCATACAGGCTGCCGCCTATGCCTCAAGTACTACAAAGATCTCTATCACTATGGGCCTAAATACATTAGCAGACAGTTTGCTGTGTGTGTTCTCTTTCAGTGGAGTCTGCATTGTTTCACTTGAAACAACAAGACTGAAATGAAATGAACTATACCCTGCGTATCCACTAACTCTGAGAGAAAAATGATTTATATGTTGAGATGAGAAAAAGCTGGTTGTTTTTTTGTCTTAAATCAACAAGATACAAAACGAAGTTCAGTGATGTGCAGGGTAGTTACATCGCCAGCTCTGCTGCTGTAGTCTCCCCTGTGCTTTCAGACCACAGTCTGAAGACTGAGGAAGTTCACAGCAATCACACTTACTGTTACACAAGCGTTTGTTAAAATAATGTCACTGTCTTAAATGCCCTTGATAGTCCCAAAATGTCCCAAAAATGTGTGTGCCTACAGACAATTGGACAGTTTTAAAGATTTTTCACTTACGTAACATTACAAAAATCAGACGCATCATGTCCCAAGCGGATGCAGAAAAACTAGTCCATGCATTTGTTACTTCTAGGCTGGACTACTGTAACTCTTTGTTATCAGGCTGCTCCAATAAATCTCTTAGGACTTTGCAGCTAATTCAGAATGCTGCTGCACGTGTTCTGACAGGAACCAAGATCAGAGATCACATCTCTTCCATTTTGGCTTCCTTACACTGGCTACCTGTTAAATCTAGAATAGAATTTAAAATTCTTCTCCTTACATACAAAGCTCTTCATGGTCAGGCACCATCATATCTAAAAGAACTCATAGTACCTTACTGAGCCAGAGCTTTCAGCTATCAAGCTCTTTTTCTGTGGAGGATTTACTGTATTATTGATGTTGCGTCTCTTTGTCTATCACTATATCTATATTTCCTTCCCCTCCCCTGTCCCCTCTTTCTCCTCTATATTACAGTCTAGACCTCATCTATACAGAAAGTGTCATAAGATGACTTCTTCTTCTGTTGTATTAGACAGGAATTACCGTCAGTTGACTCCATCGGGCACACACTCCCCTGCCCTGGGGACATGTATACCAGAATATACCAGTAGGGGAAGAACGACAGAGGTGAATGTTTTATAGTCAGCAGCAGCATCAGTTCTAATCAAAGTCTTTGGCACAGGCATTTTTGCTGTTGGACTAGTAAGCATTATTATCTGGCTGCTATGTCTTGTGTTGTATTTGCTTCTCGTATGGCTGTTTTGATAAATGCTTGTGTGCTTGGCTTAAAAGATGGGGGGACGAGAGTGCCAGGAATCTTGGATGAAACACCGCACAAGGAACTATTGTCCAAATAACTGACTGCTGGAGGGAGATTACAAAGCATCTTAAGTCAGGGGTACTGCCCTCAAACCAATGCCAAAGAAAGTAGTAGAGATATTAAACTTCGGTACAAGGATGATGTTGTAGGAAGCAGAGGAAGCCCAGCACCAGCGAAGTAGGAGGAAAAGCTTTTTGAGGTTCTACATTGGCTCTGATTTGTTGGTGTCTGGGCTCATCAAGATGGAATTTTCAATTGCTCCCTTCACTTCCTTCAATTCAACTGAAGCATGATGCATTGCTGTACTGCACCCATAAATGAATCTTCCTTCGCCTCTTGTCAGAATGATTTTGTCACAGGAATAGCTGCATTTCCCTCACATGCCTTACCATTTTCCATACCTGGATCGGTCAGCAGCCACTATTAACTACATCCCCATTATGTGGCAACTAAATCCATCAATGCAGCCTTTAACACAATACTATATGACTTTGATTTATCATATGAATAAAGACACCACAAGGTGTTGGGCGCCCTGCTGTTGTAGCCATGAAAGTACTCCTTTGAATAGCACAAAGATGTAACCAGCAATAGACTTGCAGTCGACCATGACCAGCCATTTCCTCCTCCTTCCTTCGAGTCCATGTGGTTCTTTCTTCAGAACAGGGCAGGGTTTTATGCTCGGTCTTTTCAGTCAGATCGTGTGGTGAATAATTAGACTTAACTTGCTGTTATGATGGGGCTGTCTGCCTCCTAGTGTTTCCAGTGTTCCCCCTTGTTCTTCCCTTTTGTTTCTGTCTCTCTCTGTTGTGTATGTTGCTGGGCGTGGCCTCCACCTGCCCGATCGCCTGCCTGATGAGCTCACCTTCTATCATCTATCGTCTATTCCTGTCATCTGCCAGACAGACACATCAACCCATTTTCATATATAAAGCATATGCATCTCATTTCTCATTATTGAGATATGAATATTACACTGTAAGTAAAGTGGCAGTCTATGGAGGTGTGCACATGCTCAGCAAAATCTCAATACTATACATGCTTAATGTCACCACACCTGGAAAACAGGTGCCTTTTTCAACACATCCACCAAACTGTGACTTGTCTCTCTGCAGTCTGTGGTCATTTCAGTACCATCACTCTACATTTTTCAAATTATAAAAAAAAAAAAAAAATTATATCTGCATCATTGAGGCCATATCGGACTGAACCCAACAAAAATTCAAGACCGAAGAAGAAGAAAGTCAATGTTTGTCCTGAGTTTAATCAAATGCTGAGATATTTTAATTCAGTTAATTTAATTTGCTCATTTAATTCAATTTATTAAATGTTGGAATGGCCACCATGACACAAACATTCCTGAAATACATATTTACTGTTCACTTAGAGAGTCTGTGTAAATGACTGAATGAGTCATTATGTCACACAGGACGTTTACAAGCTGCATTACTATCCAGTGTTTAGACTTGGCTCTCAATTCATCGAATTCTTCTCTTTTTGGCAGATGTATGGCTATGTATGTGAATGTTATCTCACTTCCTGTCCTTCAGTTCTATTAGATATATGCCAACATCCACACTGACATGAACAATATGACTGCGAGCAAGGGCGCACACGCACACACACACCGGCTAACTGGCCTTTGTCTTAGAGGCCAGTCAAACAGACAGAGTGAAGCAGTCCATTGTGTTTTACAGCCTGTGTTAGTCTGTTTACAGCTGCTGCAGAGATAACACACACAACACTGCGTTTCCTATTAGAAACAATGTGTTTATTTATGTGTTTCTACATGCATATGCATGTTTTGTGTTTTGTTCTGTGAACAGATACATGTATATGTCCTGTCTGGGCTTCCTCTGTGTCTTCACGTGTGTCTTTCCTCTGATTCTGTGTGTTTCTGCTTGTCTGCTTGGACCGGTGTTTTCTCACACACACACAGACACACACACTCACACAGTCCCTTCACGTGGGAAAAAAATATTTCTCTTCCGTCACATTGGCTCAAAGAAGCTGAAACAAACAATTGAGAATACAGCAGCTCGAAATAGGACCTTGCTGTCAGCTGACAGGAGTGACCAAATTTACCATTTCAGTCCTTCCTGCCGCTCATGTTTCCTTGATGTTTCAAGGTTTATACGTTTGAAACTGTTTTGGACCATCAACACTTCTAAGGCAGAATATTTGGACATGTTTGGCAGCTTATTAAAGCCACCCTACAGATGCCTTTACATGCTTTTGCCTCTTGACTTCAAACTGTGCATGTGTGAAATTGGTGCCGTTTTGCAAGACATGGTGAAAGTTTTTAGATCCATGTCCAAATGTAGAGGCAGTCATTCGTAGATCAGTTCAGTAAACCTTGAAATTCTGCCTTCAAGAGCCTCTCAGTCATCCATCACAGAAAACAACTCTCAAGATTTATTTCTGTGTTATGTTACAGCTGTTTGGTGTTTGAGCAGTGACCAAAGAGCTTTTTCAAAACCGCTACGAAAAGTAATGTTCCGTCTCTGTCTTGTTTTTAGTTTTGCATGAACATGCTTTGATGGACACGTGCTCTGTGCTTTGTGTTGCATGTTCACTAAACAGTGTTTTACAGAACATGCATGTGTGCAAACTGTTTGGAGATCCTTTGACATTCTGTTGCCACATTATTTCAGTTTGAAATGAATTCATGAATTCAAGTCTAGTGTGGCATAAAATGAACCAGAACAGACCATTAAGGTCGTAATCACAATTATTAGTATGACAGTAAAGACTGCCTTTCTGGGATTTCACTCAATACAGAAAGAGATAAGCTAGAGAGAGCTAGAACATACATATATAGACAACAGTCATCGTGTATTTAACGAAGCAGTACCAAGAAAAAGAGAAGCATGAAGGAGAAAAAAACATTCTGAACCATATGGATCTTCAGTCTTATTGCAAAATCTTTCGATGTTTTGAATGAAAAATAAAATGCTGAGTCAACTTCATCTTAAACCTTTGTTTGTTTTTTTCACTCTAATGTACAAATATACAAATTATAGTGCAAACCACAAAGTGAGGTGGACCATATATGGACCAGTGGACCATATTATAGTATGTGTGTTATTGATATGATATCAATGCAGCGTTTTTTTTATTTTTGTTTGTTTTGTTTTGTTTTTTTAAAATAAGATCAGCGGTTCAGTGTGGCACCTTGCATGGCAGCCAATGCCATCAGTGTATGAATGTGTGTGAATGAGATATGTACTGTAAAGAGCTTTGAGTGGTCAGAAGACTAGAAAGGCGATTTATTTTATTTATTATTTTTTTATTTATTATTTTTATTTATTTTTTAAGACAGACAGCCCATTCCATTTACACTGACTTCATACAATACTGACACTACAGGACCAATCTTTGTTCCCAGGTAAGAGATTAAATTTTCAATCTTTCAGTTAATCAGAACAGCCTTGTAAGAAATCTATGATGTCTACATCTATGATGTCATTATCTTCCAATAATCCATTATTTTGCCTGACAATGTATTCGAAATGTTTAGTCTACACCATACACCTAACCTCCATGGCTGCAAAATGTTAAAAACTGCAGTTCCTCTTCTTGTCCACTTGATGCTGGCTCCAGAAGTGAGTCACTCTCCACAAGTCCCCATGTTAAAATGTCCAACGTTCACAGCAGAAATAAACATGTTTACAGCCTGGTACAAAAACAGTTTTGGTCTCTATAGCTACTTTCTCTATTCATGACAACTGTACTGAGGATTAAGAGCGTGAACGCTTTGACTGACACGTCTTTGCCATTACAGGTCTTTTGTTTGAGCAACCAGGCTTCATTCATTTTTGGATTAGTGGAAGATGACAACAGCCAGAGGCACAACACTGACCTTCAACAACCATTCAACAACCTGTGGGTGACATCTCAAACCTGTAGGACACATCCATGTTTCTCGACTGACACCAAACCATACAAACTCTGAGAGGGTTTGATGAAATCCAACAAAATGGGCTAGGTAGGAAAGCACCCTGAGACATGTTAGATTTAGACCAATATGATGAATCTGCAGATGACAAACTGGAAAAAACAGACAGCAACAGGCTTGATACAAATGTGAACACATGCCAGATGAAAAGTGAGACAGCTGTACAAGTCAGACAGCTAAGGTGATATTTGTGATTATGAGACTCGCCAAAGCTTGAAACCAGAGAAGGACATTACTACGTACTGCATTATGTCAGCAGCTGACACTCATTCAGCCTGCCTAGTGATCAGTGTATGAAGTTTGTCTGTGCTATGTCTGTAAGGATCTGGGAAAAGATCCCAGATCCACATCCCAGTTTAGTCTCTCTGCTGAACTGTCTAGCTGTGTAAAATGAGCGATAGAGTGAAGAGATAATGTATATCAGTGCAAGTTTACAGTGTTTACTGTTGAGTCTCTGTAACTGATATAATAAAGACCACAACAAAGCTACTCTATGTGAAAAGTCTCATTACATAATTTCTGCTATGATTTGGTGATACGTAAACACAATTGAACTGAAGATATTGAAAATATTATATTCCGACACATAATCAAAAGTCTAAATGGACTCAAAACCTAATAAGTCCTGCAGACACTACCATATATTTACATCTATAGCTACCTTCCACCAGCTAAACACAAGAATTTCAAGACTGATTAGGCCTTATTAGAATTTTGTGTAATGGTGGAAAGAGGCTGACATTGTCTCACCCTATGAATTAGATCCTGACTGTGGACCCCACTTGGACGGATTCCATATACATAACATTTCTTAAAAATGAGACATTTTTGTTACAAAATTGACAACTACCACAAACACCATTTTCCAAAGAGGAAGCAGAGCCAGTGAAACATTGCTCGAGGAGAACCCTGAACAGATGGTGAAACACTCAGCAGACGTGGAAAAGAGCTGTCAGATAGTCAAACACACAGCACATCAAAGAAAGGAAGTCCAATGTCCTCCTTAAAGGTACAGTGTGAAAGATTTGGGGGGGCACAATATATACTATATGCACTGGCTTGTCCTAAAGACACAGAGAATAATTTATCAAATAGTTAGCTGTTAGGCCCCCGAGAGCACATGTCAAACTGAACTGAAGGCCCATGGGCTGAATCTGACTGTGCATTTTATTAGAGCTGGCAAAGAATATACATTTCACAATACACAAGACAAACTGTTCATAAACTACGTCTCCCAGAATGCATCTTGATCATGTTATCTGCATTAAATACTAAAGGCATCTAGCTGCATTAAAAGGAAAACACAGCTGGTCTCAAAAAATGTAACTGGTGGTATATAAACCGCTGCACACACATCACAAACAGACTATAAAAAATATGTTCAAAATATTAAAGCATTCAGTATTCAACAGTGATAGTCAAACATAGTTCTTTAAAAAGTACTGTGAATTACCTTGAAATCATTTTTAAACCTGAGCTGTTGAATTAAATTTTACATAAATGCTCACCAATCAAAATGAAGCCGTCATAGGGGCAGCGTTTAGCTCAGTCCATAGAGCAGCCGCCCCATATGCGAAGTCTCGCTGCAGGGGCCCAAGTATGCGGCCCTTTCCCATCCCCATCTCTCTCCCCACATTTCCTGTCACTCTTCAGCTGTCTCTATCCAATAAAGAAAAAATGCCAAAAAAATAATATTAAAAAAAATCAAAATGAAGCCGTCATAAATCTCTGTACCACAAGAATATTCTGCCACTAGGGGGTGCCACGAGCGCAAAAAGTTTGGAATAAAGTTTGTTCATGTTGTACGGACAGCCAGACACAAGTATGTAATGTTTCACACAGTTCTACCCACAGCTGGACTAACATTACGCAGCATTTATAGTTCAGTTTATTTCTCAAATGGAATTCTTGATTGTTTTTTTAAATTCCACACCTGAATATTTGTTCATTCAACTTCTTCCACATTTTTCAATGTAGAAACATCAGTTAGCTACTGAATATTCAGCTGAGTTCAGACATTACTGCTTACTTTACTCATTCATACACATGATACTTCCAGAAATATTAACATTCTCCAGCAGGTTTTCTGTACTATAAGGAGTGGAATCTACTATTTTTCATACATCTTCTACTTATCTACTCTTTCACACTACAAATCAAAACTCTATTCAAATTTTTGTTTTTCTTATTATGTAAACTCAGTTGTGCAATCGCTGATCCCTGATTGGCCTGGTGAATCCGGATTGGAACAGCACCTGTCCTGTCCGACCCAATCTGGAGAAGCTACATTATTTAAACTTGAATCGCCTAACTGTCGGGGCAGCTTGTGATTATTGTGTTGATCCCGCCTCATTGGTATGTGGAATTAGATTGTTTGCTAAAATGTTTCAGTGTCATGTACTCATAATACATCATGTTTACAGCAAAAAGAAGCAAACAATGTATCTTTAGAGCTGCTTACAGCTGCTCATGAAGCAACAGTGTCACTTTTTTACCTCCTGAATCTCATATCAGTTGTACAGCCTTATCTGGATGCTAAAAAACATCATTGCTGTAGCTCCATGTCCATGGATTCACGTGTGTGTGTGTGTGTGTGTGTGTGTGTGTAGGGTGTGTTTGTGCTGCGAAAGCATGAAGTCAGTAACCACTGCTTTTCTTTGCCAAACAAACCACTCGCCTGGTGGTCTCACCAAGAGTCAGTAGTTTGTGTTTTCCTTATCTTTCTGTCTGTGTGTGTGTGTCTGCATGCATTTGCATGTGTGTGTGTGTGTTGTTAAGATTAAAAACTCATCACGGCTATGTGTTTGTTTAACAGTCAAGTGTTTGATCGTGTGTCTGCCCTGACACACATACAGTTTACTCTGTAAATGTGTAACCACAGCATGCTATGTCGAACATCAACAAACGCTGATGTCATTCACTGCTGCATGAAGTGTTTACAGCATGAAACAGCTTCAGACCCAAAATGTCTGACAACAGTAAACAGTTGGTGACTCACATGGACACAAGCCATCAGTCTGAAGTGATTCTGGAGGCGGGAGGCCTCCCTCACATAACAAGAAAGCTGATGGCTGGATTTCTAAGAAATTTTTGTAATGTTCATTGATCTGACCATTCTTGTACCACCATCTTACTTTGCTAACAGCCAAACATCAACCAGGTCACCAACAGCAGACACAGCAGCAGCTAATATTACTGACTAGTCCAACAGCAGTCAGCCCAGCTCGGCGTCTGTCTTTCAGCCTTTTATTCCACCAAGCTCTCACCAACCACTAGTCAGTCCCAGGTTTAGGCAGGGTTGTGCAGCAGTGAGTGGTGTGGGGGGCTGCCATTGATTGACTGGCTTTATTGAGGCCAGCGTTCACTCACTGACTATTATTCACTGTCTATGTCTTTCACCCAAAGCCCTCCATCTCTCTCTCTCTCTCTCTCTCTCAAATCACATTAAACTTCTTCTCATCACTATCTTGCAGCATAAATTACAAGCCAAACTCAGAATTCGAAACTGGGTGATGAAATGAAATAAAAAAAGCCAGAACACAACAAGTGGAGCATCAGAGTTTAGATAGCCTCAGTTTCAGAGACACTTCAGGCCGACTGAGGAGGGTTTGCCTGATCCGAGTGTATGATTGGAGTGTGTGTGTGACTTCAGGCTGCGCTACACCCACTCTAATGAAAACTTCTCCAGCTCCTGTATGAATTCAGCCTTACTGTAGTCCAGTGGCCAGTTGATCGCTCACTCTGTCCTTTTCTCTTCTCAGCTTCTTCTGTCAATGTTCAGTCTCTTTTCCTCTGCCATTATGTCCTTTTCATAATCCCAATCCTCTGTTTCACTAAAACATGGAACCAGGCCAGGTGTGTCCAGCACTGGATTATGAGTCTTGACAATAGGCCTGCATGTTTTGGAGATGCATCACGTTCTTCAGTAGCAACAATTCAGTGGTCATGAAGTCCATACAATGTAAACAGGAACTTCAAATAATTCAATAATACCTTGAAAATCTAAAAATCTAAAAATCTAAAAGATATACGTAAAAGTTGTGGTTTAAATTCTCCATGGTTACATTATCCTTCCTGATCACACCACACAAACTATTACTAGAACTTGGAACATGATTCAGTTGGAAATGGACCCGTGCAGCACTCTCAATGTCAAATTCATCTCCACATAGGCACTTTGACAGATGTTCACACATGTGCCTCCACACACACACACACACACACACACACACACACACACACACACAGGTTTAAGCAGAAGAACAAAAAGAAGAGATAATTTATGAAACAGGGAAATTCTTTTTTCACTTATTTATTTTACATGCATTTTAACCCCGAACACACATACAAGGGCTCTCAGACTTGCACACATACAAGGAGGGAGACATGTGGAGAGAGATGGTGGAGTGATGGGCAGCTCCCCTGACGAGTGCCCCTGAGCAGTTGGGACGGCCTTGCTCAAGGGCACCTCAGCAGTGCAGGAGGTGAACTAGCACCTCTCCAGTTACCAGTCCACCTTCCATGCTGGACTTGAACCGGCCACCCTCCGGTTCCCAAGCCGCTATGGACTGACCTACTGCTGTATAGAGGCTTATACTATATACACACACACACACGCATTCACACACATTTACAGTGTGCCATGGCAACGCTGTCAGTTTTAATCATGCTTCATTTTTAAATGCCTCTTGATTCAAACTATTTTTGTGTTGCAGAATGTGAGTGTTAAACCAGCTGTTCACACACACAAAGAGAGAGAGAAACATCTGCAACTCCTTACAGAAATAGAAAAAAACATATAGCAATACCAATGTATGACATGGCAGGGAGCAAGGTGTAGTAAAAACAACCAGAGAGACAACTGAGAGTTAAAGACATTAGACAGATGATCAGATCACAGCAATTTACAGTTACCGTAGCACCAAATAATGACTTCTAGCAATTATGTGAATAAAAAGAAAGAGTGTAAATAAAGGTTCACGTACCCTGAGTGCAGGGATTCTACTACACTCTGAAAGCTAACACACAAACTGCTACAAAAAGCCACTGTGGGCTCTAAGTATTCTACTGAAAATGATGGCAAAGCATATCAGACACCTGTCGCTGTGCTATTGGATGAGGTGGAAAAAATATTTTTAAGTTTTTTACATGCATTTTTACCCAAAATACAACCCCAGCCATAAAGAGCGGCACCCTGACAACAGTTGAGGGGACCGGTGTCTTGCTCAAGGGCACCTCTGCAATGTCCAGGAGGTGAACTGGCACCCCTACAGACACCAGTCCAGTCTCTTGCGTGGTAATCAGTCATAAGTGAGGTGAGACTTTTCTCTAGATTAGAATGTTCCTAAATATAGAAATAGTTTCTTTGATATTCTCCCTCCATTTGAAGATGTTTTTTTTTTTGTAAATTAATTTAATTTTCTTTAATTCAGATTTATGATTTATGCAAATGATATCATTTGCACATTTGCATATGATTTGCAAATGACATCATAGCTTTTTTTAGCTACTTTTGGCCACACAAACAGACATGCAGAGAGAGATGAAGAAGAAACTAGAATAAAGTTTTCCTCCTCCAGGCTAAGATCCAGAAGTTCTGAACGATTGATAAGTAAATGAACTAACAATAACAATAAACTGACAGCATACATCATCTGGATAGGAGATGAGAGATGAACCTCACATTCATTGTTCAGTACAAAAATGCATCCTACTGTAAGTTTAGCCAAAGCTAATGAGGGTTCAACATTCAAACAAATGAAGCAGACACTGAAATTCTAAATCCAGCTGAAGTCGTGAGCCATTTTAGTATGAAATTCACTTTCTGTAGTTTACAGATACAACTATGAATGCAGTATTATGCACTAACCCCAAAACAAAAAGAAGAAGCAGAATGGTGTATTGAAGACAGACTGAAAGACTGCTGAAACCTCAAACCAGATTCATTTAAACTTTGGAGTGATTCACACTGACCATCAAGACCACTTTTCTAAAGCTCTGTGCTCTTGTTGTGTGATTATACTCGTGTGGAGGATGGACTGAGGAGGCTGTCAGCCTGAGGAAGAAGCTACTCTGTAGTCTGGTGCTATGGCAGTGGATACTTCTGTATTGCTTGCCAGATGGCAGTGGGTTGGACTGGCTGACCCCGGCCTGTATTGTCTGGTATTGTCTATTTAATATGTTTTAGGCTCTGCATAGACACCTCTCCTCACAGATATCACTGAAGCTTTGTAGACATGTACCTATAATGTTCTGAGTCCAGTCCCGGGCTGTGCCCATGCCACTTTGTAATGTTTCCAGTCATGATGCTTTGTATTACTCTTCTGTAAAAATTCAAGAATTTTGTCTTATGTTTCTTCAAGAACACAGCTGAGCTTTCTTGGAGATGAGATGATGATGGCAGGTTCTCTGTGATGCTGAACAAACAAAAAATAAAATAACTGGTAATAAATTCTCTGAGCAGATGAAATCTCACCATTAAAGATTCAACATCTGGGAAACACTACACATTAACTTTGGCTAGGTTTGATGGACCTACTGGTGCAACTGTGCAACTATTTCCATGGTGACCAATGAGGCCCTGCTTGGTAATATTTCAGCATTTCAGATTTTGTATTGATTTTGTATATTTGTATTAATATATTTATTGTTTTGTATATTTCTAATTTATTTTTGTTATCTTACTTGTCACTGACAAGTAAGTTATCTTACTTGTCAGTGGGGAGAAAGATCAGCATGCTATACAATAGTCCTGTAGAAAGTAACAGCAACTGTAGATGTAGAGTCTTGATATAAATCATCCATCCATTATCTCTAACTGCTGAAACCATACATTCTTATGGGCTGTAAATCCAATACATCCAATACTGGTTCCTGCTGCTGCACTTACTTACTTACTACTTACTGTATGTCCACATTATCTGCTGGATACACCTGCCAGGTTGCTTACTCTTATCCATTTACTTTTGGTTTCCTCTGCCAATCCAAATTCATTGATTCACCCTTCACTTCCATCTACTTTGTTACGCCTTTATTTCTGACTCATCTTATTTCTCAGCTAACATCATAGAACTTAACCCATAAGAACCCATGGTGACACCAGTGTAACAAGCACATTGAATGTCCCAGACTCTTCTATATAAAGCTTTATGCCCCTTATTAAGCCCAATGTGACAACACAGATCTTTGGGAATAAAAAGTGTTATTCTGAAAAAAAACTTTTGAAATGTGCTCTATGTGGTCCACTTGGTCTGTGGTATAACTCACATAATTTTCCTTTAAGGATAAATGGGTCTAACTATGGGTTAAAATGTCACTATGGACTGTACTTATATAGCGCCTTTCTAGTCTTCGGACCACTCAAAGTGCTTTTACACTACATATCTCATTCACCCATTCACGGCACTGGATGCCATACAAGTACTCAGTTCGAGGAACTAATCATTCATACACATTCACACACCAATGGCACAGCCTTCAGGAGCAATTGGTTGAGTATCTTGCCCAAGGACACTTCGACACGCAGACTGGTGGAGCTGGGGATCAAACACTGATCATCTGATTAGTGTACGACCCGCGCTACCTCTGAGCCACAGCCGCCCCAGAACCATAAAACTAAACCAACTATAAATCTGGTCAGCTTACATTCGTCTTTACTTCAAATTCTAACCAGTACTGAATCATTTCAAGACACTCCATCTGAGCCCCTACAAATTACTCTTCTACATGTATTCTCCTTGTCCACTATGTCTCCTGTCTCCTAGCTGTCAGCCCTTAGCCTCCCCAAACAAACAAAGTATTATAAATCATAGATGCTTGTTCCCCAAGTGGATCACAGCTACCTTCGTCCAGACATCAAATTATCAGATCCACTCCATCTTAAGTAACTGGAGGCTTTTGGGTGTCCATCGTGTCCAGGTGCAATGGCTCTCCACCAAAGCTTCCCCACAATGCAGCAACAGATTGTATATACTGTACAGCAGGTACAAGAGTTCACACTTCACTCACTATCTTTCATTTGGTTAATAAATCTAAATCTTAATAAATTTAAATCTTGTATCTTGTTGAAAGTGGTGGTTAGAACTGTTGCCTCGCAGCAAGAAGGCTCCTGGTTTGAACTGGTTCGTACTGTGGCTTCCTCCCACAGTCCAAAGACATGAACCTTAATAGATTAATTGGTGACTCCAAATTGCTCGTAGTTGTGAATGTAAGTGTGACTGGTTATTTGTTTCTATGTGCCCTGTGATGAGGAGACTTGTCAGGGTGTATCCTGCCTCTCGCCAAATGTCAGCTGGGATAGGCTCCAGCCCCCTGCGACCCTAGTGCGGATAAGCAGTTAGATAATCGTTAGATAATGGATGTGTGTATATTCTTGATGTTGTGGTCTTTGCTAATGAACTGAAGCTTTTTAGGGGTCTCAGGAGCAGGCCCACACCTCAACCGTGCCGCTTCTAACAATCCTATAAATACCCTCCTAAACCCTTTACTCCTCTTTCCCTCCCAGCCACCCCACTTCTTTCTCCTGTTTCTCCCTCTACTTACTACTTTCCAAAGGGTTCTGAGGGGGGGGCCTCCAGGTGAGATGGCAGAATTCCCACTGAAGCTTCCCCACAACACAACAACAGACTGAAGAAGTTCAAGCTTCACTTACAACCTTTCATTTTGTTCATTTAAACATGTCTCTTTTATGTTGTAAGGTTTCTGCCTCTTAAAGGAGTTTTTTCCTCACCATGGTTACCAAGTGCTTGCTCATGGTGGGAATTGTTGGGTCTCTGTAAATAATATTATAAACAGTCCAGTCTAGACCTGGTCTATATGGAAATATGGCACATCTGGCACTATATAAGTTAAAGTGAATTGAAAATAGCACATATATAAACAGAAGACTAAGGGGTTCACAGAGCTGTAGACAGTGCTTCAATTTTCAATTGAACAAATTGCTAAACTACATTTTTTTAGCAGCCTCTTGGCCCCTCAGCTGTGACAGTCTCCCTTCATTATGTATTCTATCCTCATTGACACTCTGTCACCCTCCATTCACTCCCATTCACAGCTATCCCAACCTCCCATTCAGGCCCACACCGTCTAAACACAGTGTGTCAACTGCTGAGGTCTTCAGGTCACTCTTTGGAGGGTCCAACACCAACCGGTTAACCGTCAGATGTCAAAACACACTGAATGAGCCCCCACATCGTTTGAGTTCAAAGAGCACCAAGAGTGAAAGAGCCCTGTATTAATACCAGTGAGCCAAAATGAGCCCCAGAGGACTGAATCATACAGATATTTTAAGTGTAAAACATATAAAGACAATGCATTTACACTTTGGTCCATTCACGAAAGACTCAATATAATCTTTAAAGAATATTTATTCTACTTCCTATGTGTTCATCCAGATCTAGATGAATAAAACATTCCCTACATGCATGTTTTTAAGCTAGATAATGTAGTATAAAATTTTATGCTAATGGATAAATCATTGCATGCTAGTTGCTAAATCTTAAGCTAGTTGCTAGATCTTATATGTGAGTAGTATACAAAAACATTTGAATTATAAGGTTTTCTCTGGTTTAATGTGTTGCTTTAAGAAAACTTTGCTTTAATGTGTTTTGCTTTCATAAACATATATAACAGGTAGATAATGCTGAAATTCTATGCTAGATAATGCTGAAATGCTATGCTAACCATTATGCTACTAGTGAAACATTTATTTGTAACTGGAAAACATTTTTTAATCGAAGTAGAACCCCTCTTTGAGATTAAGTATGATTTAAGTGATGTGATTCTTGGGGAGTTGAGGTGCATATATAATCGCAATGAATGCTGGGTGCTAGATAGAACACACCTTGGTGAACACACTGGTTTGACAATATAATGAGCACTGAATTTTAATATGATCTTAATATGAAACCTACTGAGTGTAAGAGCACAAGAGTAATGAAGTAATGAGCACTTGATGTTTAGTATGATTTAGAGTGAAACATATAAATGTGTGACTTGTAACGGTGTGAAAAATATTAAACTTTTTAAAAATATAGTAAGAAGGCCCTGTGACATAATGGTGTAAAATTCTGCTTTTTTTAAAAATCGCATAAGGTGCAGAACAAAACGTAATGGTATAATTTGGAGATGTGTAAAACAAAAGAAAATATATTAGGCCTTGATAGACCATGATCAGTATGTGTAGTATGTGATACCATTAGAGAGTGGAAAATTCCCAAAATTCGGACCTGGAAAGTCCCCGAAAAGGTCCCACCTACCTGTATAAGATTACACCATTATGTCATATCAAGAATTGGATGTTGATAGGATGGACGAATAGGCGGAATTTGCATGAAGGTAGATAAGAGAACGCCAGAGTCAGCAAATTCAGTCTATCCATGGATGACCAAGGCTCTTGTTGTCTGTAAAGATAATAAAGGTCTCTTTCTGCTGCCAACCGTGATGAATCCTGTGTGTTATTGCCTACTGAAGTAGAGTAACACTAATTGGCCAACTTTCATCCTGGAAAAAGACAAATTGCAACCAGCCTGCAGAGCAACAGCCAGGTGGAAGATCGCGAGACAACAATAAGAAGGAGACTTTAATAGGAAATATGTGGGTTGTTCAGTGTCTGTGGCTCGCTTTGACTGCCTACTCTGCTGTTGTTAATGCTAATGCAAGATTTGATTGGCTGTGTCAAAGGGGATCCATACATGAACTTTTGTCTTGTGTCACCTGTGTCTGTATTTACCAATATAGGCCTGAAGCAAATATAAATGCTGCAGCAGACCAAAGAAAATGCAATTTAAGTTCAATTGGAAGTGGCTAAATTTAGTGCCTTAAATTGTACTTTTATTTTACCCCTCTGAAAACTGTTTTGTCCTGAGGTCTCTGTCTGTCTTTGGTTACTGCTTCACTAAAACTGACCCTACACCTGGATAATAACTGGACTCATGCAGCAGGTTATCACCTGTTTCTCAGTTCTCTCAGTAAGACAGTCTTTATTATTAAAGTGAGTACTTGATGAATAAACTGTTGTGAGAATGTACTGCACATAAAAAAAAACATTGACACGGCTACTGGTCCATATTACTGGTCACATAAACTCAGGAGGACTTTTGTCAGGATCCTGTAGCACTGATGACTGTTTGATCAGTGATCTGAACGGTCAGTGTTTTGTCCTGATATTGCTAACCTGCTTCAAAAACACAACATGCTCATACACAGACCATGTGGGTATTTGGAAAGGAGCTTGTACAGGCCCAGCCTGCCAGATGTTTTTATTTCTTTCTTTTTTATCGTCTTGTAAATCAACATGTATCTTACAATAATGTACATAGCAAGAAAAGAGATAGACTACTCTCTTTCTAGAGACTCAGTTACTTTAGACGGGATCACCCTGGCCTCCAGCTCCAGTGTAAAGGATCTTGGAGTTGTTTTTGATCAGAATTTGTCCTTTAATGTCCACATGAAATTTCCACAAATTTCAAGGACTGCATTCTTCCACTTACTTTCCGTGTTCTGACAGGAACCAAGATCAGAGATCACATCTCTCCCATTTTGGCTTGTTTGTATTGGCTACCTAGAATAGAATTTCAAATTCTTCTCTTTACATACAAAGCTCTTCATGGCCAGGCACCATCATATCTAAAAGAACTCATAGTATCTTACTACCCCTCTAGACCACTGTGCTCTCAGAATGCTGAGTTCCTTGTGGTTCCTATAGTTTCCAAAAGTAGATTTGGAGCCAGAGCTTTCAGCTATCAAGCTCCTCTTCTGTGGAACAAACTACCATTTTCGGTTCTGGAGGCACACACGGTCAACACTTTCAAGAGTAGACTTAAGACTTTCCTTTTTGATAGCCCTTATAGTTAGGGCTGGCTCAGGTCTTCCCATAGTTATGCTGCCATAGGACTAGACTGCCGGAGGACTCCCTCCCTCCCCTCTTTCTCTCTCTCCGTCTATCTGTCTCTGTCCGTCTCTTTCAGTGTTATGCCTAGTCAGGCATGGTATTGGTTGAAGATGCAGTCACATCTCCCTTTACTGAAAACTCTAATGTATGTTACGAACTAAACTTCTTCCCTGGAGTTTCTGTGCTCTCTCACCTAGCAGGTTTATAGTTTGTTAATGACTTACTGCTGCTGTGCATCTGTGTCACTCTATCTCTATCACAGGTTTCACTGCTACTGTAATCATTCTATAGCTTATTGTAATTCATTATCACTTTATCATTCATTGTAATTGTACAATATGTTTGTGTTGATTGTTCTGTACATGTGTCATCCATTGCACGTCTGTCCGTCCTGGGAGAGGGATCCCTCCTCTGTGGCTCTTCCTGAGGTTTCTTCCACATTTTTTCCCTGTTAAAGGGTTTTTTGTGGGCAAGTTTTTCCTCACTGGAACCGAGGACAGAGGGTGTCACTCCCTGTACAGATTGTAAAGCCCTCTGAGGCTAAATGTGTTTGTGACTTTGGGCTATACAAATAAAATTTGATTTGATTTAATTATTTTGATTTGATAAAGTGTGAGAATATTGAACTAATTTACATTGCAGTCCGGCATGCAGTCACATGCAGTCCTTCATTGCTTTGTTTATGACTTTATTCTTCAAACACGTGAATGCTATATTGTTGAAATATATGCAATGAGTAATGGACACTGTTGTGAGACTGATAGTGTGTCTGAAGAAAGTTGAAATTAAATCAATTGACTGGACTGCTGTGCCTGTGCTGTGAATAAACGGTGGCAGCGAGACCTGCTACAGTACCAATCATTTGTCATAACCAACTGTCCAGCATGGATGAACATATAAAAGATGATGTACAGTCGGGACAACAAGGCTTCAATCCAAAGGGTTATGGGTTCAGGTCAGCAAAGACAGTATGTACAGTATGTTGAGGGAGGGATGGGGGGAGGGTGGGAAGAAGGGGAAATTTCTAGTCTAAAATTAAAGCCATCAAATAGCAAAATTATCAATTAATTTTGAAAAATAAAATTTCTTGCAAAGTTGTATTATATTGTACAGGTGTAATTATTAAAGCTTATACCAGAGGTTTACTGGAGAAGTTTTTATTTTCTGATCAACATATGATCCATCCTAGAGTCTTTGCTGTTTTTGTTGGCAGATATAATTACTGAGGCTTCACCGTCTTCCTTTAGCCTCCTGCGTTTCCTTTATCTCAGTCAAAACTATTACCATCACTGTTTCCCAATATACACTCACTGGCCACCTTATTAGGCACACCTGTCCAACTGTTCGTAACGCAAATTTCTACTCATCCAATCACATGGCAGCAACTCAATGCATTTAGGCATGTAGACATGGTCAAGACGATCTGCTGCAGTTCAAACCGAGCATCAGAATGGGGAAGAAAGGTGATTTAAGTGACTTTGAACGTGGCATGGTTGTTGGTGCCAGGCAGGCTGGTCTGAGTATTTCAGAAACTGCTGATCTACTGGGATTTTCACACACAACCATCTCTAGGGTTTACAGAGAATGGTCCGAAAAAGAGAAAATATCCAGTGAGCGTCAGTTCTTGTTGATGGTCACCACTCTGTCACCACTCGTCACAACCGAGGTATGCAGAAGAGCAATTATATTTATCGATCAAGCCTGATGAAACCAATCATTTAGCCAAACTGCAAGCGTGCCTTAGGGATATAAAAAGTTGGATGACCTATAACTTTCTGATGTTGAACTCAGATAAAACTGAAGTTCTTGTAATTGGACCCAAACACCTCAGAAACTCTCTTTCCGGAGACTTGGCCACCTTAGACGGGACCACCCTGGCCTCCAGCTCCTCCGTAAAGAACCTTGGAGTTATTTTTGATCAGGATTTGTCCTTTAATGCCCACATAAAACAAATTTCAAAGACTGCATTCTTCCACTTACGTAACGTTACCAAAATCAGACGCATCCTGTCCCAAGCGGATGCAGAAAAACTAGTCCATGCATTTGTTACTTCTAGGCTGGACTACTGTAACTCTCTATTATCAGGCTGCCCCAATAAGTCTCTTAGGACTTTGCAGCTAATTCAGAATGCTGCTGCACGTGTTCTGACAGGAACCAAGATCAGAGATCACATCTCACCCATTTTGGCTTCCTTACACTGGCTACCTGTTAAATCTAGAATAGAATTTAAAATTCTTCTCCTTACATACAAAGCTCTTCATGGCCAGGCACCATCATATTTAAAAGAGCTCATAGTTCCCTACTACCCCTCCAGGCCACTGCGCTCTCAGAATGCTGGGTCCTTGTGGTTCCCATAGTTTCCAAAAGTAGACTGGGAGCCAGAGCTTTCAGCTATCAAGCTCCTCTTCTGTGGAACAAACTACCTTTCTGGGTTCGGGAGACAGACACGGTCACCACATTCAAGACTAGACTTAAGACTTTCCTTTTTGATAGTGCTTATAGTTAGGGCTGGCTCAGGCCTTCCCTTAGTTATGCTGCCATAGGACTAGACTACCGGGGGACTGAGGTTTTATTGTTCTGTCAATCATTATCTCTCTTACACCTTTTCTTTGGATATTACTAACTACACTTCTTCCCCGGAGTTTCTGTGCTTTCTCGTCCAGCAGGTTCTCATGGATCGTGGCTGCCGCCGTGGTCTGCTGCTGACGTCCACCATATTTAGCATTACATGCCATATATAGTCATTATTGCTACCATCCCCACTACAGCGTTGTTGGTTAATGACTTATTGCTGCTGTGCATCTGTGTTCCACTGCTACTGCAATCACCTTACCATCTATTGTAATTCATTGTAATTGTACAATATGTTTGTGTTGATTGTTCTGTACATGTGACATCCATTGCACGTCTGTCCGTCCTGGAAGAGGGATCCCTCCTCTGTGGCTCTTCCTGAGGTTTCTTCCACATTTTTTTCCCTGTTAAAGGGTTTTTTGTGGGCAAGTTTTTCCTCACTCGAACCGAGGGTCTAAGGACAGAGGGTGTCACTCCCTGTACAGATTGTAAAGCCCTCTGAGGCAAAATGTGTTTTGTGACTTTGGGCTATACAAATAAAATTTGATTTGATTTGATTTGATTTGATCTCTGAACGCACAACACATCGAACCTTGAGGCAGATGGGCTACAGCAGCAGAAGACCACACCGGGTGCCACTCCTGTCAGCTAAGAACAGGAAACTGAGGCTACAATTCGCACAGGCTCACCAAAATTGGACAATAGAAGATTGGAAAAACGTTGCCTGGTCTGATGAGTCTCGATTTCTGCTGCGACATTCAGATGGTAGGGTCAGAATTTGGCATCGACAACATGAAAGCATGGATCCATCCTGCCTTGTATCAACGGTTCAGGCTGGTAGTGGTGGTGTAATGGTGTAGGGGATATTTTCTTACCACACTTTGGGCCCCTTAGTACCAAGTGAGCATCGTTGCAATGCCACAGCCTACCTGAGTATTGTTGCTGACCATGTCCATCCCTTTATGACCACAGTGTACCCATCTTCTAATGGCTACTTCCAGCAGGATAACGCACCATGTCATAAAGCTCGAATCATCTC
Organism: Nibea coibor; assembly: GCA_023373845.1. Classification (NCBI taxonomy): domain Eukaryota; kingdom Metazoa; phylum Chordata; class Actinopteri; family Sciaenidae; genus Nibea; species Nibea coibor. Next base: position 26,917,897 of record CM041719.1, on the reverse strand, counting down.
AGACTGGTTTCTTGAACATGACAATGAGTTCACTGTACTCAAATGGCCTCCACAGTCAGCAGATCTCAATCCAATAGAGCACCTTTGGGATGTGGTGGAACGGGAGATTCGCATCCTGGATGTGCAGCTAATAAATCTGCAGCAACTGCGTGATGCTATTATGTCAATATGGACCAAACTCTCTGAGCAATGTTTCCAGTACCTCGTTGAATCTGTGCCACTAAGGATTATGACAGTTCTGAAGGCAAAAGGGGATCCAACCCGGTACTAGCAAGGTGTACCTAATAAAATGTGTAAAGTGTATAACAAATTAGGTGCTGTGTTTCACTTTGGTTATTTTTGGTTTAGAAGGAAGGAAGACAGATATGGATAAAGAAAAGATGAACAGCTTTGAAATCAAGATTAAATGAAAGTATATAGTATATAGTATAGTATAGTATATAGTTTATAGAATATATAGTATAGTATATATATAGTACAGTGTGTGTAAGCTTCTAAAACAGCACTTCAATCATCTGACAGTAAAACTGTATTGAAGATGCGAATGTTGATTCATCTAATAAGACAGTCCCACACACAACCAAAAAATACCAAATGGAAAAAATGACGCCAAGATGGAGGAAGTCAAATAAACAAATATTAAGAGTGAAAACAGTAGGAAATTCTGTCTCTACTTGTTACTGGGTTAGGAAGAATCATGCATACACTTATGAGCAATGAACAGATACACAATATGACAATCACAGTCCGCACAAAGAGAAAAAATCCCATCTAAATGGGACATCTGTGTATTGTTATAGAAAAAGTATGCGTACCATCAGGAAATTACATAGCACCATGCCTTATAGTAGATGCACACTGCAGAACAATGCAGATTCTCACTCATCTAAGTCATAGTATCTGATGAAGGTTATCATAGGAAGTTGGACTGTGGACTGGCTGAAATCCTGTTTATTTATATATATTTATATAAATAAATATATAAAATATTGAGAGCCATTTAAAGTCGAGCGGTCCTGATGGAAAAAGCACAGCTACCCTTCTGATTTAAGCCTTAACTTGGAGCAGCTGGATCTCACCTGATGATCTCAGACTGCTCATGAGGGGTCAACATCTCTACTGTAGCCTGGAGCCATATGAGACCCCTATGTGGAAATCAGTTCTAAAAGGAACAGGATGCTGGCGGATAGAATCCAGGATCAGGGTGATGTGATGTCGTCTGTTTAAACCAGGAAGAAGCAGAGTTGCTGCTGCATTCTGAACTAGTTGGAGGCAAAGAGCGACTTCCGGTTAAGGCGGAGGAGGGAGTTACAGTAAGCAGTAAGTAATGTCTGCAGAAAAATTAGTTTAAAACAGCAGCTAGGTTTCTTAGGAAGAATTTTTGTCATACTTTTAGGAGATAAGTGAGATAATAACTCAACAAACAAGACCAAGAGAATGTTAAAATCCTAAAAATCGATTTATTACTTAGGGATCTGATAATTTTACCATGTCATGGCATGTTATGCCAAGCCAGGTTACAATTACCTGCTGGCCACCCTGACATACAGACCTCAGTCCTACTATGTATATACTGTATCAACATTACATTTCAGTACTTTCAGTCACAAGCCACAGGGGCAGCTGTGGCTTGTGACTTGTGGTAGAGCAAGTCGTCCACTGATCGGTGGTTCAATCCCTAGCTCCTTCAGTTTGCGTGTCCTTGAACCCCAAATTGCTGCTGAAGGCTGTGCCATCAGTGTGTGAATGGGTAAATGAGATATGTAGTGTAAATGTCCTTTGAGTGGTCGCAAGACTAGAAAGGTGTTATATTTACCATTGATGAGGTGACTCTCAGGCCTACAGTTCATCCAGGGCTACAACACCCACCCACAAATACTCACACCTCTCTGAACTACAATGTCTCCTTCTATGATGAGCTCTGATGAACAGTTTCTTTGCACACTTTGACAGGTAGTATCCCAGGTAGGACAGGTAGGATCCAATCAAGGCTGTGCTCCCTGCAGACCACCAGCCCCTGGTGTGCGTGCTGCACTAAGTATGATTAATGTATGTATGCATCTAACACTGCTCAGACTGACGCATTCCTGGACACATGCTCAGGTCCTTTGCTGGGCAGCTGATTAAGGTCCTGTCACTGCCCCATTGTGCCAGTGCCTAAACTCCACTGCACTGAGCTTTGATGACCTCCAACCTGCTGCACTCACTCTTACTGTCACAAAGTGCTGGTCCGAGCACATCTCAAAACCTGCCCACCACCCACACTGGGCCCCCTCAAATTCTCTTACTCCCAGAACAGAACAGGAGCACAGAGGACACATCCTTGGAGGTCCACAGCACTTTTTTCGTTAAAGGCATAATTTGTCATAATCTGTCAAGTACAGCATTAGTTATCATTCTATCTGTTGATATCTATTCTATCTGTTCTATCTATTTGTTACTACTAGAAAAGGTTTGTTTAAAGTCAGTGAACAGTGAACAACTGACCAAAACTGAACAAAGTGGAGAGGCAGGCAAGAAATCACAGACTATTCCTTTTAATGTGAATTCAAACGTCAGTGAACTCCTCATAACTATGTTTTCATGAATAAATATGACAGAAACCAAACATCTGCTCAACTAAAGCACACTCATCTTACTATCTGGAGAAATATTTTACATTTTTTGAGAGATATTTATAGTTAACAAGAATGACATATTTAAACAGGACAAGCAGTGAGACTGAACTAGACTGTCCACAGAGAAATGACATAAAATTCCTTCAAAATGATTGCTAATTACACACCACATTCTTCTGCAGACTCCAGAGGGTTGTGAAATATGGGCAGACAGAGTGAGACATGGGGAGAGAGGGAGTGAGGCAGTTAAGTAGAAAATAAATAGAAACTGAGAGATGAGTGATTATGTGGTGACGAGGTCCGGATGAAGGCTAAAGAAAGATAATGAGAGCATCGATGGTCTATTCTTAATCATCTTCATCATGATGATGGAAGAGTTATGGAGTCACAGAGTGAGAGAGACACATTTAGACAGAGAGAGATGCTGTCATTGTGTACTGAGTATTTCAGCATATCCATCCATCTGCTTCAGAGTTCAGGGTCAACTACAGATAACATGACCGTTAGCGAAGTACAGTGCTCTGCTAGACACCATCACACTTAAACCAATACTCAAATTCAAAGATAACAGTAGAATTTGCCTTGGGAGAAGGTTTTTCATGCTAGCTTGACCAGAGATCAAGATTTCAAGATTTCCTCGAGGGAAAACTCAAAAGTAAATATTCAGCCCTGAAACATGACTCACACTGTTTCTATGGCAAATCTCAAAAACATGAACAAGTGTCTGTAAGTGAAACAAGAGCAAAGAGATGGTTTGAAAAGAGCTCAGCAGGAAATCCATCCTATATCTGTAACGCTCCAACACAGCATGTGCAAGACTTCCTTTAAAGTTAGTTTTTACCTGCTTAGCTGCTAATCATGTCCACGTTTCATAAGCACAAACCAAGTTAGTGTTATAGATTAATTCATGTTTTTCCACCTTCCTGGAGAACAATGATTTCCCTTCAATGCAGACATCAATGATTACTCAATTGACAAACCAATGGCTGTCTAGAGGGTTTATTGATCAGTAGTAAATTTTATCTTTCCACCTCAAACTACTATTTGGAAGTCTTACTACTGATCAATGAATAAGTAGCCCAAAGACTTTTTTGTTTCCCTTCAACCATTTGTCATCATATTTCCATAACAAACTTGAAAAAAACTAACTTCATGGACATAGTTGAGCAATTCAACTATAAACTATAAACTATAAATCCAGGATTATAAGGACCAGAATGATCATATTGTCTTTTCCTGTGGGTACAGTAGGTGGCGCTGTGTAATTATCCAGGCCACAGGTATAAAGACAGTAAGTTACTGTTGATATCAGGTGTTACCGTAAGGGCAAACATTTTTTGACCTGTGGCGCAAAGGTTGAAAAGCTCAGCTTAGAAAAGACTTCACAAATATTGTTCTATGTTGCATGGAAAAATAAAGCATCACTGTAGTACCAAGACAATGTGTGGACTCAATGCAGAACGCTCTCTTTTAACAACCGCTTTTTCCAGATCTTTAGCATGAATGGACTCACATTTGACACGTGGCTAGAAAAGCAACTCCCAATGAATACTTCCACTTCCACTTCTGCCATATTTCCCAAATCAATTTCATGAGTCTAAGTGTCAGTGTCAAGGTATGTCTGCAAGTGTATAGCTTGTTGAATTATCCATCCATCCATCCATCTTCTTCCGCTTATATATGAATTACCATGATATATAATTAATCTGAATTTATTAATATGTTAATGCTATGCTTATTTATGCTATGCTTACTTATTTATGCTTATTTGAATATGCTAAAGGAGAAACATGCTGCAGCTTATATTTAGTGGAACATTTGATCCAATGCAGGTTTGTGAATTTAACTTTTACTACCAGGGCAAACAGAGGTTGGGGTGAATGGTAAGGTGTACAAAACACATGAAGGTCATGGTTTGTGTTCTGTCAACTTCAAGTCACCATTGGGTTTTTCAATGTTTAACCAAGCACAGTCTTTTACAGACCTTTAGCATATGATTTGAGTTGCCTTAACATAACCATAAATCAAAGCAAATAGACCTTGAAAATAAGTGAAAAACATTGATAGTCATTTTGAATACAACACCACTGAGTCTCTCCTCAACCCCCACCTCCTCCATAACATACAAGAGAGGCAGAAAGGAGGAAGCCACCATGTTTTATAGAGGTGAACACAACACAGATGCTGAATATACATATTGTCTGTTCCAAATATAAAATCTGTTGTTTGGATAGCTGTAGTTTTGTCCACAATGCCAAATACAGGTACAAGATGCTGCAGTGTGAACACCACATAGGTAGGTGGTGCATGGACAAGGGCATCATGCATGCTAAGGTCATTAGAAGACTGTGTTAATATAAGTAACTATTAACTACTATAACTTTCAAAATGCTGTTCTGAATTGAATGAGATTCAGACTTGAGGGAAAAGGCCCACGTCACACTCAGAAAACTGCACTGAGAACAGCATAGGTGGCCAGTAATAACAATGACCAAATTAACATTTAAGTACTTTATTGTGTTCGTCTGAACTTTTTGGCATTCGCTGTATTGCCATGTGTGGTAAAATCCCTTCCATCTGGTACTTAAGGCTGGAGCATCTGTAAAGTAGTACTATGACCCCCTAACACTGTTATGTTGAAATACTATTTGGTGTCCGTAGGTTGATAGGTCTTACCCCAAAGCATTGAAGTAAAAACATGTTCTGGAGCAGATCCCGCAGGTCGTAAGGAAAGTTAGATGTGGAAAGCCAATAAAAACATGGAGGAGAGGGAAAAAAGAAAGAGGAACCACTAGGAGAGTCATGAAGACAAATGGTACTGAACATGGTTCATTGGAGAGGGTGACTGGGGATTTTTCCTCCATAAGAAGCCAAATGTAGTAAGTCAATTGAGTAAAGGAGGGTCTAGGCTGAACTATGTACAGCTTTGTAGTTGTATGTATGTTGTCAGTATGTATGTTTATGTGTTATTATCCTTGTCACAGCTTGAACATACATACTACGTACTTTGGAGCCTTTGGGAGCAATTTGGGGTTCAGTGTCTTGTCAAGGACACTTTGACATGCAGACTGAAGGGTCTCAGGATCGAACCGGCAATCATCAAGTAAAGTATTAAACCAGCTAGAATCTGTACTTTTGGTCTGATGACTCCAAATTTGAGATTTTTGGTTCCAACCATGTGAGATGCAGAGAAGAACGGGTGGCATCTGTGAGTGTGGCTACTGTTGACACTGTTGAGTGGGCTACTGAGGTCTGGTAAACTCACTTCTTTCTAATTTCCCATTTCCCATTTATTTTTCGTTTTCAATGAAATTTGTATTTATAGCATTAATGCATTTTTAGCATTAAAATGGCTAGGCGAGTCTTATATCAGTGTCTTATATCAGTCTTTGTCTTTGTATGAGACATTTTCTGCAGCTGAACTAAACGGACTGAACCACCCATCTTGAGCATGAGTAAGAAATTCATGTGTGGAAACCAGATTAAATACTTATTTCAAAACATCATTCTTACCTACTGCATCATCAGTAAAAATCTACATCTGTTCTTTTTAATCCTGAGGCACCTTAGACGGCCCTATTTCACCTGACAGCAGAGATGAGTTGGTATCAGATGGTTAAATTCCACACAATAAGAGTGAGGGCTTTAAAGGTGGAGGACAGGAGCTGAGGGAAAAAACTCATCATTCCAATTAAGAGTCTACTGTGATCAAATGGCTGCATGTTACTGCTTAGCACTTATTCCGCCCCCCCCCCCCCTCTCTCTCTCTCTCTTCCTCTCACACACACACTTGACCCCCGTGACACCTGCCTTCATTGGCTCTTTTCTCTGGCTAATTTGAAAACACTCCTTCCTAATCCTCCCCCCTGCTCTCTCTCAATGCTTCCCTTCCTCTCATCCAGTTTCTTTTTTCTCAATTCAAATCTGCTGTGCTGGCATCACATTAAAGAAAAGTATATTTCAATGGTGTATCAATCCAACTCTTATTATAAAACTTGACAATTGGATAATAAGCATTTCACAAAAGCCTTTAAATATCAGTGCGGCCTTCTGTGTGTAAAAACAATGAACGGCTAGTTCATAATGAGATAGACAAAGTCAGTGTTTATGTATCTCTCTGTGTCCATGACCTCTGAGATCCTGAGGCTCAGCAGAGATCGCTCAGGCTAAACCTTTAATGATATCCTGTGCACCAGAACAGATGATTACAATCAGTTATGAAAATACAATCAAAGAGATCTGGCTCTGGCTTCTCATTCGGAGCACTGACTGTTACTAACATGCCTTTTGTTTTTGCTTGTCCAAAGCCACACACACACACACACACACACACCAGGGGAATAAAACTTTGAAAGTGGTATGAGATAAAACTGAGCAAGAGGCAGAAAGTAGAAGCACTCGGTGGCAGGAGGCACTTTTTTTTCTGTCCATGTTTGAACAGTTTTTGTGGCTGGGTTGGCATGGGTTTCCAAAACATGTGCCATACTATGTTCATATGTGTATATATATATATATATATATATATATATATATATATATATATATATATATATATATATATATATATATAAATTTTTTTATATATATAGCGCCAATCTTATGACTGAAGCTAACAGAAGCTATTTAATGACTTTCCATACAGACAGGTCTAGACGGTACTCTTCATATTATTATTTACAGAGGATTATTTACAAGGAAAACTTCCTGGGCAGAGACCTCGGGCAGAACCCTGCTTATTGTGGACAGTCATCTGCTACGACATGCACATTTTATTTGTTGACTACGTGGGTAAATAAAGACACTTGTGGCGGTTTTCTGGCCATATTGTATTCCTATATTATATTACCAAGATACATGTACATGTGTCAAAAATCAAATGGATATAGGCCCGTTTTCTGCGGTAAGGATGAATGTTCAGAATAAGGCATACTGATTTTAAAATTTCATCCCACGTCCCAACAACCCGTGGATAAAGTTTACACACTGTTGTTTGGATAGCTTTAGTCAAATTATAGGGCTAATCCAGCAGCTTCATACTGCTCTGTTATAACGTTTGAGGACACAAGATGTTAAAAAAAAATCAGTCAAAACTGAAACAGAAAAGAAATCCCAGCCAGTCTCTCCCAGTGGCCTCTATGAAAGAAGGCTCATTTTTAAGTAAATTTTCAGCATGAAAACATAGTTATGAATATGATATTCCATGTCAGTCTTATTCTAAACATAAAGACCCCAAATCGTACACACAAGTTCTCAAAACACTACAATTCCCATAATGCAACTAAAGAGTTTGTCTCACTTCTCCCCAATCCCACACTTTGAGTGTGTACTGTTGAACATGGAACAGGATGAGTCGTGGTCTCATGACAACTTGATGTGTAACATAGGTAGGGGTGTCCCTTTAATAAATGATCACTGAATATTTTTAGTTTGAAGGAATCCACAGTGTATGGCCTGTTTAGAACAGGTTCATGTGTGTAATGTTAATCTTTTTAAATCCTTCATTTGGACTTGGATGACTGTGTATAATTCTATGTGTGCATATGAATTCATGGGATGCATGCCACCTCAGCAGGTGGTGTATTTACTCTCCACTACACATTCACTGGCTGTCCTCAGATTCACCCCTGTGTTTGTTTCTAATCGATTTTTAGCTGCAGGTTTCCTCAAACACGTTCAGGTGGTGGAAATCAGATGACTCTTCTTTATTGCAATGAGAGGAGAGGATGAGATATCCACTGCACCTCCTGCACCCACACCTTGACTGTGGGGCCATCTCAAGATCTGTGGCAGTCCACCGATTCCCCACGCTGTACACATCGACGAATCCACATAGAATCCACATAGAGTCGCACAGTGCTCCAATACTGAAACAACAGTCAGGTACTCAGCGGGTCACGTTATGGTTCCGACCATCTCCAAACACGCATAACGGAGCCAGGTGAGCACGAGGAGCCTCTTACTGACAGAATCAGGTGAACTATCACAGCGCGTGGCTCGCTGCCTCTGCAGCCAGGTTCACTTCAGACAAGTTGGGCTTATTTTGTTCTCAAACTTACCGGCTCGTCCATCTGCTCCTGCTCGTAGTAATCATAGTAGTCGCTGTGGCTGAAGTCGCTGGCGAGGTTGGTGTAGAGCAGATATGCCAATAACAGAGATATTCCCAGAAGGTGCATGTTTAGAAACTTCTCAGTGATTATGATCCAACAGATTTAAACCCCCCTCCTCTCCTGACTGTGCGCTCCCCTCTCCTTCTGCCGCTGATAACACTCTTTCATCTGCTCTCTCTCTCTCTCTCTCTCTCTCTCTCTCTCTCTCCTTTGTCTCTCTGTCAGGATCCAGTACTTATTCCGCAGAGGGACCGTACAGCAGCAGCAGCAGCATGTGTATGGACCCTGCTGTGTGAATGAAAGCCTGGTCATATGGAAACAGATAAATCCGGTTGCTCCGTTGCGTCAATTAAGGCGCAAAATGACAGGAAAACGGACGATCTGCCTTCAAAATAAAAGCTTCAACTGCCCTTCAACTTTTTTTAAGGAAGAGATTCAAAGTGGCGTCATCGATATTTTCTACTGACCTCTGTCGACAACTGACGACAACTGCATCACAGACCAAATCACATCAACATTTTCATTACACGTCCTCTTATCTAAATATCACAAATGAATGAATGATTTCATCAGGGGTCAAAGTTCAAACTAATAATCAAGTAATAATCTAATTAAGACATAAGAGAGAAATAAGAAATAAGGCAGACGTGGAGGAAGTTTTTTTTTCTTGTCACAGTATTTGCATTCATTCATTCAGTAACACATCACATACTTTTATGTACAGAACTGCTGCATTATGTTGACATCAGATCATTTAAAGCTTAGTGCTTAGTGACCACAAACAAACCATGTCTTTTCAGGACACTTCAGTTCTGTCAAATTATGTATGTATAGCAATGTATTTATACCTTCATTATATATAATATACCATTTATACCTTTTCCAGCAGTCCATATATGCTGAGCACTTGTTGGCTGCCTTTCTTTCACACTGCAGTCCATCTCATCCCAAACCATCTCTGCTGCATTTACATCAGGTGATTGTGGAGGCCAGGTCATGTGATGCAACACTCCATCACTCTCCTTCTTGGTTAAATATCCCTTACATAGTCTGGAGGTGTGTTTTAGGTCATTGTCCTTGTGAAAAACAAAATCATGGTCCCCCCATTTATAAAGGTTATCATCATCTGAATATACAAATATGAGTTAAATACAGCACATGTATAAGCATGCAGTGGTGACTCACTGTAGTGTGTTACTTTTGGCATTTTGGTAAACCCTCAGTGCTGCTGCAGCAACAAGCTAAACCTCAACAACCAAACATATGCAAGTTTTTTTTAGATTGCCATTTGTCATTTGAGTGACACTCATTCACTCACTCATATGGGGGGCTGCACACGGTGCATTACACTGCAGAATGGCTGTTTGGGTCAGAAAAATGCAAAATCAGACTGAACTCTTAAGATAGTACATAGCTGTGTTTGCCCTTATTGTTCAAACACATGTGATTTCACCCATAGACTGGATAAAAACATGGAAGTTGTCTTGTCACATTACCCACAGGTTTCTGAAGAGATATATGAAGCTTCAAAATGGGCAAAGACGTGGGTATGGATGCAGCTGGGCTGAGCTGAATGAAGCCCAGCTGGACATTTGAACATGGGGACTTATGGAGACTTACTCACTTCTGGAGCCAGACTCAAGTGGCTGTTTGAGAAACTGCAGTTTTTGGCACTTCAGCTTTACGTCACAACCACGGATGTTGTCAATTGATTTCACTGTATGCCTGTAATTGATATTACCTTTAAAAGACTGTGGATAGGTGCACCGAACATACACATCACTTTTAGGTTTGCATTTTTTCGTGTGGTTAGAACATGTTTCTCTGTTAACTCTGTCTACAGCAGTGTTTTGCTGTTTCTGTCTGTTTCTCCGATCTGGGAGCATGCCGACTGCTGTCTAGTCGAGCTGACTGTCTAGTGCAGGTAACACACTTGCTGTGGATACATCTTCAAAAACTGAACTGTTCCTTTAATCATATCGTATATTAGTCCACTGTTCGCTGTTTATATAGACTGGTTTCCCAAATGATTTTATTTCCTTGAATATCTATACCTACCTGTACTGCCTAACTGTAGTGCTGTTACAACAAACAATAAAAGTTCTTATCTCACACATCACACACAAACTTTATTTCCAAGAAGTCAGGCAATGTTTTATTCCTGTTTTTGTGAAATGTAAATAAATACCAGTCCTTTTATTTCATCAGTTCACCTCATGATGTTTTTGAGTGTGCATTTTGAGGCCATTTCACATTTTCCTAAATCACAAATATCTCTCACATGTTTTCACGAAAACGTCAGAGGTTATTATTTCAGAGCTTTACTTCAGCTGATTACATTTTCCTCTCAGTGGACAAAGTCAGAAGAGATTTTCCAGAGATTTTTCTGTGCCGTGTTCCTGATGGGTAGAAGTGTCGAGGTGAGCCCAGTCCACAGTGTGAGCAGGTTCAGCTGAAATAACTAGACATGCAGCAGAGAGAGATGGAGAAGCAGAGTTATTGAAGCTTGGGCATTAGTCCGAACACACACATACACACACATACACACACACACACACACACACACACTAGTGAAGTGGAAAAGTTGAACTATGCAGGGGGTCATTCTCCATCTCCAAGTTTAGCCAAGACTCTGTTATACTGAGGAATGAGTGTGTGTGTGTGTGTGTGTGTGTGTGTGTGTGTGTGTGTGTGTGTGTGTGTGTGTGAGGGGCCACTCTGCAGATATTTAAGGGATATGAAATGCTTTAGCATGGCCGGCATTCCAAAGTATTACAAGACACAGACACAGACACACACACACACACACACACAGAGCCTGAACGAAGGACTCTTTCCCTTCAGTTTGGATTAAATTTAGCAGAAACAATAGTGAGCTGGGGTCATTCAGACATTCAGAGAAAAGGACAAATTTGTGCATTAAGGGAAGTAAAACATGCACATTTGTATGCGGTCTTTGTTTATATTACCCTATGGCTGCTAAATATCAGAAAAGTGTGTACATTTGGGGGGCAATAGACCAGTTGACTGGGGACAAAAGCTGAGCTGTGTTCACAACTGGGAAAAAGATGATTTGGAGGGCAGTATTTGCGGTTATGGTTAGGTCAGTAGTGGTTATGGTTAGGGCTGGGGTAAGCTCCAGAAAATTAATTTAAGTAAAAAAAATACACACAAACATACATACATACAAAGTACATACAAAGTACACTCATGTGTGTGTCCCATGCTCCTCAACTATAGATTAGTATTTAGTTTTGCAATGTTTTGATTGGTCTGTGCCTCGCAGGTCAAGGGTCAATCCAAGGATTGCAGAAAAGGCCCAGTGTTTTGGGATCACTCATTGTCATGACAAGAATAATTAGTGTAGCTAGCAGTAACTGGAATCAGAAATATAGACATAACCACAAGGGATTAACATAGAGCCACTCCATGTTCAGCTCATAGTGAGATTATCCACCAACTGATAGATGTTACTAAACACAATAGACTGATAGTGTAAACTTAATGATTATACTGAACTCAGATTTAAAGACTTGAGACTTGATTTTGCTTTTGGTGATACTATATGGCATGTTATTGTATTGTGTGTTAAGATCTGTACTGTATCAGGACATTTTGTCTGAAAACATCTGATCATGGGTCTTTGCATTCATACTTGGTGTTAATAAGCACCTCAGCTGGTGTTCTGGTGAACAATCATGGCATGTCCCAGTCAAGTAAAACAGCACTACTGTATAAGTTCTGCTTTTACTTTGCAGAGGGAGAGTTTGTCTAGTGGGTCCACAGCAGGTCCACAGTATACAGGACACACCACTGAAACAATTACAGACATCTGTTACTGATTCATGACCATTAATAAAAATACATGTTCTACTAAGAACATAGTTACTGGGCTGCTTATAAACCTGACAGTGAAAGTCATATCTAATTTTAACAATGAGAAATGGTTTTGAAAGAAGTACATACTCGAGTTTTCCAAATTCCTTGTCCACATGGTAACATTGAATTTGGACAATAATTTGTTAAGATCCTGGATCACCACCTGTTGAAATAACTTTGGACATTTGTAGGTCAAAAGGTCTGGTGCTAGTTAGCAAAGCTGAATGTTAAAGGGTCAATAATAGGAGTCATGCCTTCTTTGTTTACAGAGGTGCACATGACCCACAGGCAGACCAACCAACCAATTACTAAAAGATGGAAAAGAAATACAAACGAATGGATTCATTTTTGTATCAACTACCTTTTTGGCAAGAGATGCACAAACACTTGAAAAGAAATTATTGAACTTACGCACTCTATCAAAAGCATCAGTGAAAGTAGAACTTCCATCTGGGTTGATGGAAAGTGTGAGGAGCCCAGTTTGCCTTTGTCGTAACTGATGAATAATTTTGCACGTAACCTTGATGTTGCTTTTCTGGTCATTAAAGCTACATTTGGCAAGAGTTGGCAATGAAATGTGTTTTCTGTAATGTCTGCTTTTGTTCCATTTTCCAATTGAGCAGAAAACAGTTGTGAAAATGAAATGAAAGAGCTTGATCATTCAAAGGAAACATTCTTTACATTTTGATTTATTGCTTTAGTTGAAATTTCTACATAACTATCATAACTTTCTACTGTCTAAGGAGTTTGGCCTGGCTTTATCTATCCAAGGTCTCTGGCCTAAAACCACAGAATCATCTATGAACCTTTTAAACCGACATGGACAAGAACTTGACATCTCCTTTTCCATGACAAGTGCGATCACTGCTGATATACATTCTTTGATCCAACATTCCAGAGCAGTTATTAAATGGACCCTGTGTGAATGATCTGGTCTCCTTTATATCAACATATTTCACACACTGTTTGGATTGTATTGAACTACTGTACAATTTTAAATAATAGTTGTTAGCCAATCAGAAACCATTTCCATGGTCACATTATGAATGATAATAAAGCTCAGTCAAGCTCTTTTTGTTTTGTTTTGTTTTCAGAAGGGTTATTCTGCTTAAACATCCAGGCACTGAATACACAGGTGAGGACACAGTGAGTACTGTAATCTGTAAAGTGCACTTGTACATAGGCTACATGGAGCAGGACACCAGTTGAGAATATCTGAACTAAATTCATAAATCACTTGTGTGTTTTCTCTAATTCCAGCTCATGCTTCATTTGACACACTTGTGTCCAGAGGAGAACGCTAAAGGCCAATGGACATAGAGAGGCTTTTTTAGCAGCATCTCATAGTGTGTCACTGATCTGACTCATGGAACAGATACGTCTTCATTTCATCAAGTCCACATCCATTAGACATGTGAGCGTCACCTCCGGATCCTTGTATTTTCTTGATGTTTTTTAAAGCTCTGCCACTGTGCTGCTGACAGACAGCTGGTTCAGGGGACAGAGACGGCTGAGGACGGTGTCTATCGAATGGACAGAATGCTTTATCTTCACAGCACTGAGCAGTGAAGCAATTCATATTTGTCATATTTGTGTGTACTTAGCCACCCATTCCAACTGTGGGAATTTTTATTCTACCGGAACTGAACAACAATGGGCATGCCAGTAAAGGTGTGTGTGTGTGTGTGTGTGTGTGTGTGTGTGTGTGTGTGTGTGAGAGCTATGTGAAAAATGCAGGAAATGAAAAATACTCTTAGCCTGATATATGTTGTACTTGTATGTTTAAAGATGTGAATGGCTCAAGTGCAGAAGTCATTGCAAAACCCATCCCCATACATCCATCCATCCATTCTTTCATCCAGCCATACATCCATACCTGCTTTTACTGTGTAGGGTTGAGTCCAAAATAATAGTACACATTGAAATATCTAAGAGACTATCTTCTGTCATGTGAAATTGTGTTCACATGGTTTAGAGTGAAGAGACTTATATTGTAACTAAATACACACTGGCCATTTTTGAGATGGCAGCTGATGATGTTTGGATTGTATGTGGCATGAGCTGCTTGTGCTTATTTTCTCTGAACTTTATGAAGCAAATATAGGCAATAATAGATTGTTGATTTTCATGTTATTGTGTCCAGTTTCTGCAGATGTCATAGACATACAAATGCATAATTACTCTTTGTGGCAGATGGCTCCACCACTGAGCTGGATTCTGCTCAAGATTTCTGCATCTATAAGGACGATTTTTTTGGCTACTGTCACCAAGAGCTTGCTCATGATCGTAATTGTCTGTTGTGAAGTAGGAGGTCACATTGCAGGTCCCATAGGTTTATTTACAGGTGGATAGGATGTTGCTTTTAACATGATTCTGCACCTTCCACACAAGAATATCTGTCTTCTTTCATGAAATTCTGAAGTGTTCTGTCCATCACTGAAGTCTGCCATACTCCATTTACATTTACAAATGCATTCACCAGCGTATAAAAGCACAGAAGCTTCTATGGAACCCTGTGAACACAGCCAGACTGTTTGTGAGCAGTGCTCTGACCTGCTGCTATTTCAGTGACCATTTCTCTCAGTCATTTCCTGTATGGGCGATATTTCCTACCAGTGACCAAACACAAGAATACATCTGTGGTGAGGAGGGAACATGTACAGCAGGTTAGTGAAGTAAAGACTGTCAACATCTGAAAGACAACATATAGGAATAGCCAGTCTGCGGATATTATATTATTACATATATGATAGACACAGGATGATATGCTCTCTCTCTCTCTCACCCACGCACACCCACATACACACACACACACACACACACAGTGGCTGCTGGAGGGAAAGAATGTAAGTGGAAAGATAAGCCTCCTTTGTTAGCTGGTTGACACTTAGACACCATTAATTAGACCGGGCCCACAGAAACAGGTCAATGACCTGACTAATGCCTGATGTGTGTTTGGATCAAAGTATGTGTGTTTTCAGTGCTGCAGATCTGTTTCTCTCTGAATAACTCTTTTTAAGTTTCTTCTAATGCTGGAATTACTGGAGTCTGTTTTTAATGCAACATTTTGAAGTCTCCTCACAGGCAGGCATCCCAGCTGTTGTTATTTTCAGTTTTTCTATGACAAAAATCTACAGATTGTACTCACAGTTTCACACATTTGCCTCGATGGACAGTCAGCTTAAGACAAGGACGACTCATGAAACTGAAAATCTGATGCCGAATATGAATCTAGATTCTGTTACTGCATTACTTCTGTCTCGCCTCAGATCTTTTCAGAAACACATTTTAGTGTACTTCACTGTGTAGTGGTCCTGCAGCCCAGTGCATTCTGGCTTCTCCCTTTTGTAAAAGACACTACCCAAAGCAGCTTCCTCTGAGGCTGTGAAGTGAAGCCAGCACAGTAGTTCTTTAAAATAAAAGAAACGTTAACTTTCTCTTGATTTAATGTAATGATCTGTCAGATGATCACAGATGAAGGTGAACTAGCCTTCAGTATGTTGCTGTAGGAAGTTCAGCTCATGTTTGTTCCCTCTGCCTGCATCTCTTCAGCTCTCGGTTACGTAAACAACAAATCCTTGGCTCAACGTTGACCTCTTGGTTGGGCAATTAATTGTGCACGCACACACACACGAAAAAAAAAATCCAGAGCACATCCAAACTCTAATAGCTCAGACCCCCCACAAACAGTGGGTCAAGGTTGTGCACTGAGAGTTAATCTGTGTATGTGTGTGTGTGCATGTGTGTGTGTTCATCCCTCTGTGCGTCAGTGTTTGTGTGTGTTCCCTAATTGGAATGCTATGCTTTTGGTCGTGCAATCACAGACGTCTGAGGAATTTGAGCTGATATGAAAATAATTGCTTCACTTTGGCTCGGTCAAACGTCGTCAGGAGCGGTGTGTTTGCACAGAGTCAGACATGTAACACAATATGCTCCAATGTTTACCCTCTAACTTGTTATAACCTGTTCACAGGATGTTTTTACCTCACTGCACTTCAATGTACAGCCAAAGTTCTCACTTTGTGTTAGCCAGCGTGTAGAGAATGCTTTACCATGGCAGGAAATTAGCTTGTGTATTTGGCTAACATAACATATGCAAATCCCTGATTAGCTCTTTAACATAAACTTCCTTCACTGACGGATCAACACAGGAACACTAGACAGAGTGGTGGAGGGTAGTTAACAAGAAAACTGAAAACTGTGGTCTAATGTCTATAGATGAAGTTCAGTCTCGTCATGCAAAGAGAAAGACAGATATCAACAACATCCAGAAACTCTGCAGACCTCTCTGGAACGAGCTCTTCTGAGCCGGACAGGCAGGAAGCAGAACAGTTTTCCGTTCTGAAGAGTCTACATTTCAAATGAATTTTAAAACCATGGACTTCATGTCCTCTTGGCTAAAGAGGAAAAGGACAATCCAAAGTCCAAGAGGCTAGGGTGGTGTTAGTGCACATGGCATGATGGGTAACCTGCACACTTGAGAATATCCCATTAATCTGAACGACATAAACAGGTTTTGGAGCAAAACATGCTGCCAAGTTAACGTCCTTTTCAGGGACAGCCTTGTTTATTTCATCAAGACAATGCCAAACCACGCTGTGCACATATTCCAACAGCATGGCTCTGTAGTCAAAAGGAGCAGGTTCTAGACTGACCTGTCTGCAGTCCAGACCTGCCGCCCATTAAAAATAGGTGGTACAATATGGGCCGCAAAATATGACAGTCTGAATTATTGTATAAATATTTATTGTATAAAAGTTATTTATTTCTTATTCTTATGATTTTATCAACAAATCTCATAAAAACACCAAAACCAACAATGAATGTATTGTGTTAGTAATGCTTGTGCATCAAGTCCTGATAGGCTGTATATCATGGACAGGAAACAAGACTTCAGTGGTTATTGCCTCCTTTTAATGTTTTATGCAGAAAATATTTAAAATGTAACTTTGTCCAGTTGTTTTTTTTTGCCTATTTGTGTTAAATGAAGCTTCATGTACATGCAGAGAATTGGAGAGTTAGCTATTATTAGCTTTACTGTGCAAATGAAAAATCTAAAACAGCAATCAGAGAGGCAGAGTGTGTGTAACATTAAAGTAGAAAACAGATGTAGTGTGTATTGAAACTGTGAAACTGTGTCCTTTTATGGTCTTTTAGTGGGTGTTTTTTCCTTTAAAGCTCAAAACAGCTGTAACTTGTCACTCACATGAGGAAATGTGGAAGTGACACACCAACAACAGGGCAAAGAATCCAAGAATCTGAGGAATCTCTGACATATGGATGTGTCACAGCGGAGATGCAGTAAATGTACTCTGTTTGTCATGTGTGACACAATGAGTGACATTGGGACCATTAAAAAGAAGAATAGTCTCTGACAAACAATACCTGCTGTGTGTGTGTGTGTGTGTGTGTGTGCGTGTGTGTGTGTGTGTATGTATGTGAGAGAGAGAGAGAGAGAGAGAGAGAGAGAGAGAGAGAGAGAGTGTGTGTGTGTGTGTGTGTGTGTGAGAGAGAGAGAGAGAGAGAGAGAGAGAGAGAGAGAGAGAGAGAGAGAGATGCCAGAAAAACACCTGCTGCCTTTATGACCAGCAAACACATCCTGTGGCCCCTCAGAGACGCAAGTTCAGTTCCTCCTGTGTACTGTCAAAACAGACTCAGGTTCAAAGTATTCTACGTCAAATCGAGACATGTTTTCAGCCATGTGAAAAAAATCTGAATCACTTTAGGTGTGTGCTATATTTAAATCACCCCAACTGGCCTCTTTAAAGCTGAAATTTGAAATCTCTGCCTTAATTAAACATTTCATTCTCTCCATCACTAATCAAGTTTCATGAGCACAGTTAGAAAGTTTGAACATCGATCAGTAAACCATCTCCCAGCCTCTCAGCCATCATCATATCTATGACGTGAGTGTGGAGGCTCCAACACCGCCATCTTGTCAGTGCTGCCTCCATCATTAGCTGGGCTAATGGTGAGAGATGGTCAAAGACATGACTCAAACAAGTCACCTTTGACAGCACCCTCCTCTCAATCGAGCAGCCATGCACTTTATTCTACATAACGTTATAGTTTGTCATGAATAGTTGTCATAAACGGGGAAATTAGCTATAGAGAGCAAAACTGTTTTTTGTACCAGGCTGTGAACATGTTTATTTCTGCTGTGGATTTGGACATTTGAACATGGGGGAGGGGGGGTTCAGCCTCAAGTGGACGTTGAAAGAACCGCAGTTTTTGGCACTTCTGCGCTGGCTTCACTTCACAGCCACAGAGGCTGCTGCTTGGTACTGACAGGAGAATTAACCTAGAACCTTCTTGCTGTGAGTCGACAGTGCAAACCGCTGAGCCACGTGCTGCAAACTAAACCGACGTAAAGCTGTTTCCACTCTGTGTAAGCCGGATGAACATAGTTTTATTTCCTCACCACGACATTAGAAGGAGCGCAAAGCCATGCAGGCAGCTCCGTGAGCTGTTCAGCTGCAGGATGCTTCATCAGGACAGCTTGTCAGAGGTCAAACAGCATTCTGCTCATTTTCATTGTGGTAAAGATAGTCCACACCTATGAGTGACAGGCAGACCACTATGTTCAAAAACACTGAATACTGGAGGCCAATAACAGGCTATATGCATCACAATGAGGGAACAATCACATCAGGCAATAAATACTTGAGGTTATTTGATCTATGTAAGATGATAAAGCCTTTAAATCTATCTCCTTTTTTACAGCAGTTTTGATACCAGCCCACATAAATCTCTTTTGGGTAGCTGACGTCATATGTGTATCCTCTATATGGCAAAAAATGTTAAATTACAATATTTCTGTACAGTCTTTAAAAAAAAGTAAAATATCCCAAAACAGTTCCCAAAGGTGTTTGTGGTTCTGTTTTATTCATGCTGTCCCATCACGTCCTCCTCCTCTGCCCGACCAGAGCATTATCATCAACATTTTTCTAGAAACTCAGTCAAAAGTTTCCTGCATATCGCTGGAGATTGAATTACTAATGTTGATAACATGCTTAGTCAGTGCTTAATGTTTAGCATCATCACCATCTTATGGCACACTAATATTTTCTTATTAGCAGCAAACACAACAGACAGTTGAGCCTGCAGGTATTACCAGATTATGGGCCAAAAGGAAATGTTGATAGCTTTAAACAAAAAGTTCAAGAATGACAAAAAACATTTGAGGCGAGAGTCGCAGTAACTTGAGTCATGATTCATGGATGGTTTGATAGTCAAGTTATATCCACAAATACAGATAATACAGTCTGTCAACTTGCTGCTGTGTACCTACAGTATCATGGCTGAATCTCCTGCTCTCCACAGAAGAAGAATAGAACCTTGACATTTGTCATTGCTGTTTTAGTCCCTTAAGTCAGCTGAATGGTTTTCAAGGTTTTCTTTGTGTGTGCATATTAGGAATTTCTCACCTATGATGTCTGCTTTCTATTTTGCCTCATGAAACAATGGGAATCAGTGTTAAAGGCTAGGTTTATACAATGTTATCATAGCAAATATCTTAGTATACAGAGGGTAGCCATATCTGGGTTCTACTTCCCATCAACGCGAATGCACACACCAATAAAATTCTCCTGAAGCATTCTGATAAGATGAGTCACACACACCAACGACAGTGGCATATTTCTTAGCTCCTGTGGTGCATGAAAATATGAATCCTACTGGAGTTCGCTTACAATAATTCTCAGTGCTCACGTAAGATTGGTCACTTGTACCATTTATGTCATATTGTCTTCAAAAGCAACACTGATCGGTGCTAAGCGGCCCTTCTTTTGAGGCTCTTGAGAAGTGTTGTTTGATGTGTGAACCTGCTTTGAACCAAAGCAGTGCCACTGAACTGCTGCCAGTTGATTAGCTCAGTAACTATATGGCCATTCAGGAGCCAGCATCAGCTGATTTAATATGCTGTAATATTTATTTGATCCTGCAGCAAGGTGAAAAACTGGAAAACGGGGTGGTCGTTTTCGTTGCCATTTTTGACACTAAGCAGGAAAATGGATTTGGGGGCTAAGCTGTTCAGAAAAAGAAATGAGTAAGATTAGAAATGTCATTTCCTTGCACACACTGAACATTTTACAACAGAGGATAGAAATTCTGCCAAGGGAAGGTTATGAAAGGACATTTTGAAAACTGAGATGTTTAAACAGCAGTCAACCGCAGTTTGGCTGTTCTAAAGTCAAACCACACAAAAACGAAAGATTTTAACACATTTCTTGGGTTGTGACATTTACTGAACCACACAGAAATTCACATGCACACTCCACATCCCAAATCCATCAATACAGTGTTGATTTCCCTCCAACTCCTGCCTTCACCTCTGAGCTGATCACCACTGACTTGTAGAATGATTTATGATTTTCACAGTGTTTTGAAAAGGGTTCAACTATTGGTCATTTTAATTCAGTGATGAAGAATAATAACATATTCAAATTTAATAACATCAATCATTTTAACACAGAACCACCTAAATAACAAAATTGGCCTTTTTCAGGCATCTGAGTCAAAGCAGCTATAAACCCATGCTTCACATCAAATAGTTGTATTTTATGAAAAGATACGAACCTTCTCCACATAACCTGATTAATTGATTAATTATACAGGATTGTGCTGCCACTTACTGGTCATATTTGATGAAGTGAAATTCTACCTTTCTCATTTAAAGTACAGTATATGGAACAGCATATACAAATCCTATTTCATATAAAAAATAGAATAAAATTAATTTAAAAAAAACATAATGCCAAAAAAACAACAAGGATTTATGGTTATGATTAATAGAAATAAAGGCCCAGTGTGTCTGATTTAGGGGATTCTATTTAGAGAATATAGCAGAAATATAATACATTATGCATAGCTCATATATTTTGATTTTGAAACAGCTAAAGGGCATTGTTCTAAAATAACTGTGAATCACGGCACAGTATGGGTTTATTGCTTTTATAAAAAAGGTACTACCGGCAAAGTTTCATGAAATAAATTAACAGTAAAAATAATATAAAAATACAAAAATTTATTTATTGATAACGAATAATGATAAAGTCTAAGCAACACAGTTCTCCGGCAACATTAGCAGAATGTAAGACACAGACACAGTGCTAATGTTGTGGTGATGGTGAAGGGCAGAAAAATGATTAGTTTGTGTTTCAGCTATATATTTTTTTTTTTAATTGTTCAATATCTACTGCCCTCTTGTACAACACTGCTTTATTAATTGAACTCTGAAATGTCCTACTTGCTTACAAGTGCAATAAAGCTCATGAGAACTTCAATCTCAGTCTGCTGCATTCCCCAAAAGGGAGGTTCTGAAATGTAGAATTAAATTAAAAGTGTGTAGAATTAAATAAAAAAATAAATTACTCACATTACAAAACAAACTGAATGATTACTGAGGAAATTAAAGGGGCACTCATCTGATCTGAATATCAAAGCAATGAGGAAGGAGAGAGAGACTCAATGACAATGAATATTCCTATTCTTTTTAGAGTCATTTATAGTCTTCTAATTTCTCTTCTTCAGTTCAATCAATTTGATCTCATGGCTAATTTCATAAATATTTTTGTAAATATATTTTTATCAAGGGGTATTTTGTTTTACACCAACAGAGGTATAAAACAAGGCTGCCCAATTTTCACCAGAACTCTTCTTTGTAGTGGAAATTCAACAGCTATATAAAAAATTCAGATGAGCATTTTAGTGTTTTTGAGAACCCAAAAATGTGTCGTTCAGCTGACAGGTGACAGAAATTTGTTTTTGAAAATATTAAGCAGGGTTGAGAGAGTATTCAGGTTGATTCATTTTCCAAAGCATCTGGTTTACAGCTGAAAAAATGTGAATTATTGGCTATACATGACTGCCATCATGTGGCAGTCTATATAATTGAAACTATGGTCAAATACTTTGGTGGGCATATTACAAAACCTACTAAATTAAGTAGCCACCTTTGATTACTGTTCATTTGTGGAATTTTTCCATCCATATTATTATCATTTACTAACCAAGCGAGACATGAAGGTCGTCAATAGATAGAATTTTATCATCAAGCGTGGTCTGAAAGTCCATCAAACACTTTGATGAAACTGGTTCTGCTCCAGGAAAAGAAGGCCAACGTTTACCTGTGCTGCAGAGGAGAACGCCTATCAGTATACACCTATCAGTGGTTACCAACGCCTCAGATTAGAGCCTGAATGCTTCACAGAGTTCCTGTAGTAGACACCTGTCAACATCAACTGTTCAGAGGAGACTGTATGAATCAGGCCTTTGTGGTTCACACTTCATGGTCCAAATTTGAGACGTTTGTGTACGCGACACAAAGTACTTCCAAGATCTACTCTTCCTCATTGCCTCTCTTCTTACACTTGAATCTCAAGACTTCAGAAAGTCGGTCACCCTCAGTGTTGTTAAGATGTCCTTCTCAGACAGATCAGCCATACACTCCATTAATCACTCCTTTCAGTCGCTGTCTCTCCCTAGACATCACCACCAACTTCCCCACCTCCTTAGTTTTGTCATGTTGTTTTCAGCAGCCCATTTGAGAACTGGCCTGAAAACCTCCACCAGCCTCTGACTCTCTAGGGGATTGAATGCTCTAAATCCTCCATCTCCCCGTTTCTGACCTCTGACCTCTCTAAACAGCACAACATATTCTTCAGAACTGCCAGAATTTTTCTCCCACAAGACTAGACAAAGATGACACTAAAGGAAAGGAGGAAACAACAGGAAACATAATGCAGCATCTGGTCTCTAATCATGATTGGCCAATTTATCTAAACTGTTCAGAATTTATAGAGTGAGAATTAAATTTGTATTATAATGGTGGAAACAGTGACTCCAGACCACTTGAGTCCACGTCACAATGAGATGAGGACTCATCTTTGCACCATCCAGTCTTTAAACATAAACTGAGATAGTCAACTCAAATTCAAAATAAAAATTTTTGCTGATGAAATGTTTGTCAATGAAAGGTATGTCATTAAAACCAGAAATCAACCTGGCTGTCCTGAACACACTCCAGCTCTGCACCAACTCTAAAGCTGTGAGTTATGTGAGGTTATGTAATAGATCGATTTGTAATTTTGTTTGTTGGCTTTTTATTTTTTATTTCATTATCGTTTTGTATGTATGCTTTTGGTGATATGTGCAGTACCTTGCGAATTCTCTTGGTGATAGAGTGGTTAACCTGTTTTATGTTTCATTGTGTAGGCCTAAAAACCTTTAAGTTACCGTGTGCTTCATGTACGAGTCTCTGAACTCCAGCCTGTGGGGAAGGGTACGCAGATCCTTCTTGGTTTTGGGAATACCATGATCTCTATATGAGAATATGATTTTTAATATATTCTTAGAAATCTTACGAAGAATTTAGACTGCGCAACAGTCTCGCGCGCACCCGGAAAAACATAACCCCTCGTGCTGTAAAAAACAGACATGGGGGTTTAGCGGCGTCAAGCTCACACAGAGGAACTATTACCACCGGAACTGAATGACTTTACCTTCAAAATAAAACGTAAGCCTAGCGTTGGAATAATTTGGTACGGCACATACAAACATCAGCAGCCACAGAGAAAGTTCATAATGCAAGCCTCAACAGATATTAACTTTAATTTATTTCTTCTTCATGATTTCGTAATAACGTCATATGATTCTTTAGGCTTTAATAAGATAATAATAATAATAAAAAAATGATAATCTTGAGATGTTCTACTTTATCCGAGTTTATTAAAAAATATAAAATAATTAAAAGTAATTAATTAATAATTAAAATATACAAATATCAAATAAAAGTATGTGTATTTTTCATATTTTTTCCCGGGCTTTATTTCTCAGTATACTTCTCATAGTAATGTTTATGAATTTAACTCGTTTAACCGATTTTATTTTGATGTTGATACCGGAAGTAATTTTGGTCACAGCGGTAAACTTTACTGGTTAGTAGTTTGGTGCGGTTGTTCTCCGGCGGCACGGAACCAGCAGACACGAACAAACAGACAGACAGACAGACAGACAGACAGACAGGTAAAAATGTAAGAATAACTGTAAACGCAGCGGTTCTTCTCCGACATGTTGTCTGTGGAGTTACTCGTGACGCCGCTTGCGGCTGTTTGGAACTTCAGCTCGAGGCGGTTAGCTCTGGCTAGCTCGTTAGCTTGCCGACTGACAGCGTGTGTGTGTGCGCGTGTTTTCTATTATTATTATTATCAAGATTTATTTTGGGCAAACGACAACAAATATGAACTGCAGTGGTGACATAACAGTAAAACTGATAAAACTGTGTTTGTGTCATGGCGTATAGCAGAGTGTGAGCTGAAGTGAACTCAGTTTATCATCTCTGTGAAACGAGGCTGAAAGTTTCCTCAGCTGTTCTCAGATAAGCTGACCGGAAACGAGATGTGTGTTCACGGCTGCAGCCCACTGTCTATGTCATGAAGGTGGACTGAGGCTGTGCTGTGTTATCAGCCTGCACTGACACACCGTGTACATTTCAGATGGATGAGAAACTATCAGAGGAGAATGGACAGACACCACCAGCACTCAAGGAGGAGGAAGAGGAGATGGACGTTACCTTGACAACGCAGCTAGAAAATCTGATCGTGGCCCCTGATGGTGCAGACGTGTCATCACATCCACAAACACATCGAGAGGAAGCAGACGTAAAAACAGAGTGTACGGGAGCGACGCTTTCTGTAGACGCTGTGTGTAAGACTGAACACTGTGATGACGACGACGACGATGATGATTCAGAGGATTCAGACAGGTATTACACAAACACACAGCAATGTGCTGGTCCGCAGCACACCTCTATTTGATGGCAGTACGTTTCTAAATAATGAGAATGACACTGATTGTCTCCCTCAGCGACAGCTCTTCCTCTTCTTCCTCATCCTCCTCTTCCTCCTCTTCACCCTCCCCCCCTATGTTTGGGGACGACGATGACGACGAGGGTTTCAGCCAGCCGGCCCCCATCAGAACCAGAGATGAAGTCCTGCTCGAGGTCAGTCTGCCATTGTTTGCGTGATGGTTTTTACAGCGTGTTCGCGGATTCAGAACAGCCGGTCTACAAGAACCCTGCCCAAGCTGAAGTTGTGACTTCAATCGAGCTATCAGAGCAAATAATAGCAATTACTAAGAGGTTACTTAATGAACTGCGGCCTCCTCCAGTCCAGCCAAAGCATCAGTGTAATACAAGTACTGTATACGTCCTGATGAGAGATGAGCGGTACCTTGCATGGTAGCCTCCACCATCAGTGTGTGAATGTGTGTCTATCAATGTGTGTGTGTCTGTGTCCATTTACCAAGTAACAGTCTAACAGCAGCTTTCAGTGAAGTAATGCAGATTGATGCATGATAACGTGACCGGTGAGGCAGCCTCACTGTCTGGTGGGGCATCTTTCTCTTACTGTATGCTGTGTTGCACTGAGCTGTGTAGCAGAGTTAAAAGTCAAAGCGAATCACATCTAGCAGCTTATATTTGAAGAAGACGAATGTTGTGTAAGGATTGGACCATGGTGGTCACACCTCATTTTGAAGGTCTAAGCGCATGTTTTGTTTGTTGTAGGAGTTGCCCGCAGTGGAGGAGCTGTGTGTGTCGCTACCAGCAGATGCGGAACTGCAGCCTGTAGGAACAGTGTCCAGCATCATACAGCAGCTCGGTAAAACTACACACACACTGAGGTTAAGGTCACACTTGAGTGTTTTCTACAGAACCACATATCACTGAATAATCTCAGTCGAGTCTTTGAATGAATCTTTTCTCAGCTCTGTCTTTAACCCCTCTCTGTGTCTGCAGTGGTCATCCAGTCCCTGAAAGACATGCCCCCCCTGAATGATGAGAGCATCATCTTCAGAGCTGATAGGCTGGCTTTGGGCAAGGTGAGCAGGGCTGGCCTATATCTAGCTTCACCTCTGTCTACAAGTATTCTATGTTCTTTCTCTGTTTGTGTCTTGTTGATTTTGTTGGCACCTTAGCCTGATGACGAGATGACGAGTATCACCACCGCAGGTGTTTGCTCCGTCATTTCACTCAAATGGACCAATCATGTGTCACCTACTTCAGTCGAGAGGAACAGCTTGTTTTAACAAAGAGCTCGGAAGTACAGTGAAAAATCAATTACAGCAAAAATCAATGTTACTTCAAATAATACAAGAGAATGATGAGAGGACTTCATTTCATTTACTCAAAATACTCAAAAAGCAGATGCTTTGAATAACAATAATCAAATCAGTGTTCTTATCTGTGTGTGAAATTGACATGGCTGTGTATTAGAACTAAACAGGAACTGTTGCCACTGTGCCTTCATCATTCTTTTTGTGTGTAGATGAAAACTACATAGTGTTATTTATGTAGTACAAAAATCAGAACTACAGTTTTCTCATGGTACTCTATCTAGTCTGTACTCTTTATAATATTATTTACAGGCCTCATGACAAAAGCTTTATGTTGATCATGTGTCACTAACTCTTTGTTTTCTCTCTGCAGTCCAGCACTGTGTTAATGCTGTGTGTTTCACGTGCTTCATGTGTTTCAGGTGTTTGAGGTGTTCGGCCCAGTCACCAGTCCTCTCTATATTTTGCGCTTTAACTCTGCAGACCAGATAAACAGCAAGGGGCTGACGGAGGGACTGACAGTTTACTACGCACCGGCCATCAAGGAGTACACAGGCTATATCCTCACACAACAGCTCAAACTGTAAGCACACACACTGCACAGTGCACATTCATTATAGACGAAATCTGTCAAATCTACACATATTATTTGCTTGAGAATAGTTCCTTTGTATGATCAAAGTTTGTTTCTGACCAAACTGAACTCATATTCTGAAACTACTTTTCGATCAGTTTAAAGGGTTCTGATGCATCCTGGAAAAATGACCAAGAACCACCAGTGGAGGTGAGCACGCAGACAGCTGTAGCATGTTGAAACAGCACTGTATCATCAGATAAGTAACACGCCTCCGTGACGTCACAGCCACAATGCTGTTTTAGTCTGTTCTCCACACATCTTCATATCCCATCAGAAGCACTGCAGAAGTGGTTTGTCCATCAGACATTATTAACTTGCTCAGATTTGGTCATTTCTTCTTGGTCTATGATCTTCTATCATGATTAAGTAGATAATGTAGTTAAATACCCTTTGTCTGTTTTATAACCTTGAGTTTGCATAGAGTGTTTTATTTTGGAAACTTCCTGTCAGCTTGATCTGCCCTGTGCTTCTTGACACAGCTCGTTGCAGCATCTCTCAAACATAGAATGTGTATTATGTGATGCTTCTGAAATGCACCACAGCGCTTCCGGTGGAGTCATAAACACTGTGCAGAACGCAGTGCATGGTGGGATTTAGGGCTAATTGGTGACATACCTTCATTTTATGACCATTCAGTGTTCATGTAAACTGCTTTCCTGTTGATTGATGATTGAAATGAGTAAATCTGAAGAAATGAGGGTCATTTTATTTTATGAACATGGAGAGTTTCCACGCTCCAGAGTAATGCTGTTTTCCTCACTCAGTCTGTCTCTTCTCTCTGAAGGCTTTAGATTACAGTGATGATGAAAAAGAGCAGGAAGCTAAGAGGAAAATGAAAAACAAGAAGAAGAGGGACAACAACACTTCAGGTGAAAATTTCCAGTAGAATATGACACACTTTCACCCATCTTTACTTTTTTTTTCTTGCTCTGTTTCATCTGTCTCCTTTTTCCCCTCCAGATAATCCTGCCGACATTACCCAGAACACCTTGCAACAGCAGCAGCGTGACGTCAGGGCTTTCTCACCAAGACATGCAGGGCCTCCATTCAGGCACCAGAACCCAAGGAACAAACATGTTCCCTTCAAACACGCACACACTCCACCCAGACACACACACCCTCCACCTAGACACACACATCTTCCCCCCATGTACCTCCCCCCTCCCTGCCCTTACCCTCCTCACCCTTTCCCCCCACCAAACTTCCCTCTCTACCCTCCTCCTCCTTCCTCTTTCTTCAATCCATCTTTCTCTTCTTCTCTCTGGCCACCAAACTCTGTCCCTTTCTCTGACTTCCCTCCTCCTCCACCTCCTCCTCCTCCCCCTCCTCCTCCTCCTCAGTGATACATTGCATTACTGTATGTAGACAGATCATCATGTGTATGAACCACTGGCTCTGAGTGTTAGCAGATTTAATTAGACTGATTAATTACAATCAATGATTTATTAAAAAGATATTTAGTCAGTATAGCTGATGGAGCAATGTGCTGGGACCAACTACATACTCTGTCACTGTGACGTTTTTATTTTTAAATATTAGTTTATTATTTTTCAAACGGTTTTACATCTGTTCATCACCTCCTGAAGGAAAATAGTCCTTAATTCAGATATTGTTTTTATTTGTCATATTCCAAGTAAAGGTGACCATTTTCTTAGACACAGTTCAGATGACCTGCACCTTGTTCACACACATGGACTTAAACACAAGAGAAGGAAGGCCGCCATTCATGAAGTGATCATTGAGCCATTGATTCATTGATCATCTTTTTAATGAGCTAACTGGACGTGTGTGAGCAAACTGATGCATAAAAACACGTCGTCCATGAAACGGCGTACTTCCTGCGCACCAGTATTGTGTAAATGATGTGTGTGTGAGACAATGAAGCCTTCCAGTTGAAGTGTGTATGTTTGAACGTTACGGATACCAGATCACATGGCTGATTCTGGTAAGGAGATATTTTGGGAGAGCTAGATGATTTCCTCTACATTTGTGTTTTTAATAAAAACTTGACTCTAAGGTAGAATTCTGTGCATTCAAGGCACATCACAACATAACATCTGTTAGCATTAGTGTATCCAATGAAATCAGTTCATTGTACACAGAGAGCAACATGTCATTCAGTCTCCTGCAAACCTACATAGAAATGTATAAATGTGATGCTCAGTACACACACAGTGGACGTACTAACTCAGTGCTCCTTGTGTTCATTTGGTTTTGGGTTAAAGGGTAAACTTAAGTCGTTTCAACCTGGATATTACGTTTTTGTGCCACAACTATTTGAAAGTGGGTCAGTATTTAGTGGGAGCGCAGTCGACAACATAAAGTACACAGTAGGTTCTTTACAGTGTTTGTTTTGGAATGTCTGACAACATTCTGGAAAGGAGCCTACAGAGACAGACCTGTTCTTGTTTAACCCAGAACAGCTGCTGTATCGCTCTGTTCAAAGCTGCCAGACTCCATTTACAAAAACTCAACACAAAGTTGGCTAGTTTTTACAATTATAATTGTTATATGTAACCAATTAAAGCACCAAAGTCACATGGGAACTATGTCATTGTTCTTCTGATAACAAAAGAGTGTCAGTGGGATAACCTTTAATAAAAGTAAATTGATAGTGTGGAATCGGCCCGTCAGGGTTGGCTGCTGCCTCTGCTGGCTGCTGTGCTTTCATTCAACACTGGACCAAATTCAAAACCTGCCGTCCCTGTGAGGCACAGACACAAAAAGTTGGCAGAATTGGGTCCAAGTTACTCTCTAATGTTGATCATGTCAAAATGTGTTGTGTCATTATGGGTGTTTGCAAATGAATTTCAGATGTAGATGTTATTACATGTTGTAGTTACTGAATATCAAGCGGCTTTAATGTGACTGAATGAATACAGAGTGAACCTGAAGCAGAACAAATATTTAATGTCTGAATAATACACACACCTGTCTGTGATGATCTGTGCACTGTTATATTTATAGTTATACTTACTGCATACACTCGGCTTCATTCTTTAAAGATATCCCAGCATGCTTTGGTCCTTCTTGTTGCCTTCATACAGTCATGTCTGTAAAGAATAGAGAAACAATATGGCTGAGCTCCAAAACCAGCACACTGTCATGAGTGATATTGTATATCTACTGTATTTCTTTGTATCACAATGCATCAAATGTCAACATATTCTCCAGTGTCTCAAATAAATATCTTTGTAAGATGTACAGACAGTATTTTAGCCATACTTCTCTTGTGCAACATGTTTTTGTCACACTGTTGTGTAAAGCTGCCGCTGTGCTCACTTCATTTCACAAGCTTTTCTCAACATCATACTGAGTGACGCTGGAGTCTGACACAAGACAAAGCAACAAATCAGTGAACATTTAACCTCATTTCTTCAGCTGACATTGATGTGTTTCAGGACTGAAATAAAAATGTTATTTGAATTTTGCAGAAATAAACTGAAAATGGGAAACACCTGGAATGATTTTAGTTTAATACAGTCGTCAATGGACGTTCATAAACAGAAGCTAGAAGGTCAAACTTCTCACAGCATGTATTCCCAAATGAAACCATTCTGTAAAAACTTTTAAAGATGCCCAACCAAACCAAACATTGAAGAAATATTTTGTTAAAGAGAATGAAACCATGGGGCGGCACTTAGCTCAGTCTGTAGAGTGGCCGCCCCATATGCAGGGGCTCGAGTCCCAACCTGTGGCCCTTTCCCGCATGTCATTCCCCATCTCTCTCTCCCCACATTTCCTGTCACTGTTCAGCTGTCTCTGTCAGTAAAGCTTGGAAAAAAAGCCCAAAAATAATCTTAAAAAAAAAAAAAAGAAACCAGCTTTAAAACGCAGACAGCTGATATGTGTCACATTTTAGATGTTGGTGTGCGTGGTAACGTATGGAACGTATGGTTTGACGTATGGAACTTCCTCTACATAAGACAGGAGGGCAGAGACAGACAGGAAAACATGTAAGTGTTGAGGCGCTGCACAACATCAGACATAAAACACACCTTCTCACTTTGGCAGCTTCAAAATGGCTGTGTTCTTTCGTTCAAGTGACTCTGGTATCAACATTGAAGTTGGTGAGTATCAGGAATTCCCCAGACCTGAACCTGAGGATGCTCCAACAGA
Organism: Nibea coibor; assembly: GCA_023373845.1. NCBI lineage: Eukaryota > Metazoa > Chordata > Actinopteri > Sciaenidae > Nibea > Nibea coibor. The sequence goes on along the minus strand of CM041719.1, from coordinate 26,886,425 downwards.
GACTCCAAAACCAAGTAAGTCATCATCAGGGACATATGATATTATGTAAGTGCTGCTGTGTTTTGGTTGGATATGATATGGATATCAACATTCTAATTGCCTTATTGAAATAGAAGTGTGTGTGTGTACAGAGTTAAGACACATCAGTGTGGTTCTTCTGAGCTTTGGCCTGCTGTGTGTCCTTCAAGGGATCCTCAACATCTCTCTGAGACTTGCTCGGACTGTGCCCACTGATAAAGGTAGATCAACTCTGTAGCACCTTCAGCCATGTGCAGCTCTTTAGTGTCTTTAATAAAACACAAAAGGATCAAAGTTGTGATTAAACTGAATAAAAACAAACCCATAAAAATCAGCATAACTGGGTCATTTATTATTACTGTAAATATGCAGTATTTTTAAGTGTATTGTAACTGTAGTTAGGGGTATGTAATCCAGGGATATTAACATTTTACAGTATTACAGGGGTAAATCTCTAAATCATATGTTGCTGCCTTGTGCAAATGAAATCTGTCCACAGTAGCAGTGTGAACAGAAGTATTAACATTTTTATATAACCACATTTAAAATAATTAATGAGGCTTCCAGTGGAGATTGGTACAGAGTACCACTGTGACACAGTGTCATGTTGAAATAGAACGGGCCATTACGCACAAATGCCAAAATAAAATCACTGAGTCAACACTGAATCAGTGTTGATGCATTATCGGAACTGTCATTGAATCAACATTGCTCAACATTGAAATATAACATTGATTATTCATCAGTTTTGCACCCTGAAATCATTTTAATTTAATGATAAAAAATAGATCAGACATCAAATCAATGTTAGTTCAACTTAAAATCAATCTCTGTTTTACCATTGAACCAACATTGAAATAATATTAATTAAACCAATCCCCAGATAGCAGACCAACATTGAATTAATGCTGCCATGCTATATGGGTTTTTTTCCCAGAAATTGTGTTCAAATATTTTTATAGTTTTATTAATGTGTGTATATTTTACTAACGTACATAAATACATGCTTTAAAACCCTTTATCAGCAGATCTGATTGAGCTCAGCCCCATACGTTACCTACAGGAATCTCTAAAGTTTTGTACTCTGTGTTCACATCCAGCTTCCTGTTCTTTGTTGCTTCATGAAACTGTTCTGTCTACATGTTCTGTATTGTGACATGCAGTCTGTGTTGCTGTGTCGAGGTGAGACAGAGATAAGTGTGTGTCCTGAGGGCTGGATCATGTTCGGCTCCAGCTGTTACTACATTTCCTCACAGAGGAGGAGCTGGGACGACAGCCGGCGGGACTGCATGCAGAGAGAGGCTGACCTGGTCATCATCACCAGCAGACAGGAACAGGTATCTTTACATTCCCATATACCACTGCATGTTGTCATTTTTGTATTTGAGAAGCCGTCTTCTGTGTATCCTTAAAGAAAATCTGTCATTCCTACATTTGTAGAAACAGCAGGATATATTTAAACTGACGTGTGATGGATGTTGCTTTATGATAGGCCTTCCTCACTGGATTCACAGCAGCAGCATGGGTTGGTATGACTGACAGGGAGCGGGAAGGAGACTGGGTCTGGGTGGATGGAACACCACTCGATGAAGACATGTGAGATATTCATAAACACATTGACATTTTATACTGGAGAAATAAATGTGTTGTTTATTGTTTATGTCAGTTTTTATTTGTGAATTCTGTAGCTGTAACACACTTTCAGCCACTTGGCCGCTTGTATCCTTGATCATTCTTTCAGTCATTACCCAAAGCTTGTGACCATAGGTGAGGGTTGGGACGTAGATGGACTGGAAAATCAGGAGCCTCGCCTTCCAGCATTTTTTTTATTTTTTTTATTTTTATTTTTTTTATGAATCAATTTATTTGATTTGCAGTAAAGCTTTCACCTTGGCATCAAAATACACAAATGCCAAACTGCTATGCATGATCTTGCATCCTTGTAGAGCTAACAACATTACATTCAAAAAATAATACTGATAAAAATAAAAAGGCGAAAAAATCTGCTCGGGCACCAGCTTGAAATAACACACCGTCAACAACAACCAATACATGACAGTTGCTGACTGTGTCTGTGGATACTGGGTGACTGTCCTCATAATGTGTCCCTCTCATTGACAGCCGGTGGTTTGTTCTGTCTGCAGGCTGCAGTGGGCCATTGGGCAGCCTGATGGGGCGTATGGAGGAGAAGACTGTGCTGACCTTCTTACTATGAAAAATTTCATTGGCTTGAACGACTTCAACTGTAGCCGCAGAGTGCAGTGGATCTGTGAGAAAACATTACTGTAGCCTGACCTGTGTGGATCTGCTTGCTGCTCCTGTACCCTGCTGTGTTAGAACTATAAAACAAAACAGAATGTCAGAACCACAGTGAGCAGCAGAAAAGCTTTGATGAGCCATGAGGACATTTCAAGAGCTGATTACACACTCCAGATACAGACCTCCAGATCCAAGTCTGGAACATTATGATGGGACTGTCTGTTTCACAAAATCTGCTTTCATAATTAATTAACATCATGTTATTAATAAAACAATAAAAAAAAATGCTTTTGGTAGCTGTTTCCGTAATAAGATCTAAAATAAACATTTTATTGGGCCTTGACACACAAAGTGATGTCATGCATGATTTATGTCAAGATGAAATTAGCTTGTTCAAATGACGAGGAACTGTCCAACTGTCAGAGGAAATATTCGGATTGTTTTTCAAAGTAAAGTGATATTTTGTTTGAGCTCCACCATGCAAATGTTCCACAGAGTGGCGCTATAATCACATATTGAAGAGTAGGTTTGATTCAAATCTCTCCTCCATTGTGATAGTGAGTTTTTTCTGAGTGGGACTTCCTGATTTGGTCATTCAAAAATAATACAGAAATGACAGACACCTTTATGAGAGGAGAGGAAACAAGAGGAAAGGACACATCATATTTATCATCGTACTTTATGCATACATGACAATGTGAACAGTTAATGGTCTTGATGTATTCAGAAGTTTTAGGTCTATAGTCAGTGGTGTCATTGTAACCTTTACTTGTGCTTATTCACCTTATGGGTTTCACTTTACTTTTATTTAATTAACACTTGATTGAGTGTGCCTGAAAGAGCACACGATATGTTACAGATACCACTGCTGAAGCTGTCAATATTATAGTTTTGGCCTCAGACACAAAGATTCGCCACCGACACCCATCTCCAGCCCAATATACTACCATGTTAATTTGAGAAGAGAAATTTCCTGAAGGGCAGAGACCACTGCCGCCAGTTCGAGGGGCTTCATTCAGACACTTTGTGTGTATTTCACTGAGAGGCAGAGGCATTCTTGCAGCTGTGACTAATTGCTCTGCCCTACAGCTCACCCTGGTTGCTTGGCAACACACACAAAGACACATGGAAAGGACAAAGACAAAGGTCTTTCAAAATAAGAGTCCCTTCAAAATAAAAGACTTTGTAAAACTCTCATTAACAGACACACCACACACACACACACACACACACACACGGTCGCAAAGTGGCTTTCAAAAAGTTTCACCCAACGGTTTTGCCCCTATATGCCAAACACGGAGCCAAAAAATAAATGGGTGTGTATTACAGGAATTTTCAAGAGCTACAGTGCGTGATGGTCCTTTGAAACCTAGCTGTCCTGGAACTCAGATCAAGTCATATTTAGGCAGAAATCACCTTTTTGGCAGGCAAAAATGCCCATTTTTGGCAGTTCACAATGCCCACTTTGTGTTGTAATGGTCCTTTGAAACCTGGCTGTCCTGTGAGCTCAGATCATTATATAATGAAACTCCAGAATGAGATCAAGTCCTGCTTAGACAGCCTTTCATTAATTGCATTTGGCCTTCAATCAATTTTTGGCAAGTAAAAATGCCAGTTTTTGGAGGGTGACAATGCCCATTTTGTGTTGTAATGGTCCTTTGAAACCTAGCTGTCCTGTGAGCTCAGATCATTATATTATGAAGCTCCAGAATGAGGTCAACTCAGTTTTAGGCAGAAATCACCTTTCATTAAGTGCATTTGGCCTTCAATCAATTTTTGGAAGGTAAAAATGCCCATTTCTGGCAGGTGACAATGCCCAAATTATTTTGTACTGGTCCTTAAAAACAATTCCAAGCTGTCCTGTGAGCTCAGATCATTATATTATGAAGCTCCAGAATGAGGTCAACTCAGTTTTAGGCAGAAATCACCTTTCATTAACTGCATTTAGCCTTCAATCAATTTTTGGCAAGTAAAAATGCCAGTTTTTGGAGGGTGACAATGTCTATTTTGTGTTGTAATGGTCCTTTAAAACAATTCCAAGCTGTCCTGTGAGCTCAGATCTTTATATTATGAAGCTCCAGAATGAGATCAACTCCGTTTTAGGCAGAAATCACCTTTCCTTAACTGCATTTAGCCTTCAATCAATTTTTGGCAAGTAAAAATGCCAGTTTTTGGAGGGTGACAATGTCCATTTTGTTTTGTAATGGTCCTTTGAAACCTAGCTGTTCTGTGAGCTCAGAACTTTATATTATGAAGCTCCATAATGAGATAAAGTCAGTTTTAGGCAGAAATCACCTTTCATTAACTGCATTTGGCCTTCAATCAATTTTTGGCAGGTAAGAATGCCAGTTTTTGGCAGTTGACAATGTCCATTTTGTGTTGTAATGGTCCTTTGAAACCTAGCTGTCCTGTGAGTTCAGATCATTATATTTTGAAGCTCCAGAATGAGATCAAGTCAGTTTTGGGCAGAAATCACCTTTCATTAACTGCATTTAGCCTTCAATCAATTTTTGGCAAGTAAAAATGCCAGTTTTTGGAGGGTGACAATGTCCATTTTGTTTTGTAATGGTCCTTTCAAACCTAGCTGTCCTGTGACCTCAGAACTTTATATTATGAAGCTCCATAATGAGATAAAGTCAGTTTTAGGCAGAAATCACCTTTCATTAACTGAATTTGGCCTTCAATCAATTTTTGGCAAGTAAAAATGCCAGTTTTTGGAGGGTGACAATGTCCATTTTGTTTTGTAATGGTCCTTTGAAACCTAGCTGTCCTGTGACCTCAGAACTTTATATTATGAAGCTCCATAATGAGATAAAGTCAGTTTTAGGCAGAAATCACCTTTCATTAACTGCATTTGGCCTTCAATCAATTTTTGGCAAGTAAAAATGCCCATTTCTGGGAGGTGAAATGCCCAATTTGTGTTGTACTGGTTCTTAAAAATAATTCCAAGCTGTCCTGTGAGCTCAGATCATTATATTATGAAGCTCCAGAATGAGGTCAACTCAGTTTTAGGCAGAAATCACCTTTCATTAAGTGCATTTGGCCTTCAATCAATTTTTGGAAGGTAAAAATGCCAATTTCTGGCAGGTGACAATGCCCAAATTATTTTGTACTGGTCCTTAAAAACAATTCCAAGCTGTCCTGTGAGCTCAGATCATTATATTATGAAGCTCCAGAATGAGGTCAACTCAGTTTTAGGCAGAAATCACCTTTCATTAACTGCATTTAGCCTTCAATCAATTTTTGGCAAGTAAAAATGCCAGTTTTTGGAGGGTGACAATGTCTATTTTGTGTTGTAATGGTCCTTTAAAACAATTCCAAGCTGTCCTGTGAGCTCAGATCTTTATATTATGAAGCTCCAGAATGAGATCAACTCTGTTTTAGGCAGAAATCACCTTTCATTAACTGCAGTTGGCCTTCAATCAATTTTTGGCAAGTAAAAATGCCAGTTTTTGGAGGGTGACAATGTCCATTTTGTTTTGTAATGGTCCTTTGAAACCTAGCTGTTCTGTGAGCTCAGAACTTTATATTATGAAGCTCCATAATGAGATAAAGTCAGTTTTAGGCAGAAATCACCTTTCATTAACTGCATTTGGCCTTCAATCAATTTTTGGCAGGTAAGAATGCCAGTTTTTGGCAGGTGACAATGTCCATTTTGTGTTGTAATGGTCCTTTGAAACCTAGCTGTCCTGTGAGTTCAGATCATTATATTTTGAAGCTCCAGAATGAGATCAAGTCAGTTTTGGGCAGAAATCACCTTTCATTAACTGCATTTAGCCTTCAATCAATTTTTGGCAAGTAAAAATGCCAGTTTTTGGAGGGTGACAATGTCCATTTTGTTTTGTAATGGTCCTTTCAAACCTAGCTGTCCTGTGACCTCAGAACTTTATATTATGAAGCTCCATAATGAGATAAAGTCAGTTTTAGGCAGAAATCACCTTTCATTAACTGAATTTGGCCTTCAATCAATTTTTGGCAAGTAAAAATGCCAGTTTTTGGAGGGTGACAATGTCCATTTTGTTTCGTAATGGTCCTTTGAAACCTAGCTGTCCTGTGACCTCAGAACTTTATATTATGAAGCTCCATAATGAGATAAAGTCAGTTTTAGGCAGAAATCACCTTTCATTAACTGCATTTGGCCTTCAATCAATTTTTGGCAAGTAAAAATACCCATTTCTGGGAGGTGAAATGCCCAATTTGTGTTGTACTGGTTCTTAAAAATAATTCCAAGCTGTCCTGTGAGCTCAGATCATTATATTATGAAGCTCCAGAATGAGATCAAGTCAGTTTTGGGCAGAAATCACCTTTCATTAACTGCATTTAGCCTTCAATCAATTTTTGGCAAGTAAAAATGCCAGTTTTTGGAGGGTGACAATGTCCATTTTGTTTTGTAATGGTCCTTTGAAACCTAGCTGTTCTGTGAGCTCAGAACTTTATATTATGAAGCTCCATAATGAGATAAAGTCAGTTTTAGGCAGAAATCACCTTTCATTAACTGCATTTGGCCTTCAATCAATTTTTGGCAGGTAAGAATGCCAGTTTTTGGCAGGTGACAATGTCCATTTTGTGTTGTAATGGTCCTTTGAAACCTAGCTGTCCTGTGAGTTCAGATCATTATATTTTGAAGCTCCAGAATGAGATCAAGTCAGTTTTGGGCAGAAATCACCTTTCATTAACTGCATTTAGCCTTCAATCAATTTTTGGCAAGTAAAAATGCCAGTTTTTGGAGGGTGACAATGTCCATTTTGTTTTGTAATGGTCCTTTGAAACCTAGCTGTCCTGTGACCTCAGAACTTTATATTATGAAGCTCCATAATGAGATAAAGTCAGCATTAGGCAGAAATCACCTTTCATTAACTGAATTTGGCCTTCAATCAATTTTTGGCAAGTAAAAATGCCAGTTTTTGGAGGGTGACAATGTCCATTTTGTTTCGTAATGGTCCTTTGAAACCTAGCTGTCCTGTGACCTCAGAACTTTATATTATGAAGCTCCATAATGAGATAAAGTCAGTTTTAGGCAGAAATCACCTTTCATTAACTGCATTTGGCCTTCAATCAATTTTTGGCAAGTAAAAATGCCCATTTCTGGGAGGTGAAATGCCCAATTTGTGTTGTACTGGTTCTTAAAAATAATTCCAAGCTGTCCTGTGAGCTCAGATCATTATATTATGAAGCTCCAGAATGAGATCAAGTCAGTTTTGGGCAGAAATCACCTTTCATTAACTGCATTTAGCCTTCAATCAATTTTTGGCAAGTAAAAATGGCAGTTTTTGGAGGGTGACAGTGCCCATTTTAGGTTGTAATGGTCCTTTGAAACCTAGCTGTCCTGTGAGGTCAGATCATTATATTATGAAGCTCCAGAAGGAGGTCAACTCAGTTTTGGGCAGAAATCACCTTTCATTAACTGCATTTAGCCTTCAATCAATTTTTGGCAGGTAAAAATGCCCATTTCTGGGAGGTGAAATGCCCAATTTGTGTTGGGTTAGTTTTGGGCAGAAATCACCTTTCATTAACTGCATTTGGCCTTCAATCAATTTTTGGCAGGTAAAAATGCCCATTTCTGGCAGGTGACAATGCCCAATTTGTGTTGTACTGGTCCTTTAAAACAATTCCAAGCTGTCCTGTGAGCTCAGATCATTATATTATGAAGCTCCAGAATGAGATCAAGTCAGTTTTGGGCAGAAATCACCTTTCATTAACTGCATTTGGCCTTCAATCAATTTTTGGCAGGTAAAAATGCCCATTTCTGGGAGGTGAAATGCCCAATTTGTGTTGGGTTAGTTTTGGGCAGAAATCACCTTTCATTAACTGCATTTAGCCTTCAATCAATTTTTGGCAAGTAAAAATGCCAGTTTTTGGAGGGTGACAATGTCCATTTTGTGTTGTAATGGTCCTTTAAAACAATTCCAAGCTGTCCTGTGAGCTCAGATCTTTATAGTATGAAGCTCCATAATGAGATCAACTCAGTTTTAGGCAGAAATCACCTTTCATTAACTGCATTTAGCCTTCAATCAATTTTTGGCAAGTAAAAATGCCAGTTTTTGGAGGGTGACAATGTCCACTTTGTGTTGTAATGGTCCTTTAAAACAATTCCAAGCTGTCCTGTGAGCTCAGATCATTATATTATGAAGCTCCAGAATGAGATCAAGTCAGTTTTAGGCAGAAATCACCTTTCATTAAGTGCATTTGGCCTTCAATCAATTTTTGGAAGGTAAAAATGCCAATTTCTGGCAGGTGACAATGCCCAAATTATTTTGTACTGGTCCTTAAAAACAATTCCAAGCTGTCCTGTGAGCTCAGATCATTATATTATGAAGCTCCAGAATGAGGTCAACTCAGTTTTAGGCAGAAATCACCTTTCATTAACTGCATTTAGCCTTCAATCAATTTTTGGCAAGTAAAAATGGCAGTTTTTGGAGGGTGACAACGTCCATTTTGTGTTGTAATGGTCCTTTAAAACAATTCCAAGCTGTCCTGTGAGCTCAGATCATTATATTATGAAGCTCCAGAATGACATCAAGTCCTATTTAGACAGAAATCACCTTTCATTAACTGCAGTTGGCCTTCAATCAATTTTTGGCAGGTAAAAATGCCCATTTCTGGGAGGTGAAATGCCCAATTTGTGTTGTACTGGTGCTTAAAAACAATTCCAAGCTGTCCTGTGAGCTCAGATCATTATATTATGAAGCTCCAGAATGAGATCAAGTCAGTTTTGGGCAGAAATCACCTTTCATTAACTGCAGTTGGCCTTCAATCAATTTTTGGCAAGTAAAAATGCCAGTTTTTGGAGGGTGACAATGCCCATTTTAGGTTGTAATGGTCCTTTGAAACCTAGCTGTCCTGTGAGTTCAGATCATTATATTATGAAGCTCCAGAAGGAGGTCAACTCAGTTTTGGGCAGAAATCACCTTTCATTAACTGCATTTGGCCTTCAATCAATTTTTGGCAAGTAAAAATGCCAGTTTTTGGAGGGTGACAGTGTCCATTTTGTGTTGTAATGGTCCTTTAAAACAATTCCAAGCTGTCCTGTGAGCTCAGATCTTTATATTATGAAGCTCCAGAATGAGATCAACTCAGTTTTAGGCAGAAATCACCTTTCATTAACTGAATTTGGCCTTCAATCAATTTTTGGTAAGTAAAAATGCCAGTTTTTGGCAGGTGACAATGTCCATTTTGTGTTGTAATGGTCCTTTGAAACCTAGCTGTCCTGTGACCTCAGAACATTATATTATGAAGCTCCATAATGAGATAAAGTCAGTTTTAGGCAGAAATCACCTTTCATTAACTGCATTTGGCCTTCAATCAATTTTTGGCAGGTAAAAATGCCCATTTCTGGCAGGTGACAATGCCCATTTTGTGTTGTAATGGTCCTTTAAAACAATTCCAACCTGTCCTGTGAGCTCAGATCATTATATTATGAAGCTCCAGAATGAGATCAAGTCAGTTTTGGGCAGAAATCAACTTTCATTAACTGCAGTTGGCCTTCAATCAATTTTTGGCAAGTAAAAATGGCAGTTTTTGGAGGGTGACAATGCCCAGTTTAGGTTGTAATGGTCCTTTGAAACCTAGCTGTCCTGTGAGTTCAGATCATTATATTATGAAGCTCCAGAAGGAGGTCAACTCAGTTTTGGGCAGAAATCACCTTTCATTAACTGCAGTTGGCCTTCAATCAATTTTTGGCAAGTAAAAATGCCCATTTCTGGGAGGTGAAATGCCCAATTTGTGTTGTAATGGTCCTTAAAAATAATTCCAATCTGTCCTGTGACCTCAGATCATTATATTATGAAGCTCCAGAATGAGATCAAGTCAGTTTTGGGCAGAAATCACCTTTCATTAACTGCATTTAGCCTTCAATCAATTTTTGGCAAGTAAAAATGGCAGTTTTTGGAGGGTGACAACGTCCATTTTGTGTTGTAATGGTCCTTTAAAACAATTCCAAGCTGTCCTGTGAGCTCAGATCATTATATTATGAAGCTCCAGAATGACATCAAGTCCTATTTAGACAGAAATCACCTTTCATTAACTGCAGTTGGCCTTCAATCAATTTTTGGCAAGTAAAAATGCCAGTTTTTGGAGGGTGACAATGCCCATTTTGTGTTGTAATGGTCCTTTAACACAATTCCAAGCTGTCCTGTGAGCTCAGATCTTTATATTATGAAGCTCCAGAATGAGATCAACTCAGTTTTAGGCAGAAATCACCTTTCATTAACTGCATTTGGCTTTCAATCAATTTTTGGCAAGTAAAAATGCCAGTTTTTGGAGGGTGACAATGTCTATTTTGTGTTGTAATGGTCCTTTAAAACTATTCCAAGCTGTCCTGTGAGCTCAGATCTTTATATTATGAAGCTCCAGAATGAGATCAACTCAGTTTTAGGCAGAAATCACCTTTCATTAACTGCATTTGGCCTTCAATCAATTCTTGGCAGGTAAGAATGCCAGTTTCTGGCAGGTGACAATGTCCATTTTGTGTTGTAATGGTCCTTTGAAACCTAGCTGTCCTGTGACCTCAGAACTTTATATTATGAAGCTCCATAATGAGATAAAGTCAGTTTTAGGCAGAAATCACCTTTCATTAACTGAATTTGGCCTTCAATCAATTTTTGGTAAGTAAAAATGCCAGTTTTTGGCAGGTGACAATGTCCATTTTGTGTTGTAATGGTCCTTTGAAACCTAGCTGTCCTGTGAGTTCAGATCATTATATTATGAAGCTCCAGAAGGAGGTCAACTCAGTTTTGGGCAGAAATCACCTTTCATTAACTGCATTTGGCCTTCAATCAATTTTTGGCACGTAAAAATGCCAGTTTTTGGAGGGTGACAATGTCCATTTTGTGTTGTAATGGTCCTGTAAAACAATTCCAAGCTGTCCTGTGAGCTCGGATCATTATATTATGAAGCTCCAGAATGAGATCAAGTCAGTTTTGGGCAGAAATCACCTTTCATTAACTGCATTTGGCCTTCAATCAATTTTTGGCAGGTAAAAATGCCCATTTCTGGGAGGTGAAATGCCCAATTTGTATTGTACTGGTGCTTAAAAACAATTCCAAGCTGTCCTGTGAGCTCAGATCATTATATTATGAAGCTCCAGAATGAGATCAACTCAGTTTTGGGCAGAAATCACCTTTCATTAACTGCATTTGGCCTTCAATCAATTTTTGGCAAGTAAAAATGCCAGTTTTTGGAGGGTGACAATGCCCATTTTAGGTTGTAATGGTCCTTTGAAACCTAGCTGTCCTGTGAGTTCAGATCATTATATTATGAAGCTCCAGAATGAGATCAAGTCAGTTTTGAGCAGAAATCACCTTTCATTAACTGCATTTGGCCTTCAATCAATTTTTGGCAGGTAAAAATGCCCATTTCTGGGAGGTGAAATGCCCAATTTGTGTTGTACTGGTGCTTAAAAACAATTCCAAGCTGTCCTGTGAGCTCAGATCATTATATTATGAAGCTCCAGAATGAGATCAAGTCAGTTTTGGGCAGAAATCACCTTTCATTAACTGCATTTGGCCTTCAATCAATTTTTGGTAAGTAAAAATGCCAGTTTTTGGCAGGTGACAATGTCCATTTTGTGTTGTAATGGTCCTTTGAAACCTAGCTGTCCTGTGACCTCAGAACATTATATTATGAAGCTCCATAATGAGATAAAGTCAGTTTTAGGCAGAAATCACCTTTCATTAACTGCATTTGGCCTTCAATCAATTTTTGGCAGGTAAAAATGCCCATTTCTGGCAGGTGACAATGCCCATTTTGTGTTGTAATGGTCCTTTAAAACAATTCCAACCTGTCCTGTGAGCTCAGATCATTATATTATGAAGCTCCAGAATGAGATCAAGTCAGTTTTGGGCAGAAATCAACTTTCATTAACTGCAGTTGGCCTTCAATCAATTTTTGGCAAGTAAAAATGGCAGTTTTTGGAGGGTGACAATGCCCAGTTTAGGTTGTAATGGTCCTTTGAAACCTAGCTGTCCTGTGAGTTCAGATCATTATATTATGAAGCTCCAGAAGGAGGTCAACTCAGTTTTGGGCAGAAATCACCTTTCATTAACTGCAGTTGGCCTTCAATCAATTTTTGGCAAGTAAAAATGCCCATTTCTGGGAGGTGAAATGCCCAATTTGTGTTGTAATGGTCCTTAAAAATAATTCCAATCTGTCCTGTGACCTCAGATCATTATATTATGAAGCTCCAGAATGAGATCAAGTCAGTTTTGGGCAGAAATCACCTTTCATTAACTGCATTTAGCCTTCAATCAATTTTTGGCAAGTAAAAATGGCAGTTTTTGGAGGGTGACAACGTCCATTTTGTGTTGTAATGGTCCTTTAAAACAATTCCAAGCTGTCCTGTGAGCTCAGATCATTATATTATGAAGCTCCAGAATGACATCAAGTCCTATTTAGACAGAAATCACCTTTCATTAACTGCAGTTGGCCTTCAATCAATTTTTGGCAAGTAAAAATGCCAGTTTTTGGAGGGTGACAATGCCCATTTTGTGTTGTAATGGTCCTTTAACACAATTCCAAGCTGTCCTGTGAGCTCAGATCTTTATATTATGAAGCTCCAGAATGAGATCAACTCAGTTTTAGGCAGAAATCACCTTTCATTAACTGCATTTGGCTTTCAATCAATTTTTGGCAAGTAAAAATGCCAGTTTTTGGAGGGTGACAATGTCTATTTTGTGTTGTAATGGTCCTTTAAAACTATTCCAAGCTGTCCTGTGAGCTCAGATCTTTATATTATGAAGCTCCAGAATGAGATCAACTCAGTTTTAGGCAGAAATCACCTTTCATTAACTGCATTTGGCCTTCAATCAATTCTTGGCAGGTAAGAATGCCAGTTTCTGGCAGGTGACAATGTCCATTTTGTGTTGTAATGGTCCTTTGAAACCTAGCTGTCCTGTGACCTCAGAACTTTATATTATGAAGCTCCATAATGAGATAAAGTCAGTTTTAGGCAGAAATCACCTTTCATTAACTGAATTTGGCCTTCAATCAATTTTTGGTAAGTAAAAATGCCAGTTTTTGGCAGGTGACAATGTCCATTTTGTGTTGTAATGGTCCTTTGAAACCTAGCTGTCCTGTGAGTTCAGATCATTATATTATGAAGCTCCAGAAGGAGGTCAACTCAGTTTTGGGCAGAAATCACCTTTCATTAACTGCATTTGGCCTTCAATCAATTTTTGGCACGTAAAAATGCCAGTTTTTGGAGGGTGACAATGTCCATTTTGTGTTGTAATGGTCCTGTAAAACAATTCCAAGCTGTCCTGTGAGCTCGGATCATTATATTATGAAGCTCCAGAATGAGATCAAGTCAGTTTTGGGCAGAAATCACCTTTCATTAACTGCATTTGGCCTTCAATCAATTTTTGGCAGGTAAAAATGCCCATTTCTGGGAGGTGAAATGCCCAATTTGTATTGTACTGGTGCTTAAAAACAATTCCAAGCTGTCCTGTGAGCTCAGATCATTATATTATGAAGCTCCAGAATGAGATCAACTCAGTTTTGGGCAGAAATCACCTTTCATTAACTGCATTTGGCCTTCAATCAATTTTTGGCAAGTAAAAATGCCAGTTTTTGGAGGGTGACAATGCCCATTTTAGGTTGTAATGGTCCTTTGAAACCTAGCTGTCCTGTGAGTTCAGATCATTATATTATGAAGCTCCAGAATGAGATCAAGTCAGTTTTGAGCAGAAATCACCTTTCATTAACTGCATTTGGCCTTCAATCAATTTTTGGCAGGTAAAAATGCCCATTTCTGGGAGGTGAAATGCCCAATTTGTGTTGTACTGGTGCTTAAAAACAATTCCAAGCTGTCCTGTGAGCTCAGATCATTATATTATGAAGCTCCAGAATGAGATCAAGTCAGTTTTGGGCAGAAATCACCTTTCATTAACTGCATTTGGCCTTCAATCAATTTTTGGCAAGTAAAAATGCCAGTTTTTGGAGGGTGACAATGCCCATTTTAGGTTGTAATGGTCCTTTGAAACCTAGCTGTCCTGTGAGTTCAGATCATTATATTATGAAGCTCCAGAAGGAGGTCAAGTCAGTTTTGGGCAGAAATCACCTTTCATTAACTGCATTTGGCCTTCAATCAATTTTTGGAAAGTAAAAATGCCAGTTTTTGGAGGGTGACAGTGTCCATTTTGTGTTGTAATGGTCCTTTAAAACAATTCCAAGCTTGTCCTGTGAGCTCAGATCGTTATATTATGAAGCTCCGGAATGAGATCAACTCAGTTTTAGGCAGAAATCACCTTTCATTAACTGAATTTGGCCTTCAATCAATTTTTGGCAAGTAAAAATGCCAGTTTTTGGAGGGTGACAATGTCCATTTTGTGTTGTAATGGTCCTTTAAAACAATTCCAACCTGTCCTGTGAGCTCAGATCATTATATTATGAAGCTCCAGAATGACATCAAGTCAGTTTTGGGCAGAAATCACCTTTCATTAACTGCAGTTGGCCTTCAATCAATTTTTGGCAAGTAAAAATGCCAGTTTTTGGAGGGTGACAATGCCCATTTTAGGTTGTAATGGTCCTTTGAAACCTAGCTGTCCTGTGAGTTCAGATCATTATATTATGAAGCTCCAGAAGGAGGTCAACTCAGTTTTGGGCAGAAATCACCTTTCATTAACTGCATTTGGCCTTCAATCAATTTTTGGCACGTAAAAATGCCCAATTTGTGTTGTACTGGTCCTTTGAAGCCTAGCTGTCCTGTGAGCTAAGAACGTTATATTATGAAGCTCCAGAATGAGATCAAGTCAGTTTTGGGCAGAAATCACCTTTCATTAACTGCATTTGGCCTTCAATCAATTTTTGGCAGGTAAAAATGCCCATTTTTGGCAGGTGACAATGCCCATTTTGTGTTGTACTGGTCCTTAAAAACAATTCCAAGAAGTCCTGTCTGCTCAGATCATTATATTTTGAAGCTCCAGAATGAGATCAACTCAGTTTTAGGCAGAAATCACCTTTCATTAACTGCATTTGGCCTTCAATCAATTTTTGGAAAGTAAAAATGCCAGTTTTTGGAGGGTGACAATGTCCATTTTGTCTTGTAATGGTCCTTTAAAACAATTCCAAGCTGTCCTGTGAGCTCAGATCATTATATTATGAAGCTCCAGAATGAGATCAAGTCAGTTTTAGGCAGAAATCACCTTTCATTAACTGCAGTTGGTCTTCAATCAATTTTTGGCAAGTAGAAATGCCAGTTGTTGGAGGGTGACGATGCCCATTTTGTGTTGTAATGGTCCTTTGAAACCTAGCTGTCCTGTGAGTTCAGATCATTATATTATGATGCTCCAGAAGGAGGTCAACTGAGTTTTAGGCAGAAATCACCTTTCATTAACTGCATTTGGCCTTCAATCAATTTTTGGCAGGTAAAAATGCCCATTTCTCGCAAGTGACATTGTCCATTTTGTGTTGTAATGGTACTGTAAAACAATTCCAAGCTGTCCTGTGAGCTCGGATCATTATATTATGAAGCTCCAGAATGAGATCAAGTCAGTTTTGGGCAGAAATCACCTTTCATTAACTGCATTTAGCCTTCAATCAATTTTTGGCAGGTAAAAATGCCCATTTCTGGGAGGTGAAATGCCCAATTTGTGTTGTACTGGTGCTTAAAAACAATTCCAAGCTGTCCTGTGAGCTCAGATCATTATATTATGAAGCTCCAGAATGAGATCAAGTCAGTTTTGGGCAGAAATCACCTTTCATTAACTGCAGTTGGCCTTCAATCAATTTTTGGCAAGTAAAAATGCCAGTTTTTGGAGGGTGACAATGCCCAATTTGTGTTGTACTGGTCCTTTGAAACCTAGCTGTCCTGTGAGTTCAGATCATTATATTATGAAGCTCCAGAATGAGATCAAGTCAGTTTTGGGCAGAAATCACCTTTCATTAACTGCATTTGGCCTTCAATCAATTTTTGGCAGGTAAAAATGCCCATTTTTGGCAGGTGACAATGCCCATTTTGTGTTGTACTGGTCCTTAAAAACAATTCCAAGAAGTCCTGTCTGCTCAGATCATTATATTTTGAAGCTCCAGAATGAGATCAAGTCAGTTTTGGGCAGAAATCACCTTTCATTAACTGCATTTGGCCTTCAATCAATTTTTGGAAAGTAAAAATGCCAGTTTTTGGAGGGTGACAATGTCCATTTTGTCTTGTAATGGTCCTTTAAAACAATTCCAAGCTGTCCTGTGAGCTCAGATCATTATATTATGAAGCTCCAGAATGAGATCAAGTCAGTTTTAGGCAGAAATCACCTTTCATTAACTGCAGTTGGCCTTCAATCAATTTTTGGCAAGTAAAAATGCCAGTTTTTGGAGGGTGACAATGCCCATTTTAGGTTGTAATGGTCCTTTGAAACCTAGCTGTCCTGTGAGTTCAGATCATTATATTATGAAGCTCCAGAAGGAGGTCAACTCAGTTTTGGGCAGAAATCACCTTTCATTAACTGCATTTGGCCTTCAATCAATTTTTGGAAAGTAAAAATGCCAGTTTTTGGAGGGTGACAGTGTCCATTTTGTGTTGTAATGGTCCTTTAAAACAATTCCAAGCTGTCCCGTGAGCTCAGATCTTTATATTATGAAGCTCCAGAATGAGATCAACTCAGTTTTAGGCAGAAATCACCTTTCATTAACTGAATTTGGCCTTCAATCAATTTTTGCTAAGTAAAAATGCCAGTTTTTGGCAGGTGACAATGTCCATTTTGTGTTGTAATGGTCCTTTGAAACCTAGCTGTCCTGTGACCTCAGAACTTTATATTATGAAGCTCCATAATGAGATAAAGTCAGTTTTAGGCAGAACTCACCTTTCATTAACTGCATTTGGCCTTCAATCAATTTTTGGCAGGTAAGAATGCCCATTTCTGGTCGGTGACAATGCCCATTTTGTGTTGTAATGGTCCTTTAAAACAATTCCAAGCTGTCCTGTGAGCTCAGATCATTATATTATGAAGCTCCAGAATGAGATCAACTCAGTTTTGAGCAGAAATCACCTTTCATTAACTGCATTTGGCCTTCAATCAATTTTTGGCAGGTAAAAATGCCCATTTCTGGGAGGTGAAATGCCCAATTTGTGTTGTACTGGTGCTTAAAAACAATTCCAAGCTGTCCTGTGAGCTCAGATCATTATATTATGAAGCTCCAGAATGAGATCAAGTCAGTTTTGGGCAGAAATCACCTTTCATTAACTGCATTTGGCCTTCAATCAATTTTTGGCAAGTAAAAATGCCAGTTTTTGGAGGGTGACAATGCCCATTTTAGGTTGTAATGGTCCTTTGAAACCTAGCTGTCCTGTGAGTTCAGATCATTATATTATGAAGCTCCAGAAGGAGGTCAAGTCAGTTTTGGGCAGAAATCACCTTTCATTAACTGCATTTGGCCTTCAATCAATTTTTGGAAAGTAAAAATGCCAGTTTTTGGAGGGTGACAGTGTCCATTTTGTGTTGTAATGGTCCTTTAAAACAATTCCAAGCTTGTCCTGTGAGCTCAGATCGTTATATTATGAAGCTCCGGAATGAGATCAACTCAGTTTTAGGCAGAAATCACCTTTCATTAACTGAATTTGGCCTTCAATCAATTTTTGGCAAGTAAAAATGCCAGTTTTTGGAGGGTGACAATGTCCATTTTGTGTTGTAATGGTCCTTTAAAACAATTCCAACCTGTCCTGTGAGCTCAGATCATTATATTATGAAGCTCCAGAATGACATCAAGTCAGTTTTGGGCAGAAATCACCTTTCATTAACTGCAGTTGGCCTTCAATCAATTTTTGGCAAGTAAAAATGCCAGTTTTTGGAGGGTGACAATGCCCATTTTAGGTTGTAATGGTCCTTTGAAACCTAGCTGTCCTGTGAGTTCAGATCATTATATTATGAAGCTCCAGAAGGAGGTCAACTCAGTTTTGGGCAGAAATCACCTTTCATTAACTGCATTTGGCCTTCAATCAATTTTTGGCACGTAAAAATGCCCAATTTGTGTTGTACTGGTCCTTTGAAGCCTAGCTGTCCTGTGAGCTAAGAACGTTATATTATGAAGCTCCAGAATGAGATCAAGTCAGTTTTGGGCAGAAATCACCTTTCATTAACTGCATTTGGCCTTCAATCAATTTTTGGCAGGTAAAAATGCCCATTTTTGGCAGGTGACAATGCCCATTTTGTGTTGTACTGGTCCTTAAAAACAATTCCAAGAAGTCCTGTCTGCTCAGATCATTATATTTTGAAGCTCCAGAATGAGATCAACTCAGTTTTAGGCAGAAATCACCTTTCATTAACTGCATTTGGCCTTCAATCAATTTTTGGAAAGTAAAAATGCCAGTTTTTGGAGGGTGACAATGTCCATTTTGTCTTGTAATGGTCCTTTAAAACAATTCCAAGCTGTCCTGTGAGCTCAGATCATTATATTATGAAGCTCCAGAATGAGATCAAGTCAGTTTTAGGCAGAAATCACCTTTCATTAACTGCAGTTGGTCTTCAATCAATTTTTGGCAAGTAGAAATGCCAGTTGTTGGAGGGTGACGATGCCCATTTTGTGTTGTAATGGTCCTTTGAAACCTAGCTGTCCTGTGAGTTCAGATCATTATATTATGATGCTCCAGAAGGAGGTCAACTGAGTTTTAGGCAGAAATCACCTTTCATTAACTGCATTTGGCCTTCAATCAATTTTTGGCAGGTAAAAATGCCCATTTCTCGCAAGTGACATTGTCCATTTTGTGTTGTAATGGTACTGTAAAACAATTCCAAGCTGTCCTGTGAGCTCGGATCATTATATTATGAAGCTCCAGAATGAGATCAAGTCAGTTTTGGGCAGAAATCACCTTTCATTAACTGCATTTAGCCTTCAATCAATTTTTGGCAGGTAAAAATGCCCATTTCTGGGAGGTGAAATGCCCAATTTGTGTTGTACTGGTGCTTAAAAACAATTCCAAGCTGTCCTGTGAGCTCAGATCATTATATTATGAAGCTCCAGAATGAGATCAAGTCAGTTTTGGGCAGAAATCACCTTTCATTAACTGCAGTTGGCCTTCAATCAATTTTTGGCAAGTAAAAATGCCAGTTTTTGGAGGGTGACAATGCCCAATTTGTGTTGTACTGGTCCTTTGAAACCTAGCTGTCCTGTGAGTTCAGATCATTATATTATGAAGCTCCAGAATGAGATCAAGTCAGTTTTGGGCAGAAATCACCTTTCATTAACTGCATTTGGCCTTCAATCAATTTTTGGCAGGTAAAAATGCCCATTTTTGGCAGGTGACAATGCCCATTTTGTGTTGTACTGGTCCTTAAAAACAATTCCAAGAAGTCCTGTCTGCTCAGATCATTATATTTTGAAGCTCCAGAATGAGATCAAGTCAGTTTTGGGCAGAAATCACCTTTCATTAACTGCATTTGGCCTTCAATCAATTTTTGGAAAGTAAAAATGCCAGTTTTTGGAGGGTGACAATGTCCATTTTGTCTTGTAATGGTCCTTTAAAACAATTCCAAGCTGTCCTGTGAGCTCAGATCATTATATTATGAAGCTCCAGAATGAGATCAAGTCAGTTTTAGGCAGAAATCACCTTTCATTAACTGCAGTTGGTCTTCAATCAATTTTTGGCAAGTAGAAATGCCAGTTGTTGGAGGGTGACGATGCCCATTTTGTGTTGTAATGGTCCTTTGAAACCTAGCTGTCCTGTGAGTTCAGATCATTATATTATGATGCTCCAGAAGGAGGTCAACTGAGTTTTAGGCAGAAATCACCTTTCATTAACTGCAGTTGGCCTTCAATCAATTTTTGGTAAGTAAAAATGCCAGTTTTTGGCAGGTGACAATGTCCATTTTGTGTTGTAATGGTCCTTTGAAACCTAGCTGTCCTGTGAGTTCAGATCATTATATTATGAAGCTCCAGAAGGAGGTCAACTCAGTTTTGGGCAGAAATCACCTTTCATTAACTGCATTTGGCCTTCAATCAATTTTTGGCACGTAAAAATGCCAGTTTTTGGAGGGTGACAATGTCCATTTTGTGTTGTAATGGTCCTGTAAAACAATTCCAAGCTGTCCTGTGAGCTCGGATCATTATATTATGAAGCTCCAGAATGAGATCAAGTCAGTTTTGGGCAGAAATCACCTTTCATTAACTGCATTTGGCCTTCAATCAATTTTTGGCAGGTAAAAATGCCCATTTCTGGGAGGTGAAATGCCCAATTTGTATTGTACTGGTGCTTAAAAACAATTCCAAGCTGTCCTGTGAGCTCAGATCATTATATTATGAAGCTCCAGAATGAGATCAACTCAGTTTTGGGCAGAAATCACCTTTCATTAACTGCATTTGGCCTTCAATCAATTTTTGGCAAGTAAAAATGCCAGTTTTTGGAGGGTGACAATGCCCATTTTAGGTTGTAATGGTCCTTTGAAACCTAGCTGTCCTGTGAGTTCAGATAATTATATTATGAAGCTCCAGAATGAGATCAAGTCAGTTTTGAGCAGAAATCACCTTTCATTAACTGCATTTGGCCTTCAATCAATTTTTGGCAGGTAAAAATGCCCATTTCTGGGAGGTGAAATGCCCAATTTGTGTTGTACTGGTGCTTAAAAACAATTCCAAGCTGTCCTGTGAGCTCAGATCATTATATTATGAAGCTCCAGAATGAGATCAAGTCAGTTTTGGGCAGAAATCACCTTTCATTAACTGCATTTGGCCTTCAATCAATTTTTGGCAAGTAAAAATGCCAGTTTTTGGAGGGTGACAATGCCCATTTTAGGTTGTAATGGTCCTTTGAAACCTAGCTGTCCTGTGAGTTCAGATCATTATATTATGAAGCTCCAGAAGGAGGTCAAGTCAGTTTTGGGCAGAAATCACCTTTCATTAACTGCATTTGGCCTTCAATCAATTTTTGGAAAGTAAAAATGCCAGTTTTTGGAGGGTGACAGTGTCCATTTTGTGTTGTAATGGTCCTTTAAAACAATTCCAAGCTTGTCCTGTGAGCTCAGATCGTTATATTATGAAGCTCCGGAATGAGATCAACTCAGTTTTAGGCAGAAATCACCTTTCATTAACTGAATTTGGCCTTCAATCAATTTTTGGCAAGTAAAAATGCCAGTTTTTGGAGGGTGACAATGTCCATTTTGTGTTGTAATGGTCCTTTAAAACAATTCCAACCTGTCCTGTGAGCTCAGATCATTATATTATGAAGCTCCAGAATGACATCAAGTCAGTTTTGGGCAGAAATCACCTTTCATTAACTGCAGTTGGCCTTCAATCAATTTTTGGCAAGTAAAAATGCCAGTTTTTGGAGGGTGACAATGCCCATTTTAGGTTGTAATGGTCCTTTGAAACCTAGCTGTCCTGTGAGTTCAGATCATTATATTATGAAGCTCCAGAAGGAGGTCAACTCAGTTTTGGGCAGAAATCACCTTTCATTAACTGCATTTGGCCTTCAATCAATTTTTGGCACGTAAAAATGCCCAATTTGTGTTGTACTGGTCCTTTGAAGCCTAGCTGTCCTGTGAGCTAAGAACGTTATATTATGAAGCTCCAGAATGAGATCAAGTCAGTTTTGGGCAGAAATCACCTTTCATTAACTGCATTTGGCCTTCAATCAATTTTTGGCAGGTAAAAATGCCCATTTTTGGCAGGTGACAATGCCCATTTTGTGTTGTACTGGTCCTTAAAAACAATTCCAAGAAGTCCTGTCTGCTCAGATCATTATATTTTGAAGCTCCAGAATGAGATCAACTCAGTTTTAGGCAGAAATCACCTTTCATTAACTGCATTTGGCCTTCAATCAATTTTTGGAAAGTAAAAATGCCAGTTTTTGGAGGGTGACAATGTCCATTTTGTCTTGTAATGGTCCTTTAAAACAATTCCAAGCTGTCCTGTGAGCTCAGATCATTATATTATGAAGCTCCAGAATGAGATCAAGTCAGTTTTAGGCAGAAATCACCTTTCATTAACTGCAGTTGGTCTTCAATCAATTTTTGGCAAGTAGAAATGCCAGTTGTTGGAGGGTGACGATGCCCATTTTGTGTTGTAATGGTCCTTTGAAACCTAGCTGTCCTGTGAGTTCAGATCATTATATTATGATGCTCCAGAAGGAGGTCAACTGAGTTTTAGGCAGAAATCACCTTTCATTAACTGCATTTGGCCTTCAATCAATTTTTGGCAGGTAAAAATGCCCATTTCTCGCAAGTGACATTGTCCATTTTGTGTTGTAATGGTACTGTAAAACAATTCCAAGCTGTCCTGTGAGCTCGGATCATTATATTATGAAGCTCCAGAATGAGATCAAGTCAGTTTTGGGCAGAAATCACCTTTCATTAACTGCATTTAGCCTTCAATCAATTTTTGGCAGGTAAAAATGCCCATTTCTGGGAGGTGAAATGCCCAATTTGTGTTGTACTGGTGCTTAAAAACAATTCCAAGCTGTCCTGTGAGCTCAGATCATTATATTATGAAGCTCCAGAATGAGATCAAGTCAGTTTTGGGCAGAAATCACCTTTCATTAACTGCAGTTGGCCTTCAATCAATTTTTGGCAAGTAAAAATGCCAGTTTTTGGAGGGTGACAATGCCCAATTTGTGTTGTACTGGTCCTTTGAAACCTAGCTGTCCTGTGAGTTCAGATCATTATATTATGAAGCTCCAGAATGAGATCAAGTCAGTTTTGGGCAGAAATCACCTTTCATTAACTGCATTTGGCCTTCAATCAATTTTTGGCAGGTAAAAATGCCCATTTTTGGCAGGTGACAATGCCCATTTTGTGTTGTACTGGTCCTTAAAAACAATTCCAAGAAGTCCTGTCTGCTCAGATCATTATATTTTGAAGCTCCAGAATGAGATCAAGTCAGTTTTGGGCAGAAATCACCTTTCATTAACTGCATTTGGCCTTCAATCAATTTTTGGAAAGTAAAAATGCCAGTTTTTGGAGGGTGACAATGTCCATTTTGTCTTGTAATGGTCCTTTAAAACAATTCCAAGCTGTCCTGTGAGCTCAGATCATTATATTATGAAGCTCCAGAATGAGATCAAGTCAGTTTTAGGCAGAAATCACCTTTCATTAACTGCAGTTGGTCTTCAATCAATTTTTGGCAAGTAGAAATGCCAGTTGTTGGAGGGTGACGATGCCCATTTTGTGTTGTAATGGTCCTTTGAAACCTAGCTGTCCTGTGAGTTCAGATCATTATATTATGATGCTCCAGAAGGAGGTCAACTGAGTTTTAGGCAGAAATCACCTTTCATTAACTGCATTTGGCCTTCAATCAATTTTTGGCAGGTAAAAATGCCCATTTCTCGCAAGTGACATTGTCCATTTTGTGTTGTAATGGTACTGTAAAACAATTCCAAGCTGTCCTGTGAGCTCGGATCATTATATTATGAAGCTCCAGAATGAGATCAAGTCAGTTTTGGGCAGAAATCACCTTTCATTAACTGCATTTAGCCTTCAATCAATTTTTGGCAGGTAAAAATGCCCATTTCTGGGAGGTGAAATGCCCAATTTGTGTTGTACTGGTGCTTAAAAACAATTCCAAGCTGTCCTGTGAGCTCAGATCATTATATTATGAAGCTCCAGAATGAGATCAAGTCAGTTTTGGGCAGAAATCACCTTTCATTAACTGCAGTTGGCCTTCAATCAATTTTTGGCAAGTAAAAATGCCAGTTTTTGGAGGGTGACAATGCCCATTTTAGGTTGTAATGGTCCTTTGAAACCTAGCTGTCCTGTGAGTTCAGATCATTATATTATGAAGCTCCAGAAGGAGGTCAACTCAGTTTTGGGCAGAAATCACCTTTCATTAACTGCATTTGGCCTTCAATCAATTTTTGGAAAGTAAAAATGCCAGTTTTTGGAGGGTGACAGTGTCCATTTTGTGTTGTAATGGTCCTTTAAAACAATTCCAAGCTGTCCCGTGAGCTCAGATCTTTATATTATGAAGCTCCAGAATGAGATCAACTCAGTTTTAGGCAGAAATCACCTTTCATTAACTGAATTTGGCCTTCAATCAATTTTTGCTAAGTAAAAATGCCAGTTTTTGGCAGGTGACAATGTCCATTTTGTGTTGTAATGGTCCTTTGAAACCTAGCTGTCCTGTGACCTCAGAACTTTATATTATGAAGCTCCATAATGAGATAAAGTCAGTTTTAGGCAGAACTCACCTTTCATTAACTGCATTTGGCCTTCAATCAATTTTTGGCAGGTAAGAATGCCCATTTCTGGTCGGTGACAATGCCCATTTTGTGTTGTAATGGTCCTTTAAAACAATTCCAAGCTGTCCTGTGAGCTCAGATCATTATATTATGAAGCTCCAGAATGAGATCAACTCAGTTTTAGGCAGAAATCACCTTTCATTAACTGAATTTGGCCTTCAATCAATTTTTGCTAAGTAAAAATGCCAGTTTTTAGAGGGTGACAATGTCCACTTTGTGTTGTAATGGTCCTTTAAAACAATTCCAAGCTGTCCTGTGAGCTCAGATCATTATATTATGAAGCTCCAGAATGAGATCAAGTCAGTTTTGGGCAGAAATCACCTTTCATTAACTGCATTTAGCCTTCAATCAATTTTTGGCAAGTAAAAATGCCAGTTTTTGGAGGGTGACAATGTCCATTTTGTGTTGTAATGGTCCTTTAAAACAATTCCAACCTGTCCTGTGAGCTCAGATCATTATATTATGAAGCTCCAGAATGACATCAAGTCCTATTTAGACAGAAATCACCTTTCATTAACTGCAGTTGGCCTTCAATCAATTTTTGGCAAGTAAAAATGCCAGTTTTTGGAGGGTGACAATGCCCATTTTAGGTTGTAATGGTCCTTTGAAACCTAGCTGTCCTGTGAGTTCAGATCATTATATTATGAAGCTCCAGAAGGAGGTCAACTCAGTTTTGGGCAGAAATCACCTTTCATTAACTGCATTTGGCCTTCAATCAATTTTTGGAAAGTAAAAATGCCAGTTTTTGGAGGGTGACAGTGTCCATTTTGTGTTGTAATGGTCCTTTAAAACAATTCCAAGCTGTCCCGTGAGCTCAGATCTTTATATTATGAAGCTCCAGAATGAGATCAACTCAGTTTTAGGCAGAAATCACCTTTCATTAACTGAATTTGGCCTTCAATCAATTTTTGCTAAGTAAAAATGCCAGTTTTTGGCAGGTGACAATGTCCATTTTGTGTTGTAATGGTCCTTTGAAACCTAGCTGTCCTGTGACCTCAGAACTTTATATTATGAAGCTCCATAATAAGATAAAGTCAGTTTTAGGCAGAACTCACCTTTCATTAACTGCATTTGGCCTTCAATCAATTTTTGGCAGGTAAGAATGCCCATTTCTGGTCGGTGACAATGCCCATTTTGTGTTGTAATGGTCCTTTAAAACAATTCCAAGCTGTCCTGTGAGCTCAGATCATTATATTATGAAGCTCCAGAATGAGATCAACTCAGTTTTAGGCAGAAATCACCTTTCATTAACTGAATTTGGCCTTCAATCAATTTTTGCTAAGTAAAAATGCCAGTTTTTAGAGGGTGACAATGTCCACTTTGTGTTGTAATGGTCCTTTAAAACAATTCCAAGCTGTCCTGTGAGCTCAGATCATTATATTATGAAGCTCCAGAATGAGATCAAGTCAGTTTTGGGCAGAAATCACCTTTCATTAACTGCATTTAGCCTTCAATCAATTTTTGGCAAGTAAAAATGCCAGTTTTTGGAGGGTGACAATGTCCATTTTGTGTTGTAATGGTCCTTTAAAACAATTCCAACCTGTCCTGTGAGCTCAGATCATTATATTATGAAGCTCCAGAATGACATCAAGTCCTATTTAGACAGAAATCACCTTTCATTAACTGCAGTTGGCCTTCAATCAATTTTTGGCAAGTAAAAATGCCAGTTTTTGGAGGGTGACAATGCCCATTTTAGGTTGTAATGGTCCTTTGAAACCTAGCTGTCCTGTGAGTTCAGATCATTATATTATGAAGCTCCAGAAGGAGGTCAACTCAGTTTTGGGCAGAAATCACCTTTCATTAACTGCATTTGGCCTTCAATCAATTTTTGGAAAGTAAAAATGCCAGTTTTTGGAGGGTGACAGTGTCCATTTTGTGTTGTAATGGTCCTTTAAAACAATTCCAAGCTGTCCCGTGAGCTCAGATCTTTATATTATGAAGCTCCAGAATGAGATCAACTCAGTTTTAGGCAGAAATCACCTTTCATTAACTGAATTTGGCCTTCAATCAATTTTTGCTAAGTAAAAATGCCAGTTTTTGGCAGGTGACAATGTCCATTTTGTGTTGTAATGGTCCTTTGAAACCTAGCTGTCCTGTGACCTCAGAACTTTATATTATGAAGCTCCATAATGAGATAAAGTCAGTTTTAGGCAGAACTCACCTTTCATTAACTGCATTTGGCCTTCAATCAATTTTTGGCAGGTAAGAATGCCCATTTCTGGTCGGTGACAATGCCCATTTTGTGTTGTAATGGTCCTTTAAAACAATTCCAAGCTGTCCTGTGAGCTCAGATCATTATATTATGAAGCTCCAGAATGAGATCAACTCAGTTTTAGGCAGAAATCACCTTTCATTAACTGAATTTGGCCTTCAATCAATTTTTGCTAAGTAAAAATGCCAGTTTTTAGAGGGTGACAATGTCCACTTTGTGTTGTAATGGTCCTTTAAAACAATTCCAAGCTGTCCTGTGAGCTCAGATCATTATATTATGAAGCTCCAGAATGAGATCAAGTCAGTTTTGGGCAGAAATCACCTTTCATTAACTGCATTTAGCCTTCAATCAATTTTTGGCAAGTAAAAATGCCAGTTTTTGGAGGGTGACAATGTCCATTTTGTGTTGTAATGGTCCTTTAAAACAATTCCAACCTGTCCTGTGAGCTCAGATCATTATATTATGAAGCTCCAGAATGACATCAAGTCCTATTTAGACAGAAATCACCTTTCATTAACTGCAGTTGGCCTTCAATCAATTTTTGGCAAGTAAAAATGCCAGTTTTTGGAGGGTGACAATGCCCATTTTAGGTTGTAATGGTCCTTTGAAACCTAGCTGTCCTGTGACCTCAGAACTTTATATTATGAAGCTCCATAATGAGATCAAGTCAGTTTTAGGCAGAAATCACCTTTCATTAACTGCATTTGGCCTTCAATCAATTTTTGGCAGGTAAAAATGCCCAATTTGTGTTGTACTGGTCCTTTGAAGCCTAGCTGTCCTGTGAGCTCAGAACGTTATATTATGAAGCTCCAGAATGAGATCAAGACAGTTTGGGCAGAAATCACCTTTCATTAACTGCATTTGGCCTTCAATCAATTTTTGGCAGGTAAAAATGCCCATTTTTGGCAGGTGACAATGCCCATTTTGTGTTGTACTGGTCCTTAAAAACAATTCCAAGAAGTCCTGTCTGCTCAGATCATTATATTATGAAGCTCCAGAATGAGATCAACTCAGTTTTAGGCAGAAATCACCTTTCATTAACTGCATTTGGCCTTCAATCAATTTTTGGAAAGTAAAAATGCCAGTTTTTGGAGGGTGACAATGTCCATTTTGTCTTGTAATGGTCCTTTAAAACAATTCCAAGCTGTCCTGTGAGCTCAGATCATTATATTATGAAGCTCCAGAATAAGATCAAGTCAGTTTTAGGCAGAAATCACCTTTCATTAACTGCATTTGGTCTTCAATCAATTTTTGGCAAGTAGAAATGCCAGTTGTTGGAGGGTGACAATGCCCATTTTGTGTTGTAATGGTCCTTTGAAACCTAGCTGTCCTGTGAGTTCAGATCATTATATTATGATGCTCCAGAAGGAGGTGAACTGAGTTTTAGGCAGAAATCACCTTTCATTAACTGCATTTGGCCTTCAATCAATTTTTGGCAGGTAAAAATGCCCATTTCTCGCAAGTGACATTGTCCATTTTGTGTTGTAATGGTACTGTAAAACAATTCCAAGCTGTCCTGTGAGCTCGGATCATTATATTATGAAGCTCCAGAATGAGATCAAGTCAGTTTTGGGCAGAAATCACCTTTCATTAACTGCATTTAGCCTTCAATCAATTTTTGGCAGGTAAAAATGCCCATTTCTGGGAGGTGAAATGCCCAATTTGTGTTGTACTGGTGCTTAAAAACAATTCCAAGCTGTCCTGTGAGCTCAGATCATTATATTATGAAGCTCCAGAATGAGATCAAGTCAGTTTTGGGCAGAAATCAACTTTCATTAACTGCAGTTGGCCTTCAATCAATTTTTGGCAAGTAAAAATGGCAGTTTTTGGAGGGTGACAATGCCCAGTTTAGGTTGTAATGGTCCTTTGAAACCTAGCTGTCCTGTGAGTTCAGATCATTATATTATGAAGCTCCAGAAGGAGGTCAACTCAATTTTGGGCAGAAATCACCTTTCATTAACTGCAGTTGGCCTTCAATCAATTTTTGGCAAGTAAAAATGCCCATTTCTGGGAGGTGAAATGCCCAATTTGTGTTGTACTGGTCCTTAAAAATAATTCCAAGCTGTCCTGTGACCTCAGATCATTATATTATGAAGCTCCAGAATGAGATCAAGTCAGTTTTGGGCAGAAATCACCTTTCATTAACTGCATTTAGCCTTCAATCAATTTTTGGCAAGTAAAAATGGCAGTTTTTGGAGGGTGACAACGTCCATTTTGTGTTGTAATGGTCCTTTAAAACAATTCCAAGCTGTCCTGTGAGCTCAGATCATTATATTATGAAGCTCCAGAATGACATCAAGTCCTATTTAGACAGAAATCACCTTTCATTAACTGCAGTTGGCCTTCAATCAATTTTTGGCAAGTAAAAATGCCAGTTTTTGGAGGGTGACAATGCCCATTTTGTGTTGTAATGGTCCTTTAACACAATTCCAAGCTGTCCTGTGAGCTCAGATCTTTATATTATGAAGCTCCAGAATGAGATCAACTCAGTTTTAGGCAGAAATCACCTTTCATTAACTGCATTTGGCTTTCAATCAATTTTTGGCAAGTAAAAATGCCAGTTTTTGGAGGGTGACAATGTCTATTTTGTGTTGTAATGGTCCTTTAAAACTATTCCAAGCTGTCCTGTGAGCTCAGATCTTTATATTATGAAGCTCCAGAATGAGATCAACTCAGTTTTAGGCAGAAATCACCTTTCATTAACTGCATTTGGCCTTCAATCAATTCTTGGCAGGTAAGAATGCCAGTTTTTGGCAGGTGACAATGTCCATTTTGTGTTGTAATGGTCCTTTGAAACCTAGCTGTCCTGTGACCTCAGAACTTTATATTATGAAGCTCCATAATGAGATAAAGTCAGTTTTAGGCAGAAATCACCTTTCATTAACTGCATTTGGCCTTCAATCAATTTTTGGCAAGTAAAAATGCCAGTTTTTGGAGGGTGACAATGCCCATTTTAGGTTGTAATGGTCCTTTGAAACCTAGCTGTCCTGTGAGTTCAGATCATTATATTATGAAGCTCCAGAATGAGATCAAGTCAGTTTTGGGCAGAAATCACCTTTCATTAACTGCATTTGGCCTTCAATCAATTTTTGGCAGGTAAAAATGCCCATTTCTGGGAGGTGAAATGCCCAATTTGTGTTGTACTGGTGCTTAAAAACAATTCCAAGCTGTCCTGTGAGCTCAGATCATTATATTATGAAGCTCCAGAATGAGATCAAGTCAGTTTTGGGCAGAAATCACCTTTCATTAACTGCATTTGGCCTTCAATCAATTTTTGGCAAGTAAAAATGCCAGTTTTTGGAGGGTGACAATGCCCATTTTAGGTTGTAATGGTCCTTTGAAACCTAGCTGTCCTGTGAGTTCAGATCATTATATTATGAAGCTCCAGAAGGAGGTCAAGTCAGTTTTGGGCAGAAATCACCTTTCATTAACTGCATTTGGCCTTCAATCAATTTTTGGAAAGTAAAAATGCCAGTTTTTGGAGGGTGACAGTGTCCATTTTGTGTT
Organism: Nibea coibor; assembly: GCA_023373845.1. NCBI lineage: Eukaryota > Metazoa > Chordata > Actinopteri > Sciaenidae > Nibea > Nibea coibor. The sequence goes on along the minus strand of CM041719.1, from coordinate 26,856,276 downwards.
GTAATGGTCCTTTAAAACAATTCCAAGCTTGTCCTGTGAGCTCAGATCGTTATATTATGAAGCTCCGGAATGAGATCAACTCAGTTTTAGGCAGAAATCACCTTTCATTAACTGAATTTGGCCTTCAATCAATTTTTGGCAAGTAAAAATGCCAGTTTTTGGAGGGTGACAATGTCCATTTTGTGTTGTAATGGTCCTTTAAAACAATTCCAACCTGTCCTGTGAGCTCAGATCATTATATTATGAAGCTCCAGAATGACATCAAGTCAGTTTTGGGCAGAAATCACCTTTCATTAACTGCAGTTGGCCTTCAATCAATTTTTGGCAAGTAAAAATGCCAGTTTTTGGAGGGTGACAATGCCCATTTTAGGTTGTAATGGTCCTTTGAAACCTAGCTGTCCTGTGAGTTCAGATCATTATATTATGAAGCTCCAGAAGGAGGTCAACTCAGTTTTGGGCAGAAATCACCTTTCATTAACTGCATTTGGCCTTCAATCAATTTTTGGCACGTAAAAATGCCAGTTTTTGGAGGGTGACAATGTCCATTTTGTGTTGTAATGGTCCTGTAAAACAATTCCAAGCTGTCCTGTGAGCTCGGATCATTATATTATGAAGCTCCAGAATGAGATCAAGTCAGTTTTGGGCAGAAATCACCTTTCATTAACTGCATTTGGCCTTCAATCAATTTTTGGCAGGTAAAAATGCCCATTTCTGGGAGGTGAAATGCCCAATTTGTATTGTACTGGTGCTTAAAAACAATTCCAAGCTGTCCTGTGAGCTCAGATCATTATATTATGAAGCTCCAGAATGAGATCAACTCAGTTTTGGGCAGAAATCACCTTTCATTAACTGCATTTGGCCTTCAATCAATTTTTGGCAAGTAAAAATGCCAGTTTTTGGAGGGTGACAATGCCCATTTTAGGTTGTAATGGTCCTTTGAAACCTAGCTGTCCTGTGAGTTCAGATCATTATATTATGAAGCTCCAGAATGAGATCAAGTCAGTTTTGGGCAGAAATCACCTTTCATTAACTGCATTTGGCCTTCAATCAATTTTTGGCAGGTAAAAATGCCCATTTCTGGGAGGTGAAATGCCCAATTTGTGTTGTACTGGTGCTTAAAAACAATTCCAAGCTGTCCTGTGAGCTCAGATCATTATATTATGAAGCTCCAGAATGAGATCAAGTCAGTTTTGGGCAGAAATCACCTTTCATTAACTGCATTTGGCCTTCAATCAATTTTTGGCAAGTAAAAATGCCAGTTTTTGGAGGGTGACAATGCCCATTTTAGGTTGTAATGGTCCTTTGAAACCTAGCTGTCCTGTGAGTTCAGATCATTATATTATGAAGCTCCAGAAGGAGGTCAAGTCAGTTTTGGGCAGAAATCACCTTTCATTAACTGCATTTGGCCTTCAATCAATTTTTGGAAAGTAAAAATGCCAGTTTTTGGAGGGTGACAGTGTCCATTTTGTGTTGTAATGGTCCTTTAAAACAATTCCAAGCTTGTCCTGTGAGCTCAGATCGTTATATTATGAAGCTCCGGAATGAGATCAACTCAGTTTTAGGCAGAAATCACCTTTCATTAACTGAATTTGGCCTTCAATCAATTTTTGGCAAGTAAAAATGCCAGTTTTCGGAGGGTGACAATGTCCATTTTGTGTTGTAATGGTCCTTTAAAACAATTCCAACCTGTCCTGTGAGCTCAGATCATTATATTATGAAGCTCCAGAATGACATCAAGTCAGTTTTGGGCAGAAATCACCTTTCATTAACTGCAGTTGGCCTTCAATCAATTTTTGGCAAGTAAAAATGCCAGTTTTTGGAGGGTGACAATGCCCATTTTAGGTTGTAATGGTCCTTTGAAACCTAGCTGTCCTGTGAGTTCAGATCATTATATTATGAAGCTCCAGAAGGAGGTCAACTCAGTTTTGGGCAGAAATCACCTTTCATTAACTGCATTTGGCCTTCAATCAATTTTTGGCACGTAAAAATGCCCAATTTGTGTTGTACTGGTCCTTTGAAGCCTAGCTGTCCTGTGAGCTAAGAACGTTATATTATGAAGCTCCAGAATGAGATCAAGTCAGTTTTGGGCAGAAATCACCTTTCATTAACTGCATTTGGCCTTCAATCAATTTTTGGCAGGTAAAAATGCCCATTTTTGGCAGGTGACAATGCCCATTTTGTGTTGTACTGGTCCTTAAAAACAATTCCAAGAAGTCCTGTCTGCTCAGATCATTATATTTTGAAGCTCCAGAATGAGATCAAGTCAGTTTTAGGCAGAAATCACCTTTCATTAACTGCAGTTGGTCTTCAATCAATTTTTGGCAAGTAGAAATGCCAGTTGTTGGAGGGTGACGATGCCCATTTTGTGTTGTAATGGTCCTTTGAAACCTAGCTGTCCTGTGAGTTCAGATCATTATATTATGATGCTCCAGAAGGAGGTCAACTGAGTTTTAGGCAGAAATCACCTTTCATTAACTGCATTTGGCCTTCAATCAATTTTTGGCAGGTAAAAATGCCCATTTCTCGCAAGTGACATTGTCCATTTTGTGTTGTAATGGTACTGTAAAACAATTCCAAGCTGTCCTGTGAGCTCGGATCATTATATTATGAAGCTCCAGAATGAGATCAAGTCAGTTTTGGGCAGAAATCACCTTTCATTAACTGCATTTAGCCTTCAATCAATTTTTGGCAGGTAAAAATGCCCATTTCTGGGAGGTGAAATGCCCAATTTGTGTTGTACTGGTGCTTAAAAACAATTCCAAGCTGTCCTGTGAGCTCAGATCATTATATTATGAAGCTCCAGAATGAGATCAAGTCAGTTTTGGGCAGAAATCACCTTTCATTAACTGCAGTTGGCCTTCAATCAATTTTTGGCAAGTAAAAATGCCAGTTTTTGGAGGGTGACAATGCCCAATTTGTGTTGTACTGGTCCTTTGAAACCTAGCTGTCCTGTGAGTTCAGATCATTATATTATGAAGCTCCAGAATGAGATCAAGTCAGTTTTGGGCAGAAATCACCTTTCATTAACTGCATTTGGCCTTCAATCAATTTTTGGCAGGTAAAAATGCCCATTTTTGGCAGGTGACAATGCCCATTTTGTGTTGTACTGGTCCTTAAAAACAATTCCAAGAAGTCCTGTCTGCTCAGATCATTATATTTTGAAGCTCCAGAATGAGATCAAGTCAGTTTTGGGCAGAAATCACCTTTCATTAACTGCATTTGGCCTTCAATCAATTTTTGGAAAGTAAAAATGCCAGTTTTTGGAGGGTGACAATGTCCATTTTGTCTTGTAATGGTCCTTTAAAACAATTCCAAGCTGTCCTGTGAGCTCAGATCATTATATTATGAAGCTCCAGAATGAGATCAAGTCAGTTTTAGGCAGAAATCACCTTTCATTAACTGCAGTTGGTCTTCAATCAATTTTTGGCAAGTAGAAATGCCAGTTGTTGGAGGGTGACGATGCCCATTTTGTGTTGTAATGGTCCTTTGAAACCTAGCTGTCCTGTGAGTTCAGATCATTATATTATGATGCTCCAGAAGGAGGTGAACTGAGTTTTAGGCAGAAATCACCTTTCATTAACTGCATTTGGCCTTCAATCAATTTTTGGCAGGTAAAAATGCCCATTTCTCGCAAGTGACATTGTCCATTTTGTGTTGTAATGGTACTGTAAAACAATTCCAAGCTGTCCTGTGAGCTCGGATCATTATATTATGAAGCTCCAGAATGAGATCAAGTCAGTTTTGGGCAGAAATCACCTTTCATTAACTGCATTTAGCCTTCAATCAATTTTTGGCAGGTAAAAATGCCCATTTCTGGGAGGTGAAATGCCCAATTTGTGTTGTACTGGTGCTTAAAAACAATTCCAAGCTGTCCTGTGAGCTCAGATCATTATATTATGAAGCTCCAGAATGAGATCAAGTCAGTTTTGGGCAGAAATCACCTTTCATTAACTGCAGTTGGCCTTCAATCAATTTTTGGCAAGTAAAAATGCCAGTTTTTGGAGGGTGACAATGCCCATTTTAGGTTGTAATGGTCCTTTGAAACCTAGCTGTCCTGTGAGTTCAGATCATTATATTATGAAGCTCCAGAAGGAGGTCAACTCAGTTTTGGGCAGAAATCACCTTTCATTAACTGAATTTGGCCTTCAATCAATTTTTGCTAAGTAAAAATGCCAGTTTTTGGCAGGTGACAGTGTCCATTTTGTGTTGTAATGGTCCTTTAAAACAATTCCAAGCTGTCCCGTGAGCTCAGATCTTTATATTATGAAGCTCCAGAATGAGATCAACTCAGTTTTAGGCAGAAATCACCTTTCATTAACTGAATTTGGCCTTCAATCAATTTTTGCTAAGTAAAAATGCCAGTTTTTGGCAGGTGACAATGTCCATTTTGTGTTGTAATGGTCCTTTGAAACCTAGCTGTCCTGTGACCTCAGAACTTTATATTATGAAGCTCCATAATGAGATAAAGTCAGTTTTAGGCAGAACTCACCTTTCATTAACTGCATTTGGCCTTCAATCAATTTTTGACAGGTAAGAATGCCCATTTCTGGTCGGTGACAATGCCCATTTTGTGTTGTAATGGTCCTTTAAAACAATTCCAAGCTGTCCTGTGAGCTCAGATCATTATATTATGAAGCTCCAGAATGAGATCAACTCAGTTTTAGGCAGAAATCACCTTTCATTAACTGAATTTGGCCTTCAATCAATTTTTGCTAAGTAAAAATGCCAGTTTTTAGAGGGTGACAATGTCCACTTTGTGTTGTAATGGTCCTTTAAAACAATTCCAAGCTGTCCTGTGAGCTCAGATCATTATATTATGAAGCTCCAGAATGAGATCAAGTCAGTTTTGGGCAGAAATCACCTTTCATTAACTGCATTTAGCCTTCAATCAATTTTTGGCAAGTAAAAATGCCAGTTTTTGGAGGGTGACAATGTCCATTTTGTGTTGTAATGGTCCTTTAAAACAATTCCAACCTGTCCTGTGAGCTCAGATCATTATATTATGAAGCTGCAGAATGACATCAAGTCCTATTTAGACAGAAATCACCTTTCATTAACTGCAGTTGGCCTTCAATCAATTTTTGGCAAGTAAAAATGCCAGTTTTTGGAGGGTGACAATGCCCATTTTAGGTTGTAATGGTCCTTTGAAACCTAGCTGTCCTGTGACCTCAGAACTTTATATTATGAAGCTCCATAATGAGATCAAGTCAGTTTTAGGCAGAAATCACCTTTCATTCACTGCATTTGGCCTTCAATCAATTTTTGGCAGGTAAAAATGCCCAATTTGTGTTGTACTGGTCCTTTGAAGCCTAGCTGTCCTGTGAGCTCAGAACGTTATATTATGAAGCTCCAGAATGAGATCAAGTCAGTTTGGGCAGAAATCACCTTTCATTAACTGCATTTGGCCTTCAATCAATTTTTGCCAGGTAAAAATGCCCATTTTTGGCAGGTGACAATGCCCATTTTGTGTTGTACTGGTCCTTAAAAACAATTCCAAGAAGTCCTGTCTGCTCAGATCATTATATTATGAAGCTCCAGAATGAGATCAACTCAGTTTTAGGCAGAAATCACCTTTCATTAACTGCATTTGGCCTTCAATCAATTTTTGGAAAGTAAAAATGCCAGTTTTTGGAGGGTGACAATGTCCATTTTGTCTTGTAATGGTCCTTTAAAACAATTCCAAGCTGTCCTGTGAGCTCAGATCATTATATTATGAAGCTCCAGAATAAGATCAAGTCAGTTTTAGGCAGAAATCACCTTTCATTAACTGCATTTGGTCTTCAATCAATTTTTGGCAAGTAGAAATGCCAGTTGTTGGACGGTGACAATGCCCATTTTGTGTTGTAATGGTCCTTTGAAACCTAGCTGTCCTGTGAGTTCAGATCATTATATTATGATGCTCCAGAAGGAGGTGAACTGAGTTTTAGGCAGAAATCACCTTTCATTAACTGCATTTGGCCTTCAATCAATTTTTGGCAGGTAAAAATGCCCATTTCTCGCAAGTGACATTGTCCATTTTGTGTTGTAATGGTACTGTAAAACAATTCCAAGCTGTCCTGTGAGCTCGGATCATTATATTATGAAGCTCCAGAATGAGATCAAGTCAGTTTTGGGCAGAAATCACCTTTCATTAACTGCATTTAGCCTTCAATCAATTTTTGGCAGGTAAAAATGCCCATTTCTGTTAGGTGAAATGCCCAATTTGTGTTGTACTGGTGCTTAAAAACAATTCCAAGCTGTCCTGTGAGCTCAGATCATTATATTATGAAGCTCCAGAATGAGATCAAGTCAGTTTTGGGCAGAAATCACCTTTCATTAACTGCAGTTGGCCTTCAATCAATTTTTGGCAAGTAAAAATGCCAGTTTTTGGAGGGTGACAATGCCCATTTTAGGTTGTAATGGTCCTTTGAAACCTAGCTGTCCTGTGAGTTCAGATCATTATATTATGAAGCTCCAGAAGGAGGTCAACTCAGTTTTGGGCAGAAATCACCTTTCATTAACTGCATTTGGCCTTCAATCAATTTTTGGTAAGTAAAAATGCCAGTTTTTGGCAGGTGACAATGTCCATTTTGTGTTGTAATGGTCCTTTGAAACCTAGCTGTCCTGTGACCTCAGAACTTTATATTATGAAGCTCCATAATGAGATAAAGTCAGTTTTAGGCAGAAATCACCTTTCATTAACTGCATTTGGCCTTCAATCAATTTTTGGCAGGTAAAAATGCCCATTTCTGGCAGGTGACAATGCCCATTTTGTGTTGTAATGGTCCTTTAAAACAATTCCAACCTGTCCTGTGAGCTCAGATCATTATATTATGAAGCTCCAGAATGAGATCAAGTCAGTTTTGGGCAGAAATCAACTTTCATTAACTGCAGTTGGCCTTCAATCAATTTTTGGCAAGTAAAAATGCCAGTTTTTGGAGGGTGACAATGCCCAGTTTAGGTTGTAATGTTCCTTTGAAACCTAGCTGTCCTGTGAGTTCAGATCATTATATTATGAAGCTCCAGAAGGAGGTCAACTCAGTTTTGGGCAGAAATCACCTTTCATTAACTGCATTTGGCCTTCAATCAATTTTTGGCAAGTAAAAATGCCCATTTCTGGGAGGTGAAATGCCCAATTTGTGTTGTACTGGTCCTTAAAAATAATTCAAAGCTGTCCTGTGAGCTCAGATCATTATATTATGAAGCTCCAGAATGAGATCAAGTCAGTTTTGGGCAGAAATCACTTTTCATTAACTGCATTTAGCCTCCAATCAATTTTTGGCAAGTAAAAATGGCAGTTTTTGGAGGGTGACAACGTCCATTTTGTGTTGTAATGGTCCTTTAAAACAATTCCAAGCTGTCCTGTGAGCTCAGATCATTATATTATGAAGCTCCAGAACGACATCAAGTCCTATTTAGACAGAAATCACCTTTCATTAACTGCAGTTGGCCTTCAATCAATTTTTGGCAGGTAAAAATGCCCATTTCTGGGAGGTGAAATGCCCAATTTGTGTTGTACTGGTGCTTAAAAACAATTCCAAGCTGTCCTGTGAGCTCAGATCATTATATTATGAAGCTCCAGAATGAGATCAAGTCAGTTTTGGGCAGAAATCACCTTTCATTAACTGCAGTTGGCCTTCAATCAATTTTTGGCAAGTAAAAATGGCAGTTTTTGGAGGGTGACAATGCCCATTTTAGGTTGTAATGGTCCTTTGAAACCTAGCTGTCCTGTGAGTTCGGATCATTATTTTATGAAGCTCCAGAAGGAGGTCAACTCAGTTTTGGGCAGAAATCACCTTTCATTAACTGCATTTGGCCTTCAATCAATTTTTGGCAAGTAAAAATGCCCAATTTGTGTTGTAATGGTCCTTTAAAACAATTCCAAGCTGTCCTGTGAGCTCAGATCTTTACATTATGAAGCTCCAGAATGAGATCAACTCAGTTTTAGGCAGAAATCACCTTCCATTAAATGCATTTGGCCTTCAATCAATTTTTGGTAAGTAAAAATGCCCATTTCTGGCAGGTGAAATGCCCAATTTGTGTTGTACTGGTCCTTTGAAGCCTAGCTGTCCTGTGAGCTCAGAACATTATATTATGAAGCTCCAGAATGAGATCAAGTCAGTTTTGGGCAGAAATCACCTTTCATTAACTGCATTTGGCCTTCAATCAATTTTTGGCAGGTAAAAATGCCCATTTTGGCAGGTGACAATGCCCATTTTGTGTTGTACTGGTCCTTAAAAACAATTCCAAGCTGTCCTGTGTGCTCAGATCATTATATTATGAAGCTCCAGAATGAGATCAACTCAATTTTGGGCAGAAATCAACTTTCATTAACTGCATTTGACCTTCAATCAATTTTTGATAAGTAAAAATGCCAGTTTTTGGAGGGTGACAATGTCCATTTTGTGTTGTAATGGTCCTTTAAAACAATTCAAAGCTGTTATGTGAGCTCAGATCTTTATATTATGAAGCTCCAGAATGAGGTCAACTCAGTTTTAGGCAGAAATCGCCTTTCATTAACTGCATTTGGCCTTCAATCAATTTTTGGCAGGTAAAAATGCCAGTTTTTGGAGGGTGACAATGTCCATTTTGTGTTGTAATGATCCTTTAAAACAATTCCAAGCTGTCCTGTGAGCTCAGATCATTAAAATATGAAGCTCCAGAATGAGATCAAGTCAGTTTTGGGCAGAAATCACCTTTCATTAACTGCAGTTGGCCTTCAATCAGTTTTTGGCAAGTAAAAATGCCAGTTTTTGGAGGGTGACAATGTCCATTTTGTTTTGTAATGGTCCTTTGAAACCTAGCTGTCCTGTGACCTCAGAACTTTATATTATGAAGCTCCATAATGAGATAAAGTCAGTTTTAGGCAGAAATCACCTTTCATTAACTGCATTTGGCCTTCAATCAATTTTTGGCAAGTAAAAATGCCCATTTCTGGCAGGTGACAATGCCCAATTTGTGTTATACTGGTCCTTTAAAACAATTCTAAGCTGTCCTGTGAGCTCAGATCATTATATTATGAAGCTCCAGAATGAGATCAAGTCAGTTTTGGGCAGAAATCACCTTTCATTAACTGCATTTGGCCTTAAGCAATTTTTGGCAGGTAAAAATGCCCATTTCTGGGAGGTGAAATGCCCAATTTGTGTTGTACTGGTCCTTAAAAACAATTCCAAGCTGTCCTGTGAGCTCAGATCATTATATTTTGAAGCTCCAGAATGAGATCAAGTCAGTTTTGGGCAGAAATCACCTTTCATTAACTGCATTTAGCCTTCAATCAATTTTTGGCAAGTAAAAATGCCAGTTTTTGGAGGGTGACAATGTCCATTTTGTTTTGTAATGGTCCTTTGAAACCTAGCTGTCCTGTGAGCTCAGAACTTTATATTATGAAGCTCCATAATGAGATAAAGTCAGTTTTGGGCAGAAATCATCTTTCATTAACTGCATTTGGCCTTCAATCAATTGTTGGGAGGTAAAAATGCCCATTTCTGGCAGGTGACAATGCCCATTTTCTGTTGTAATGGTCCTTTAAAACAATTCCAAGCTGTCCTGTGAGCTCAGATCATTATATTATGAAGCTCCAGAATGAGATCAACTCAGTTTTAGGCAGAAATCACCTTTCATTAACTGCAGTTGGCCTTCAATCAATTTTTGGCACGTAAAAATGCCAGTTTTTGGAGGGTGACAATGTCCACTTTGTGTTGTAATGGTACTTTAAAACAATTCCAAGCTGTCCTGTGAGCTCAGATCATTATATTATGAAGCTCCAGACTGAGATCAAGTCAGTTTTAGGCAGAAATCACCTTTCATTAACTGCATTTGGCTTTCAATCAATTTCTGACAAGGAAAAATGCCAGTTTTTGGAGGGTGACAATTCCCACATTGTTGTAATGGTCCTTTAAAACAATTCCAAGCCATCCTGTGAGCTCAGATCTTTATATTATGAAGCTCCAGAATGAGATCAAGTCCTATTTAGGCAGAAATCACCTTTCATTAATTGCATTTGGCCTTCAATCAATTTTTGGCAGGTAAAAATGCCAGTTTTTGGAGGGTGACAATGTCCATTTTGTGTTGTACTGGTCCTTTATAACAATTCCAAGCTGTCCTGTGAGCTCATATCAATATATTCTGAAGCTCCAGAATGAGATCAAGTCAGTTTTGGGCAGAAATCACCTTTCATTAACTGCAGTTGGCCTTCAATCAATTTTTGGCAGGTAAAAATGCCCATTTCTGGCAGGTGACAATGCCCATTTTGTGTTGTAATGGTCCTTTAAAACATTTCCAAGCTGTCCTGTCAGCTCAGATCTTTACATTATGAAGCTCCAGAATGAGATCAAGTCAGTTTTGGGCAGAAATCACCTTTCATTAACTGCATTTAGCCTTCAATCAATTTTTGGCAAGTAAAAATGCCAGTTTTTGGAGGGTGACAATGTCCATTTTGTGTTGTACTGGTCCTTTAAAACAATTCCAAGGTGTCCTGTGAGCTCAGATCTTTATATTATGAAGCCCCAGAATGAGATCAAGTCAGTTTTAGGCAGAAATCACCTTTCATTAACTGAATTTGACCTTCAATCAATTTTTGGCAAGTAAAAATGCCAGTTTTGGAGGGTGACAATGTCCATTTTGTGTTGTAATGGTCCTTTAAAACAATTCAAAGCTGTTATGTGAGCTCAGATCTTTATATTATGAAGCTCCAGAATGAGGTCAACTCAGTTTTAGGCAGAAATCACCTTTCATTAACTGCATTTGGCCTTCAATCAATTTTTGGCAGGTAAAAATGCCCATTTTTGGCAGGTGAAATGCCCAATTTGTGTTGTACTGGTCCTTTGAAGCCTAGCTGTCCTGTGAGCTCAGAACGTTATATTATGAAGCTCCAGAATGAGATCAAGTCAGTTTTGGGCAGAAATCACCTTTCATTAACTGCATTTGGCCTTCAATCAATTTTTGGCAGGTAAAAATGCCCATTTTTGGCAGGGTGACAATGCCCATTTTGTGTTGTACTGGTCCTTAAAAACAATTCCAAGCTGTCCTGCGAGCTCAGATCATTATATTATGAAGCTCCAGAATGAGATCAAGTCAGTTTTGGGCAGAAATCACCTTTCATTAACTGCATTTGGCCTTCAATCAATTTTTGGCAAGTAAAAATGCCAGTTTTTGGAGGGTGACAATGCCCATTTTGTGTTGTAATGGTCCTTTGAAATCTAGCTGTCCTGTGAGTTCAGAGCATTATATTATGAAGCTCCAGAATGAGATCAAGTCAGTTTTAGGCAGAAATCACCTTTCATTAACTGCATTTGGCCTTCAATCAATTTTTGGTAAGTAAAAATGCCAGTTTTTGGAGGGTGACAATGTCCATTTTGTGTCGTAATGGTCCTTTGAAACCTAGCTGTCCTGTGAGCTCAGAACTTTATATTATGAAGCTCCAGAATGAGATCAAGTCAGTTTTGTGTTGTAATGGTCCTTTAAAACAATTCCAACCTGTCCTGTGAGTTCTGAGCATTATATTATGAAGCTCCAGAATGTGGTCAACTCAGTTTTAGGCAGAAATCATCTTTCATTAACTGCATTTTGCCTTCAATCAATTTTTGGCAAGGAGAAATGCCAGTTTTTGGAGGATGACAATGCCCACTTTGTTGTAATGGTCCTTTAAAACAATTCCAAGCCGTCCTGTGAGCTCGGATCTTTATATTATGAAGCTCCAGAATGAGATCAAGTCCTATTTAGGCAGAAATCACCTTTCATTAACTGCATTTGGCCTTCAATCAATTTTGGCAGGTAAAAATGCCAGTTTTTGGAGGGTGACAATGCCCACTTTGTGTTGTAATGGTCTTTTGAAACCTAGCTGCCCTGTGAGCTCAGAAATGTATATTATGAAGCTCCAGAATGAGATCAAGTCAGTTTTAGGCAGAAATCACCTTTCATTCACTGCATTTGGCCTTCAATCAATTTTTCCCCTGCCCAATGTGACCAGTGATGACATGTTTAGCCGCATGTCGTCATTTCACTGCTGGCTGTCGAGGTGGTGTCCAGCAAACAATGTGGGCTTCATAGACACCTTTCTGGGGAAAACCTGGTCTGATTAGGAGAGACGGCATTCATCCCACTTTGGATGGAGCAGCTCTCATATCTAGAAATATGGACCAATTTATTAGACGACCAAAACCGTGACAACCCAGAGTTGAGACCAGGAAGCAGAGTTGCTGTCTTACATGCTTCTCTGCGCCTCCATTAGTGCAGCTGCCCACCCAGTACTTTAGTATAGAGACAGACTATGTCTGTCCCCCATCCACCTACATTGTTTAAAGATAAAAGAAACAGAAGAGGAGTTCATCATAAAAACTTAAATCAAAATTAAATCAACATCTCCACCAGTCCAAAATAAGTGCATTAAATGTGGACTCTGGAATATCAGGTCCTTGTCCTCTAAAGCTCTTTTAGTCAATAAATTAATATCTGATTATGATACTGATTATGATACCTCACTGAAATCTGGCTGCAGGAGGATGAATATGTTAGCTTCAATGAATCCACTCCACCCAGTCATTGTAACTCCTATTCCTCGAAGTAATGGTCAAGGTGGTGAGTTGGAGCCATATTTGACTCAAGTCTATTAATAAATCCTAAACCTAAACTAAATTATAATTCATTTGAAAGTCTTGTTCTTCGCCTCACTCACCCAACCTGGAAAAGAGTACAGCCAATTCTATTTGTTATAGTATATCGTGCTCCTGGCCCTTACTCTGAATTTTTATCTGAATTTGCAGAATTTGCATCAGGCGTGATCCTTAAAACAGATAAAGTAATCATTGTAGGTGATTTTAATATTCATGTGGACAACCACAATGATAGCCTTAGTACTGCATTTATCTCTTTATTAGATTCAATTGGCTTCTGTCAGAGTGTAAATAAACCGACTCATCGTCTGAACCACACTCTTGATCTCGTTCTCTCATATGGCATTGAACTTGATCATCTAATAGTCTATCCACAGAATCCCTTCTTCTTCCCTTTATGACCATTTTTTAATAACGTTCGAGTTCATATCACTCGACTATAAGCCTTTTTGTAGAAACTCCTACAGCAGATGTGTATCTGACAGTGCTGTTGCCAAATTCAAGGAAGTGATTCCTTCAGTATTGAATTCAATGCCATGTCTCAAAGTAGCAGAGGACTTGTCTGCTTTCTTTAGCCCCTCACAAATAGATCATCTTGTTGAGAGTACTACAGGCTCATTACAGACAGCACTCAACTCTATTGCACCTCTGAAAAAGAAGATAATTAAACAGAGGAGGTTAGCACCATGGTATAGCCAGCAGACTCGGAAATTAAAGCAAGTGGCATGTAATTCTGAACACAAATGACTCCCACTAAACTGGGAGAATCACACTTAGTCTGGCAAGATGATCTTAAAATCTACAGGAAGGCTCTCCGTCATGCCAGAACAGCCTATTACTCTTCATTCAAAACAAGAACAATCCCAGGTTTCTCTTCAGCACTGTAGCCAGGCTAACAGAGAACCACAGCTCTATTGATGCATCTACTCCTCTAGTTCTAACTAGTAATGACTTCATGAGCTTGAATTAGGACTATTAGAGACAAAATACATCATGCCTTTCCTTCAACAGGCACTGATCTGCATTCTGACACAGCAAGTTTGGAATCAGCTGCAAAACCTGATACATATTTCGACTGTTTTTCTCCCATTGAACATCAAATAATTTCAATAATTTCTTCATCTAAGCCGTCAACCTGTCTCCTAGACCCCATTCCAACCAGGCTGCTCAAGGATATTTTACCTCTAGTTAGCCCTTCTTTATTGGATATGATTAATCTGTCTTTATTATCAGGATATGTACCACAGTCCTTTAAAGTAGCTGTAATTAAACCTCTTCTTAAAAAGCCCACTCTAGATCCAGAGGTTTTAGCCAATTATAGACCGATATCAAACCTTCCCTTTCTTTCTAAGTTACTTGAGAAAGCTGTATCAAGCGGCATCAAAGGAACCGCCCTAAGCTGGTTTAGGTCATATTTCTTAGATCGATCTCAGTTGGTCCTGGTTGCCCCGAGATACTTGAACTCCTCCACTTGAGTCCTACTTACTGCCAGCAATGTGGACCAAGCTCTGGCACCAGGAGTACAGGGACTGGACAGTCCGTATTAGTGGGTCCAGAACCCCATACTCCCGAAGCACCCCCATAGGGCTCCCCGAGGGACACAGTTGAATGCTTTCTCCAAGTCCACAAAGCACATGTAGACTGGTTGGGCGAACTCCCATGCACCCTCCAGGACCACACTAAGGGTGTAGAGCTGGTCCACAGTTCCACGACCAGGACGGAAACCACACTGCTCCTCCTAAATCTGAGGTTCGACAATTTTGCGAACCCTCCAGGACCCCCGAAAAGACCTTCCCAGGGAGGCTGAGAAGTGTGATCCCCCTATAGTTGGAGCACACCCTCCGGCCCCCCTTTTTGAATTGGGGAACCACCACTACCACCACACAGAAAGTTTGGGCCTGCCAGGTCTGACTGCCATCCTCCCCCACCATCAGAGCCAACTCACTACCAGGTGATGATCAATTGACAGCTCCACTCCTCTATTCACCCGAGTGTCCAAAACACATGGCCGCAAGTCCGACAACACAACCACAAAGTCGATCATCAAACTGCGGCCAAGGGCGTCCTGGTGCCAAGTGCACATATGGACACCCTGTTGATATGACCCATGTTTGAACATGGTGTTCGTTATGGACAATCCATGGCGAGCACAGAAGTCCAATAACAAAACACCACTTAGGTTCAGGTCAGGGGGGCCGTTCCTCCCAGTCACGCCACTCCAGGTCTCACTGTTGCTGCCCACCTGAGCATTGAAGTCCCCCAGGAGAACGAGGGAGTCCCCAGAGGGAGCGCCCTCCAGTACCCCCTCCAAGGACTCCAAAAAGGGTGGGTACTCTGAATTGCCATTCGGTGCATAGGCACAGACAGTCAGGACCCTACCCCTACCCGAAGGCGAAGGGAGGCTACCCTCTCGTTCACCAGGGTGAACCCCAATGTACAGGTGCCAAGCCAGGGGGAAATAAGCATTCCCACCCCCTCTCTGCGCCTCTCACCAGGGGCAACTCCAGAGTGGTAGAGCATCCAACCTCTCTCGAGGAAACTGGTTCCAGAGCCCAAGCTGTGCGTTGAAGTGAGCCCGACTATATCTAGCTGGTACCTCTCAACCTTGGGCACCAGCTCAGGCTCCTTCCCCACCAGAGGGGTGACGTTCCATGTCCCTAGAGCCAGCTTCTGCACCCGGGGGTCAGACCGCCAGGGTCCCCGCCTCCGACTGCTGCCCAACTCTCTTTGCACCTGCTCCCTGTGACCCCTCCCACGGTTGGTGGGCCCATGTCACCCTCAGACTGTGCCCGGCCGGGCCCCAGGGGTGAAGGCCCGACTACCAGGTGCTCGCCGACGAGTTAATGTATCAATACAATAATGAAAAATCAGTATACTATTAAGTATTATCACTAACATAAATTTATACTATCAGAAGTATATATATATATATATATATATATATACACACACACACACACACACATATATATATTATATAGATTGACATTGACATATCATTGTATAGAACATTGTTAGGTTATTAGTACTGATGTATTTCATTTGTAAGTAGAACAAACTCCCAAACAAAACACATTTTGCCTCAGAGGGCTTTACAATCTGTACAGGGAGTCACACCCTCTGTCCTTAGACCCTCGGTTCAAGTGAGGAAAAACTTGCCCACAAAAAAAACTTTTAACAGGGAAAAAATGTGGAAGAAACCTCAGGAAGAGCCACAGAGGAGGGATCCCTCTTCCAGGGCAGACAGACTGAACTTTTTGATAGAGCTTATAGCTAGAGCTGGCTCTGGTCATCTCTCTCTCTCTCTCTTTCAGAATTATGCCTAGTCAGGCAAGGTGTTGAAGATGTAGTCATATCTCCTTAACTGGCCCCCCACGATGTCCACTACATATATTATTACTGTCATTATTGTTACCATATCTCCATTACATTATAATAAATATGAATAAATTGAATGGATGGAAAATGGATATACAAGAAGATATTGATGAGACAGATTGGAATGAAGCATGTTTGAAAGCACAAACACAGACTACAAAATTACTTTAATATAAATGACTTATCAGAATGTATATAACTCCTGTCAGGCTTCATCATATGTCTGCTAATATTCCTGATGTTTGCCCTAAATGAAAAAGGCACCCTATTTCACTGTCTATGGGAATGTCTAAAGAGTCAAAATTGTTGCAAGGATGTTATTAAATGTTTGTCTGACAAACATGTCTGACTATTGCACTGTGTTGGAAGAGTATGGAAGCACCATAATTATGGATGTGGATTAAGAAACTCTTGCATTGTATCGGTCTGTCTCTAACTTACATTTCTGAGGGCAAGTGGAAAGACTTAGTCAATCTCTGGAAACCATACAGGAATATCATTAAGGGTGGAAATGTGGGCTTCATCTGAAAGAAAACTGTAAACGATATTAGGAAATTCATTTGTTATTTAATTTGTATCCTATATGTGTGCCTGTGTAATGTAAGTCAAAATGTATCCTTTATGTGCTAATGATAGGGTGGCTGTGGCATGGAGGTAGAGCAGGTGGTCCACCAGATGATTGGAGGTTCGATTCCTGGTTTGGCACCTTGCATGGCAGCCTGGCATGTGAATGAGATATGTAAAGTGCTTTGAGTGGTCGGTACACTAGAAAGGCACTATATACTGCCCTCTACCACCTTCCTACCACCCTCCTAAACCAATACATATGAATCCCTGAGATCTGACCCCACCAGTAGATACAAAAAGAAAACCATAGAGTGTCTCCTGAATCTCCTGGATGTAGCCACCATCCTGGCAAGACTCTTCATCACATCCACAACTCCATGGACTGAAAGACACTGAAACAATGGTGTCTTACAATGTAATCTCACATCGCATCACTGTAGCAGATACTACAGGACAACAGTCCACATACCAAGACCAACCTCAAGCCGGACCAGATTTGTCTCAACACCACCTATTTCAATGCAACAGGGGGAGCTGGAACCATGTACAACTAAGTGTTTGTATATGAAAGATCATATGGTCATATGAAGACCACTAAGCTTTTTAATTTTTTCACAAACAAATGACTTTTGTGTCTGTGGACGCCTAATTGGACACACTGACACACTTATGGACACAGATGGAATTTCATGGTGCTCAGGGTTTTGCCTGGACAGAAATGGAAGCATCATCACTCACATCAATCAGCACCTGTCACACTGTGATTCCCTCTAGACACACAGGCCAGCTTACAGTTACATTTACATAATATGATTTACATCACATATCACTTACACACACACACACACACACACACACACACACACACACACATATATATATATATATATATAAATATAAAGGGAGAGAGAGAGAGAGAGGTGAGGTAAGATTAGTGATTGATTATTGGATTATTCTTCAGCCTTGATAGAGGAAAATAAGAACAACCCCAGGTTTCTCTTCATCACTGTAGCCAGGCTAACAGAGAACCACAGCTCTACTGAGCCATCTATTCCTTTAAGTCTAACTAGTAATGACTTGACTCTTTCCCAACCAGGCTGCTCAGAGTTTTACCTGGATTACTGGATCTTTCTGGATTGTTCCACACTGTTTTGTGCTTGGACCAATGCTTTTCTCCCTATATATGCTTCCTTCAGGCAGACTTTTAGTGATGATTTCCAATTAAAATGATCAGGTTCGATGAAACCAATCAGTTAACTAAACTTCAAACACGCCATCAGGACATAAAAAATTAGATGGCCTGCAATTTTCTGATGCTAAACTCAGACAAAACTGAAGTTCTTGTAATTGGACCCAAACACCTCAGAAACTCTCTTTCTAGAGACTTAGTTACTTTAGACAGGATCACCCTGGCCTCCAGCTCCACTGTAAAGAAACTTGGAGTTTTGATCAGGATTTGTCCTTTAACATCCACATAAAACAAATTTCAAGGACTTTTTAAAACTTTTTTTCACCTACATAACATCACAAAAATCATGAGCATCCAGTCTCAAGTGGATACAGGAAAATGAATCCATGCATTTGTTACTTTGAGGCTGTATTACTGTAACTCTTGTTATCAGGTTGCTCCAATAAGTCTCTTCAGCCTCTGCAGTTGATCCACAAAGCTGCTCCACGTGTACTGACAGGAACCAAGATCAATCCAGAATAAAATCTGTGATTTTAGGTTGAAGACATTTTTTTAATAAAGTTCACAGTAATGGCGGGCTGAGGTGAAATGCAGCTGACTTTATTATATTGTTACCATTGCTCATTCTGACTAACTAGCAATGTCCCCTCCGTCCCCTCTCACATTACTCCTCTGTGACTTTCCTCTTTCTTGTTACATGTTGCTCTATCTTCTTACATCATTCCAGACCGTCTTCAATCTCACTGTGCCCTTACACTTGACCATTCCATCTCTGAATCAGCAGTCTGCTGTAACTGGAGACTCTGAAGCTGTGACTTGTGACCCAGTAATTCCTACCATCCCGTAAAAGAGGACTAACCTTGGATGCTGCCCTCAACTGACTGACAGAAATGAAATCTTATAAATAGATAAATACAGGTTAATCTATATATAAATTCAAACAGAGTATAGTCAGTGTGTTGTACATGTTATACTGTAATTCAAAAGCAAATCCATATGATGCAGATTTAGCCCGTTTGATTTATATACTGCAACAAGTCATTAAAGTGCTTTTAATCTAGATGGTTGTCACATGGGAGTGAATTATTTCTATAAGTGTGTTTTCCTGTTTTGGAGCATAATAAAAAATTGCATAAGCCGGTTCAGTTGTTTCAGCGTGTCTATGATGCAGGGAGGAGGGGGTAATGTTGGAAGGGTGAATGCCAGGGAGGGAGAAGGCGAAAAGAGAGGGAGCAAAGTCAGCCACTTTGAGCATGTACTGTGCTGGCTGCACATGGAGCAGAGTTCAATGCACCAAGATTCAGTTTAGTTTTTGTCGTGATTTTGTAGATGGTGGAGCCAGAGGTTCTGGACTACTCCTGTCCTTCACTCCTTCGTCTTGAGTCTTTCCTCGTGTCATCCTTCATTTTAAATTATAATCACTGGATCTTTGAGAGGTCATCCAGGGTTCTCAGAGTGGTCTGGAGATGCAGACGATCAGCAAGAAGAAGCGAGCTCAGAGGATCAGCACTCACCTCAAAAAAGCAGCTCATCAGTGAGTAATAGGGTTTGGTAAGAGGGTCCAGTCTTGTACAGTTCAGTTTAGGAAAATACATTCAAATACAAAATAGAGTAACCTCATGAATTGTCAAATCTATAATCTTACTATATGATGAAAAGGAAAGGAATGTAGGAATAGTTTTATTCTTGATAAAGAAGGTGTACTTTTATTTACTTTTTCAACTTGGGAAAATCATTTTTTGGAGATGATTTGAAAGTTAACAAATGACTGTGAAGTTGAATGGGATGCTATTTTTGGAGTATTAAAATGGTTATTTTCCCTATTTTCCCTAACAAGTCCATACATGTTATAAGTTATACTAATACTCATTGTGTTCACCTTCTAACCCACTATCACTTCTGCATGCATGAAATTTCTATATGCACTATATGCATTCTACTCACCCAGCTAATATTTTTGAATTATTAGTGATGTTTTGAAAGTCAGAATTTACAAACTTTAAGTTGGATTGATGAATTTGATCCAAAGTGATGTATCAAGAGATATAGAGATACGTTGCAGCTTCTTTGTGTGTTGCTGGTTAATTCTCACTGATGAAACTAAAAATGTTTGTTTTTGTTTTGTTTTATTGGTCAGTAGTTGTGGTATAATCATGGTAATGCACTCTGAGGTGTTTCTATATAGTTACACTACACAGCTAGGTCTTAGGCTTAGTCTTGTTTCGTGACCTTTGTATTGAACTTTTAATTCAGACAAAAAAGAAAACAGAGGTATTATTGACAGTTTCCTTCATTATGAACTATGGTACAACCATCCCTCAGAGGTCATATCAAAAAGCAGCAGGTCAGCAACAAACTTACATATCAAGTTTATGTCCTCCAATTAACCATAAAATAGAATCAATATCCTGATCTTTACTATTACTGGTTTACTGGTGTTAGTCTGAATGTGCAGTTAGGTGAATGTGCACCGCATGTACTCGCAGGGTGGCACACAGTCACAGTCACTTTACTTGTAGCAAATGAAGTGTTTTCTGCTGTATCATTTTCAGAGACAAATCATTTTTCATTTGGTGTAGACAGCTGTAATCTTGAAGCCAAATCCCATGAGCCTCTGCTTGTCAGCATGCTTTAACATTCTCTCTCACAGACACACACACACTCACACACACACATAGACACACACTTATGATGATCAGCAACAGTTGAAAACATCTATCACTTAAAGAAGCTATGATGCTAATGTCACCCCAAATTTCAACTTAGTATTTAATGATGATCATTATTGGCTGAGCACAAACTGTATCAACATTCCTGTACACAACCTTGCAGTGTCTTATATTGATGGTCAGCACATAAAACTGTTATATTCACTACATGTTATACAGAACTAAAGCAACGGTCTCATTTAAGGTTTTTCTCTTGGTCTGGGTTGCTTTAACTGTGCAACACCACACCACACCATACCACACTGACATGCATTATCACTACATCCTCACTGCTGTACCACACACACACACACACACACACACACACACAGCCTGTGATGGTCTTTGTGTCCTACCTGAATTGTTGCCTTCATTTACACCTGGTATTAACTTTACAATGATTTTACATTTACATTCTGGTAATAAAGTGCATTGCATTGAATATGGAAATGGTTTGGCTGGGGCTGTCAGTAAACATGGCATTTCCAATATTCCCAAATCACTTTTCATGATGAAACGCTTGCTGTCTATCACTACTACTAGAGAGTCCATATGCAGTGTCTGATCCTGGTTTCATTCTTGTGTTCCTGTCTGCTTTCAGCCCTATCACAGTACACAGTACAGTACTATTCTTTAGTAATAAAGGAAAAACACTGCACCACAGTCGAAGAGTTATAAATGCGCTTTCATTTAGCCTTCTCTAACCCCCACAAAAATGGCTGCCAAGTATACGCATGCATGTACATACAGTATGTCCACTTTACTTACTATTTATTAATTTACTACTTGTTTCTTTTATAAAAAATAACACCATGATCAATAGCTTAATAGATCAATAATTAATAGATAAAAAGTACAAATCTCTACAAATCTCTTCTTCACTTCTTCACTTCCATCCCAACACCCCCCTGGTATATTTCAGACATGTGGGAAGTACTACATGCGATCTCACACCTTTCCCTGGCTCCCTGTCTAGTCTTGCATGCTTCCTACTTCATCACTGCCATCATTTCTATTCTTGGATGTGGCATGTGTGTCATCTTTTAGCCTAGTTCTATTAGGATAGATGAAGAAGGCATGACATATTGGTTCTTGGGCAATACAAGTCTAAAACCCCTTTCAGACACGCACTTCTTTACATCAATGTGATGGCAACTGACTGCCAAATATAAATATAAAACATACATATAACTTCCATTTGTATGTTGCTGTATTCACTGCATCCCCTAGCTCCAGTGCCTATGTAACCAAAATGGCGACCACTGAGGACGAGAAGTGTCCAGTGTTCAGCACAACTTTTTGACCATCATGAGTGCTGCATCTAGATACTGCGCAGTATGCACAGTATGCACACTTTTGACAGAACTGACAGTGTGAATGCACTCAACAGACTCGAAAGTACTACGTGTAAGTCTGAAAGTATGTGAAATGAGACACAGCAAATCAGTCTTGTATCTGTAGTGCTCGGCTCTGGTTCAGGATACAGCGGGTTGTCTACTAGTCAGATGATCAGCGGTTAGAAGTATCCTTGGGCTAGATAATGAACCCCAAATTGCTCCTGATTATCAAACACCATTGGTGAATGTGTATGAATGGTTAGAATGGCTAAAACTAATGGGCAGTTTGTACCTTGCATAGCAGCAATGTCATCATTGTATGAATATGGGTGAATGAGGTATGTAGTGTAGTAGTGTAAAAGTGCTTTGAGTGGTCAGAAGACTAGAAAGAAACTATATAAATACAGTCCATTTACCATGTCACTTTGACATAAAAATCATAATGGTAGTGTGAGTGTGCTCTTTAGACAGCAACACATGTTTAATGTCTCTGTCTCTGCATATTTACCAATTACTTGCTTCCACTCATTTGATGAACTGGCAATTTGTCCAGGGTGTACCCCGCCTCTCACTGTAAGTCAGCTGGGATAGGCTCCAGCCCCCAGTGATCCTGTAGCAACCAATAATGTAATAAAGTCCAGTAATGTAATACTTGCAGATAACATAATAACATAATTTGGGCCATTTTAAATGTAATAATGCCAATAACACAATAACATGCCAATTACGTAATAAGTTTTTATGTTATTGGCATAGCATATTAAAAAATTGTTATCCGATTAGGATAGAACTGCATTTCTTGGAAATAAAAGATTATTTTGCAGTTTTTCTGCAGTTTGCTCATCAAAAATAGATATAGTGGATGGCATAGTTGTCATATTCATTCATCTAGGGTACCTACTATGCAACACTATTTGTTGTACAAAATCTTTATTTAGACTATTGTTTATTTGCTTAGATATGTAAATTTATAATTTCATGGAGGAATATTTTATTTTATGGAGGAATATTATTTCATTCATTACTGTGGAGTGTATAACTTATAACAGTGGAACATGCTAGAAGGGAGAGAACAGTGGTCATGTGACCTACATGTGTTTGCTCAGTGTTAGATGAAAAAGTCAGTTTAGTTATTACTTAGTTATTAAGTTATTACATTACACATTACATCTTGTTGGACGTTTAGAGCATGAGTAAACTCAAGCTGATGTATCCCCCTGCAGCAGAGACATCATAGGAATAGGACCCAACATAGATGTTGTTATCCATCATGCAGTGATACACATACACATTTGCGTTTGGAAGTTGTGTCACCTACTGATCGTCAGCAGTCAAGTAATTACCTGATACCTGTCAATTGACAATTCATTTGCCCTGACTGAGTAATCATCCATCCATCCATTTCCTGTAACAGTTTATCGGGGTCGTTGGGTGCTGGAGTCTATCCCAGCTGAGGGCAAGAGGGAGAACACACACTGGAAAGATGTCATCACAGTGCTGCCACACAGAGACAAACAACCACCAATTTGAGTAATTACACTTTGGACTTTGATCTTTAGGAGGAACCCGGAGTGCCTGCAGACACGGGGAGAACATGCAAACTCCACACAGCCAGGGTTTAAATCAGGAACCTTCTTACCGTTATCTCTGTACTGAGCAGGTCACCATGCCGACTGACCAAGTAATATTTATTTTTATTTTATTTTTTACAACTTACAGTGAGCATTTAGGCCCATCTTAAAAATAGTGAAGCAGTTCAAATTGTTTTACAACTAAAAAGCTCTTTATGAGATGCTGGAAGTGTGCTGTTCCCAAACCACAGTAAAGTAAGAGCCTTTTATCTGTTTGTATTATTCCTCTCTACAATATGTGAAGCTGTTGCTGCTGAGGATCTGCTGAGGATTTAAACTTTCCTCTATCTGTTCTGTTACCATTACATTTCTCTTGAAAAATTCAAGCATCATTCTTGTCATGATTTCCACTTTTAGTGTGATCTCCAGCCAGCTCGGGGTGAGTCACACAGTTCACCTTTGTTCAGCTTTGTATTTCAAAATGGAGTTAATATATTGTATCTTATTTTTTAACCTTTTATTACATCAGAAACCTTATCGGGGCTATCATATAATTAAGTGGCATGACAGTGACAGTGTTTCAACAGAGCACAGCAGGGTGTTTTGAGTAGCTGTCATGCCAGGAGCAAACATTGAGATTTATAAGACCATAAGATAACTATTAATGGAAAAATGCCTGAACCTATTAGTCTGGAACTTGATCCTTGGCTGAATAATTCCTAAACAGCAGTATGAGCAAATAAACGATTCTGAAATAAGCAGCATCCTTGCAGGTAAATGACGTGGTGTGCAGTGCTTTTTTTTTTTTTTGTAGAAATGGAAGACACGCATTAGATCAAGTGTCTGAAATAAAGTGCAAAAGATCTCTTGGCAGCCCACCAGCTGGTGGCAGCAGCTAGGCAACTGCTTAATTCACCTAATTCAGCCGTCTAAAAACAGCTCAGTGACTATGACATGTGTGTGCATGAGTCATGTGCCTGGTCAGGGACATACTATACATGCAGCATTATTACACAGTAATAATAACACTAACAGCAAACTCTGATTTAATGTTTTTTTAGTGTGCCCAGGCATTGTTGAACCCTGCTTCTGGTTACTGTCTCATGTAAAAATATTCATAGATTGCAGAAGAGTGAATGTGGTATTTCCAGTCCACGAGAGGAGAGGGGTCCGTGTGACCCTACAGCTACAAATCATTGACAGCTTTACGATGAGCAGCCGCTCAGGTCAGTCCTGCTCAGACTTTCTTGGATGTCGGTCATGAGACAGAGAATATAGCATGCCTCTCACCTGACACACACAGGGGGGGTTTGAAATTGGGGGCACTGCATTCAACAATTTCTGTAACTTTTCTCAACCCCTCCCTTTTCATTCTATATTATTTATTGCTGATAGTTTACTATGTACAACTAAGTGCATTAATGTTTGAGAAGAGGCTGTCTGCTGTTATCCTCATTTGTACATTTCGTCCAATCTTGCCCATGTCTATGACACCAGGCTTTTCACGCTTTGAGTGGAGTTAACCAACAATCTATTTAAAGTAGCTCATTTCAAACATATCCCACACTTTAGAGTTTCCAAAGAGAATCTATAACACTGAACAACTTCACCTTCTCCCAAGTCCTTCTCCTAAGTTGCTTCAGTGTAGGATACATGCTTGGATAATTTGAGCTGCTGGGCAGGGAGCAGTTTGATTTGTAGTTATACATGTTATATATGTAGCTTGAATTTCATGTAATTCACTGTGACAGCATGATAATATTCTCCGGATTGCTCTTTCTTGCTCTTTACCCCTGTCTAAATCTAATCCTGAATCTAACCAGAAAATCAGTTTTCAAATCTAACAATTAACTTCAAACCAAACCAAACCATGCTGAACTAAAAACCTATTAAACTTTTTTGAACATTGAGGACTGGCAAAAAACAATGTCATAAAACCTGAGCTGGCACCCACCGTAATGACGAATGAAACGCACACACACACATGCCAGCTTCCTAACGCCTCCTCTAAATTTGCTGTTTAGATGACCCTGTGGCCTTGGCACATTGAAGAAGTGCCAGCAGTAGTCTATAAATCTTAAAGACACAATTGGACAACATATGCAGGGGTCCGACACAATTTGACCTTCAAAGGTGAACAAATCTGAAGTATTTTAATGGTCATTATTTTAGCATCTGTGTTATGGTTATGATAGACTCTTAAAATAGTCTAGACTGACATAGGACACCATATTTCCCTATAGAGTGAAGCCAGTGTAGCTGCTACAGATTGAGCAAACCAACAACTGATAAAAACTAAAATACACTGTCAAGATCAATGTTCAGCATCAAGGTTACATTAATGAAGTTGTAACTGAAGAATCGCTCATTGAAATCATTTGGCTGCCAATGAAGTTTGGGGAATGCAGATCTGCTAGTGCAGTCTGTACTCTTTGACCATGTAATATATTATAGAGAAAGTATGCCTGATTTTGATTGGTTAGGGTTAGATGAAAAATGTTAAGTCAAAATGCTTCAGGTCATGGTTTTCTAATATCTTTAATTTTGTTTGAATGAGAAAAACATTTATTATTCTTGTACAAGAAGGAGAGTTTAACAGTGCAACACACAAAAGGGGTTACAGAGAAAAGGCTCCCTGAGGAGCTCTAACAGTTGGTTTTTAACGAGCTGTCTCGGACACCTCCCCACTGATACGGACAGGATCATAATGTCCTTTTTTGGTTTCCTGCTCAGTAATGAGCAGGGCATTCCTTATCCAAATGATACTTCTCTAATCTGTCTCTCCTGTCCTTAGGAGTCCTGTACTATTAATTTATAACTATCTCTGCCAGACTCAGCAAAACACAGCAAATAAGGGAAGTGCTTGAGACATGCAAAAACAAGATAAACACACTATATGAGTTAAAACATCTGAAAACCCCAGTATAATCCTAATTGTTATAACAGTAACCATGTATACGAGTATGAGACATTTAAATTCAAACAGATCTCACATTATTTCAGTGAGATACATCAGACTTTTGCAAGATTGCATAAACTACAATTCACCTGATTATAACATCGGACATGCACTAAAACGGAGGTTTCAGTCTATTGTTTAAATGTGTTTGAGCCATGAAGCACATCAGTCGATAAGGATGGCAGACACAATATCCCAATTACAGAACTGAGTCAACACATGTGGTTGAGATTTAAAGCAACTGTAACTGAACTGTACAGTTGACAATCTTGCAGGAAATAAAGGGGTGTATTAGTGTCTTTCAGATTAATGGGCCAATAACCAAAACTTCTCTGAAATCCATAACTTGATATCTAAAATGCACTTAAAAATTGCATCTATTTTCCCTGAAGTCATCCAAACGCAGCAACGTAAAGCTGTGTGTCATCAGCATAGCTATGAAAATGTCTGAAATGTATGTGTGAAATTGACAGCATGTAAAGGTTAAAAGGTATTAAAGTGTTATAATTGAACCTAGGGGAATGCCAGAATAAATTTTATAGCTTTTCAAAGAACATTCATCCATTCTTATAAAAGACTCTCTATTGTTGGTATACGATTTTGACCAAGTAGAAATAATTCCAGAAAGGCCAAACAGAGTGAATTCTGAAAGGATCTGCTGTATCAAAGCCTTCAGTTACTAAAACAGATACAGTTTGTTATGTCCATTTGACACCTAAGGTTTTTGGCAACCTTGCTTTCCTGACTACAAACATACAGCTGCTCTGTATCTCACAGAGAGAAGTCAGTGTCCTTGTGATGTGATGAAATGTATGATTTAACTCTGTCCTTACAGTGACCTTAAGACATATCTGACCCTGTGTAACCCCATATGTGACATGCTAGAATAAAATATTCCCTCACATTAAGGGGTGTGTTAGCAGGTGGCAGTTTATGTGTGCATAGTGATCTAAGATTATCAAAGTTCCTACGTTCGTTATGTCTGGCAGTGATAACAACAAAGAATTTTGTATAAGAGCTTGGGGTGTCACTATTCTTAGACTTACTGCTGGGGGAGCTAGTTCATGTGGGGTCATTCAAAAACGTGAGGACGTGGATGATGATCCTGGCCATTCAGCTGCATGTTGATTGCTCATGTGGTGCATGGTGTAGGTAATGTCAAAAAGAATTACCAGTACAGGGATACCACCGTGCTTAAAAGAGTCATAGTGCTCCCATATAACATTAGAACTGTCAATAAAAAGAGCATGTAGCCCTGCAAACAGTGAAGAGCCACATGAGCCTGTGATAAAGGTCCTCACTCTGGATTCTTTTAAAGTTTTAGACTGATGCTGGAGAACATCAGTCTTACCCACAGAGACCACTAGTGTTCACCAAGAAATATATGATAGCAATATAAGTCTCTTTTAGCAAGAACGTTTAGAATTTCCTCCATTTTTTTAAGTTATTCTGG
Source organism: Nibea coibor (assembly GCA_023373845.1). Lineage (NCBI taxonomy): Eukaryota > Metazoa > Chordata > Actinopteri > Sciaenidae > Nibea > Nibea coibor. The sequence goes on along the minus strand of CM041719.1, from coordinate 26,828,524 downwards.
AAAAATAAAATACTTGAATATAGACATGTATGGTACAAATTGCTTGATGTTAAGTAGAAGACTAAATTAATTAACTTCTAATCGTTTTATTGGACCTCCACTCTCAGTTGCCTGTGTAAAATATATAGTAGATAAATATATATAATAAAAAGATATGAGAAGATCTAATTTCCCTATTTAAGTCACTATACAAATCTTTAAATCAAATCAAATCAAATCAAATCAAATTTTATTTGTATAGTCCAAAGCCACAAAACACATTTTGCCTCTGAGGGTAAAATATCTTTGAGCAGCCTGGTTGGGGTGGGGTCTAAGAGATAGGTTGACAGCTTAGATGAAGAAATTATTGAAGTTATTTGATGAAGGTTGATGGGAGAAAAACAGTAACAAATAACCCTGAAAACATGTTGCTGGCTCCCACACTATGGTCATGAATCATGGCCCATATATTTATACTTCACCACTTTCCATTTCTTCCTCATAGTCATCCACCTCCATGTGCATCCACCATTCCTTTGCCTCCAGAGAGATACCTGACCTGTATTAGGTCTTCCCTGAGAGTATGTTGATCCACTATCCACTATTCAAGCCAACACTTGATCTACACTATCTAATTAAGTCATTCACATGACTAGAAACTAGTATCAAGTTGAATGGGAACATGAGGGCTAATCCACAGCATGAGGTCCATTCTGAACACGACAGTGTCAATGTCAGTGGTTTAAGTTTGGAGCCCAAATTCAACACCCCCACCCCCCCATCACTGCAAATGAGCTTGAAAAATGGACTAAAATATTTCAGACTGAGCTCCACTATTTTTCTTTCCTTGAAGGAATTAAATCAGAAACATATTAACTGCATGTGTAAGCACTCTGTACAGCTCAGATTACAGCACTGTTGCAATTGTCTTTGCTGTGTGTGTGTGTGTGTGTGTGTGTGTGTGTGTGTGTGTGTGTGGAACTGTGTCTGTGACTGTGTCTGTGTGCAGTGAGTAGAAAACAGAGAGATTTATTTATGTGCTGAAGTAATAACTGCATGTCATTTGGGACTTGAGTTCCTGTCTGTCCATGTCTCTGGCACATACACACCCACACACACACGCGCACAGTCAGAGTGAGAATGCAGTGGCTAGTTGCTAATAAAGTTCAACCCTTGACATTCAGGTTTAAAGAGGCCAGCAGTATAAACTCACTGCATAACTCACTCATTGCATAAACAGATGACCACATTACAGTCAGCTGGTCAGTTCTTTCCATCTCCTCTTTCTTTCTTATATAATGTGCATTAAATACCTAGAGATTTATGTTGGTATATTTTGTTTTTGTGTAATTGAAAATATCATAAGTTATTTCATTGAAATAGCTGAGAATCTGGTCATACCATAAGGGGCTCAGCAAAATTCATCTGTACTTCTTCACCAGGATTGTGCAAACTATGGTATGTGACTGGCAAGTTTACCATGTAACATGCTAGTCACATACCAGCACGAGCCAGCCAGAGTAGCCAATAACAGAGTTCAGACATTGTCTCACTATGCCTCTTTTGTGAGCCACTTCATACACTGGCACAGTAGCACGTGCTAAAGTTGACAGTGACAGCCAATATAATAGCTTCAGCTATTTTGGACTCTAGCTCTACAGCTCAATAACATGGATATATTACAGTAATAAAACTGGATCAGCTGACATGTCAGTGTGTAACAGAGTGAAGCTGCAAGGAACTGTTTTTGTAGAGATTATTGTTATTGTTGTTGTTTCTAAACATATTTTAAGGCCCTTTCCACCTGCCTGTCACCAGTTGCCTTACAGCAAAGTAACCAATCACAGCAGCATAGAGTTTTGCGTGTCGCCCTAGCTAATCCAATTTTGCACCAACCTATCCTGAACACTAAAACTCTGAATTGACTAGAGGTTTGTCCAATCACAAACAAGAAGTATCACATCCTCTCCATAATCTAAAATGTCTTGTCAAATGTTGTGTTTTTCTACAGGGCCACAATCTGTTTTTTCAACAAAGACAATGTAATCGTGTCAAGTTCGTAGGACCATTTAATGAGACAAATGTGAATTCTGAATAATTACTATCTTACCACAGTTATCTAAATAACTGAATCCCAACACTGAAGCCCTGGTGGAATCATGACATGATGATCCATTCATATTCATGATCTCTTCCTCAGTATGATCTGAACCAACCAAGAAGCATAGAATGTTGACAAAGACAACATTGTGCATGTTGTCTTTGTCACGTGCCCAGACTGTTGCTTGATCATCACATGCTCGTTCATGCACTGTATTTTCTGCCCTTTCTCCATTCTAGTTATTAAAGTTTTCTCTGAATATCTAGCAGAGTCAAGTCATCCCCTCTCTTGGCTCAAGAAATACCCATCACAAAAACCCAAATCAACCATGGATTTATTAACAGCCATAATGCAGCTGTATCCCATGCATAGTTGTCCAAACACTAAAAAGTGATCCTTGCCCTTGAATGAAGAAACAAAGCTTATTCAACAGATATCTTTTAATCTAAATATAATTTGTGCTGTTTTTGTCTAGTGGTCAGAGATTTGTCAAGATGACTGCTTTATTTTGAAATTCTCGAGGCGGAAGTGCATTTAGATGTTCATGGCGGCGGAACACAGGCTGCGCTCTTTAATACGAATGACAACGGGCTGAAAGCGGATCAGAGACGCTCCTGTAACAACAGAGACTGTCGTCGGCTCGTTGTGAAAGGTATTTTTTGAGTGTGTGGACTTCGAAATGTTATTAGGGTCCATCAAATGTGACGGAACTGTTGGTGTTTTCCTCCAGCTAACGTTAGCTAGCTAGAGAGTGAAAACACCCAAAATGGCTGCTATGTGGAGACTACGCAGGGTGGCCCTGAACTCCGTCTGTATATTATGATTATCTATAAACTGAGGGTTGTTTCTTTCGTAATATGAGCTATGGGTGCATTTTATTTAGGGCGTTTAAAGCCAGGTGTTTTAGTGTTGTCGCAGCCGTCTCTGCAGGCCAGTGTTCCACAGTGATACACTTTAACCCTTAGTTGCACGAGTGACTGGACCCTACACGCTTCCATAAGTGGGTCAAAAATGACCCGTGTTAGAATGAGTGTGTCTTTATAGCACTTTTGTCATTTTGTTTAAGAATAATCTTTTGTGTTATATTTTGGGCCACACAAGAATGACTTCATGAATGAAATATTTTTTAGTTTTCACTTTAACATTTTTAAAACATTTTGAAAATTAGATAGTCCAAGAAAACGACCTCACCGGGTTATTTTTGACCCACTCATGCATCCAGGGTTAAGGCGCCATGCAGGAGCTCTGCTGCCATGAACACAACATTCATGGAGTGAGCTGTATTACAGCAGTGTAGCACAGCAGTGTAGCTGACTGCCTGTGCTGTGTACAGAGTGAAAGCAGGCTGGAACATCCCTCAAACTAAACATTGACTTCCAAGCCTTCTCTCCTCTAATGCTGTCTCTGTGAAGACGCTTTGTCTGTTTCTGGGATTTAATATTAGAACAGGTGTCAGTCATTGTGTCATATACGTCAGACACCGTTGTGTGGATCTGCTGTATGCTGAGCGCTGAGCTGCAGTTCACACACAGTGCTCTGAATCTTCCTGCAGACGGATGCTGCAGTAGGTTAGCACTCGGAAGCACAGAGACTTGTGTTGGTGTTGTTGCTTTGTCTGCTCGTCTTCTCGTGTTGGACCTTTCTGTTTGGGCCATTTTCCAGACAGATAATATTTTCTACATAGAGAAATGAATATAAGTAAGGTTTCTAACCAAACTGCAGTGACTCTTAGAAGAACAGACTTTTTTATAAACATGTTACTGTTCTTTCATCATGTCATCAACGTTTCCCTTTGTATTTCATTGATTTGTTATTATATCAACCTGCATGATATGCTTTCTTCAGTTAAATGTTGCATTGTTCCACTTTGACTTCAAGCATTTGCCTTATTAACCTCCTTAACCAATACCTGTTGAAATTATTGGGCATTGTGCAAGAAATCATCTCGGTCCTGTGTCCGGTTTACAGTTCTACCCAGCATGCACACTCACCTTTTTACCTAAAAGAACTAACGTTTGGTCAGAGGTTGCTCAACTTGGTCTGTCAAAGGAACCGTGCCCCTCAGAGAAGATTGAATGTGCACTAGAGTTGTCACAATACCAAAATGAGTAACAACGATACTATACCAGACAATTATCGCAGTACTGCGGCCTTTTATTATTATTACTTTTTTGAACTGTAATGTATTTGTAGAAGTTAGAAATACTTGCTTCTGTGCGTGCGTCTGGGCCAGACAGAACTTTATCTTGTTGTTTGTTTTGAAGCACATTTCTATCGAAGAAGAGCTGTCTTCATGGAGTTCGTTTTTGCCAGTAGAAACACATGAACAGCCAATCAGCTAACAGATGGGCGGACCCAGCGTGCAGAAGCAGCCTATCATATCCCCGGACGTCACCAGTCAGAGGCAAACAGCCAGTCATTCAGCAGCTGTGTAGTTCATTTGCAGTAGTTGCCATGTATGTTTGTTTACAGCGGAGTAGCATGCATTGAGAAGCCAGGAGGAGAGTAGAGGCGGCCGCTATGTAGCGGAAACTAGCACCGCTACTATAGTAATCCATCCGTCCTGTAGAATTTCTAGTATAGTAGGAACCGTTACGATTTGGCACTGTGGGGTACCATGGGTACCGTGCAGCTCTAATGTGCACACTAACATTTATCTGTCTCTGCACGCACTTACAGCTGTATTCTGTGCCAGATACTGTATGACATGATAGAGACTTGTAGACTAAAGGCAGCTGCAGATCTTCTTGAAGGAAAAATAGTCATCCATTCAGGTAAAAGATATAGAAAGAAACCAGACAGCTAATTGTTTAAATGACATGGACCTTTGTCATGTCTGATGACAGTGTGTATCCACATACACATAATCTTAGCCAATCTTCATATGTGCATTTAATTTTATTTGTGTTTTACTGGCCTATCAGGGATGAGCATTGAGAACCAATTTCATAATCAAGATTTTAAAGGAACCATTAAGAAACTTTTATTTTAATTCTGGTCCGGACAAATCTGAGCTTCTGTTATGATTTGGAACTTGGAATTTTTTAAAGGATTCGACATCTTCAGTCTGAAAGTGATGACGCATGTCTCCTGTTCATCACATGGTTCGCTCAGTGCACCAGCCCACAAGAGACGAGAGAAGAGAAGAGAAGAATATGTTTGAATATTTGTTGACAGCCCAAATGACAATAGGTGCAGATGGACTTCCAGGTCCTGGAAGATACAGGCCAGGTATTTGCAGTGAAGTAAATTTGGATAGCAACAGTAGAATTGAAATCAAAGTTTCTTAATTATTCCTTTGACATCTGAATGCCCCAAACATACCTACAGGAAACATTTAGGGAAAAACTGCACTGTTTGGCTCAGCTGTGAACATTTTGGCAAGGATGCCATGATTGGAATGTTGTTATGTTGAATATGCATTGTAGGATAGCAAATCTTTCTTTGGAAGAATTATTACTTTTTATTTTTCTATCTGTGTGTGTGTGTGGGGGGGGGGTGTGTGTGTGACTGTGTGTGTGTCCTCGTAGGTTACATTTGCTTTGCTTTGGGGTTTTTTTTGCTTTTCATTGAATCAGTGTTGTTATAATGTTGCTTTGCTTTCCCGTCCTGAAAGAAAAGTAAGGTGGCCACACTTGAGGACGAAGGAAGGAAGTTCTTGAGGGTGACAACATTTCATAATAACAGTATTTAAAGGGAAAAACAACAAACCAAATGAGGACTGTGCCAACTTATTATATGAAAGTGCAGGGGCAAAAGGACTTCATCTGAAATCTCCTGTTGTAATGACAAAACAAAGCTTGTTCATCTGTATATTTCTGCTTTCCACCTCACAGCCTCGCTGTGCACACAGACAGTAATTCGCACCTCGCTCCTTCCCTTCGGTTTGAGCCAAGTGCAACATTCTCCGTCGCCAACTGCACCAGAGGGACCCATTTCATATTTGGATCTGTAGCTGGTGCTGTGACAGCTCTTCGATTGGCTCAGATCGAGATTCAGACGCAGATTGCTCTCCAGCAGCTTGCCACTCTAGCAACCATAACTGTTGGCAACCAGGGTCACAGCAACAGGTTTCCAACAGCAACTTTACCGCCTCACCTGGCTCTCCTGAGTCTTCTCAGTAGACAGCAGGTGTCAGCCAGCAAAACTCACAGAACACAATCGTGTCTCTCTGCTGCCATGTACCACCATCACTCCCAACAACAGGGCTCGCAGCCCTTCGCGAATGGGCCCAGGCCGCCTCCTCATCAGCCGCCTCCAAATCAACATCAGAATCGCCCTGGTTCAGATATGTTATCGCAGGTGATGGGTTACCAGTTTCCTCGTCCCACCCAGCTCCCTGATGAACTAGAGTCTGCCCTGGCTATCCGTGGTGCAAGGGACATGGATCACCGCCTTATTGACCACATGAACCGACCAAACCAGCACCAGAACCAAAACTCAGGCTCTGGGATGAGTCAACATGGAAGCTACGGCTCTAACCCAATACCACTCAACTCTGATAATCAGCCTGTGCACCAGCAAGGAGTAGACTGGTCAAGTTATCAACCTCCAACTAAACTGTTTGCCACTCCACCACCTAGTGCTAGCCACCAGCCCCAACGACACCAGGGGCCTCAGCAGCAGCAGCAGCAGCAGCAGCAGCAGCAACAGCAGCAGCAGCAGCAACAGCAGCAGCAGCAGCAGCAACAGCCACCCCAGAGCAGCCACACTGGAACAAACATGCCAAGCTGGACCGCTCCTGTAAGTGACTCACCGTCTCCCCAAGCCCGGCACCCCCATGCTGGTGGTGTGGATGGCCAGGGTTTGTACACACCAGAGAGTGCGGGTAGTATCTTGGCTAGCTTTGGACTTTCAAATGAGGACTTAGAAGTGCTGAGTCACTACCCTGATGATCAGCTAACCCCAGACACTTTACCATTCATACTCCGTGACATCCAAATCAACAAGTCGGGCACCCAGAAAACTGTGGCTCCCAACTCATCATCATTCTCACGCGTCATCCATGACCTGCCGCTGCCGCCTACCCATTCTTCACCATTGGCACACTCAAACTCCCCAGAACTACCCAGCCTTCTTACTGTTACACAGACAGCAGGTAAAGTCATTGACTATGGTCATGCCAGTCGGGCAAAGGATGACAGTAATACGAGAGAAACTTTCAAAAGGGAGCAGCTCTCCAGTGAAAGGACAGTTAAAATGTTCCCATCTTCATCATCATCTTCATTGGCTCCAAAAGCAGATAAAGCTGAAAGGCGGCAGGTTCGTTTGGAACACACTGAATCAACCAAGCATGGAGACCGGGACTATCGCAGGACAATTTGCAAGAGCAGTCGCTCACCAGGGAGAGAATTTCCACCAGCATCTAAATCTCGTAACCTCGACCGAGACTACAGGCGTGACGGACCCAAGCCTAGGCCCTCGTCTGAAACCAGGAGTGAGGCTTCCTCGAGACGATCTCTCTCCTCTTCGTGTGGCTCAAAATCACACAGCAACAGCAAGAAGTTACCTACCCCGACCATGATAAGTGATTTCTCAGCTGTGTCCCCAAAGGTGTATCCCCACACCTGCTCCTTGTGCCACACACAGTGTGATCAGGAAAAGGTGAGTGCCAAACATGCCCGCGTAGCAATGTCTAAAAGGAATAACGTCACATGTTCAAATGTAGTCTGCAGCCTTTCTTCACCAGGCAGTTGTCAAGATGAGTCACTCTGATGTCATTCAAATAGTTTCAACAGCATTTCACATTGTGATAACTTGGCTGGCCACCATTGTGGTTCAAAACTATAGTCTGCGTCCAAGTGCCTTCAGATGCAGCACTGCTCAGTACTGGTAAGACTCCCGCTTTCATTGTTCCCCCAGGATGTGCTACGTACTCATGCTACCACAGCTCCACCTTCTTCAAACAAATTCAGAGGTTCTGACTTCAAGAAGTGACTCACATGGCAGCAGAAAAAACTAGGTTTGAAAATTTGAGAGTCAAAAGACAACTGTGTGGTGAAGCAAAATAAGAGTTTCAGTTGTAAAGCTGTGGCCAGATAAGCCCCTCTTCTCTGCTAACTTTTACTGGTAAAGTCTATTAATAATAATTAACTGATTAATTAATAGTAATATAAAAGATGAACTGTCAAACAATTTTTTCAAATAATTTGAAAATAGTTTTTTGTTCAAATCTATTCATGTTGTTCACATAACTGCAAAAAAGATATGCAGAGAAGGAAAAAAGAGCTTAAGCGCATTAGATGAAACAAACAAATCTAAATTTATTCAGCACCCACATGACAATGTGAAGCACCAGACCTGTCTGAAGTCCCTAGGAAATGTTCAATGTGCTATCAGTACATGTAAGGGTTAAAAATTCCAACTGCACCAAAACTTTAAAATATCTTCAGCTGTTTCACCTAATTACTGATGTTCAGTGTGTAGAATGAATACATCAAATTGGCACTGAGCTGGTATTTCATGATGCTGAAGAATTCAGGACCTCCACTATAAAGGACAGGTTCATTTAAATGATGACCATAAATACAAAACATAATATTTACAAATGTATTTATTGATACATTGGATTTATGGATAATAAAATGGATTTATTGAATGTCTCTGAGATACATTCATCAACAACGATTACCTGACCTTAAACAATTTTAAAGTTAGTTTTATTTCAAGGACAGTTCCTGATGGTTTCCACTGTTTTCTTAGTTCAACAGTGAATACTGTTGAATAAGCTCTTTGTTCATGGAGGAAATGGAATACTCTGGTTTCTCATGTTCTGTAATGGTGTTGAGTGTCAATAAGAATAACTACATTTTAAAATGTTTCTTCTACATCAGTGTCAGAACACCAATTACTTAGAGCTACGTGTGGTTGTCCTCATTCTCAAGTATGCCAAGGTTGGACTTTTTGAAGATCTGGATTATTTGGACGAAGCATTTTGGTTCAGTTCTTTTTCTCTGATTCATAATTGTCTATTAAGATTACCACAAATTAACAAAATTGATGTTAATGAACCCTCATGTATAAATATGATTCTTAATCATCAAGTCAACTGCATGTCATGATGTAGCAGAATGTAAAGGTCTCTGCCAGAATCACTGTAGCACTGGAGAAGATTTTTAGGTTTCCAGTTACAAACTGGTTTATCTGAATTATGGTCAACTTGTTGTACACAGGAATTTGTTTTCTTTTATTTTGAAGTAAATTATCATTATGTCATCAGCTGTGACAGGACTTCCACATAGCATAGGCAAAACAGATTGCTGGATGAGCTGATGATGAGCTGAGTGTAATAAATGATCCCTCCTCTTCAAACATTGGGACATAACTAGGTTAAAAACTTTTTTTATTATTATTATTATTTATTTGTTTCTGCCAGTGATGTATAGTGTGTTAATGGTGAAGCTTACTAGTTACGCTGAAGGCGTTGGAAGCATTGTATTCTCTTCCTGTTAGTGGCTGAAACATAATTTGAACATGGATATGGAATCAAAGTACTGGGTCACTTTCAGTTCAGGATTTTCAGTGACCGGTGAACAAACATCCACCTGAATTCGTCTCTGACTGTAGATAAATGAAGTGTGGCATTGTTTAACTGCACACAAGTGAAATGTAATTCTGGCTTAGTTTGAATTCTTCCTGTTCATTTTTGATATTGACATCTTCCTTTCCCAATTTGTCATTTCTCTTCAGGACTGGGTTGACCATATTAACACCGTCAACCACACTGCTGCCTGCAGAGACCTGCGTAACAAGTGAGGGCATTTTTTACATGCTACCAAAGCCGTGCAACTCCAGTGTAGCTCCAGTGATGTGTCACAGATACTTCATTAGTCAGTCTGCATTTGTATGAAGTTGTATAAAAGTAGCTTTTGTTGAAACAAACCAAGAAATGTTTGCAGTGTTCCACTGAAGTTGTGTAATCCATTAGCTATGTTCTTAGTGACTGCTGAGCTAACACTAGCTAACAGCATCTAGAGCTGGCAGCAGTTTGTTCACTGTCCGTCAGGAACCTCTGTAAATCTCAGGGATCTTGCAAGTATTGTACGTGGAGAACAAAGTTCCATAGTGTAAGAACAGTAGAACAGGGCTCACAGTGAATGAACAGTGGAATAAAAAAATTTGATTAACCTAAAAAGTGCAAAGAATTTAGTTTGTCTGAAGATGTTGAATGAATTTCTAATAGGTATGTGTCTGGTTGTGTCTCTGAAGGTATCCTGACTGGAAACCAAATCTACCAAGGTCAGCTGGACTTTTGTTCTTATGTTTGCAATAATAGGTTTCTAGCTGTGAGCAGCAGCCAGTGTAAACTCCGGGCAGCCATGTTCTTTGCATTGTAGTCTCTCAGGTTATGTTTTATTGATAAATGTTTAAATGTCTTGTATCCAGTCGGAGTGGACGGTATGGCAGCCGGGCTCTGTGGGACCCCAAGGATCACTCCCCATCCCATTCTGTGTCTCGCTCCCTCTCTCACTCTCCTCCACCGAGTCCTCCTCACAGCAAACACAGATTGGGCTCCCATCCCCACAGTCGGCATGGGAGGCCTCACCATCACCCTCACCACCCACACTATACAGGTAGACCATAAGCTGGAGAGTAGACACAACATGTACAAAGTGGCGACGCGTGGAACTCACTGAAGGATACCAATGATGTTATAATGTGACATAAATAACATTTTTCAATATTCAGAATGAACAGAAAGATGACCAGAGCTGATTTGCAAAAGTGGACTATTTATCTGTCCACCAGATGTCAAAATTGCAGCACTGTCTGAACATAATAAATATATTATTATTATCATATTGAATACAAAGATCAAACAGGCACCTGTAGAACATATCATTAATTAATTACCGACAAAACAAGAACATGACTGGCACAAATACTAATAAAAGCAATAACTTCTTAAAAGTAATAAATACATTTTTACTATTAATATGTCTAAAGGAATTCAAAAGGCAGGCCCGCAGAACACGATCTTAGAAATCTTAGAAAGTTATTTACAGGATTTTCAATTAATTCCATTCCTCTTCATTAAGGAGCTGTATAGCAGAGTGTGCTGGCTCATTCATTGATTTCCTGCTTCTCCGCAGAGTGTTTGGTTTGTACACCACCTGGCATTCTGGAGAGTACTACTATATAAAGACATCTGTGAATGCTTGTAGCTCACACACGTCTGCGGAGGTCTGTGTAAGCAAACTGAGCATTAAGCTATCAGGGTGTCCCAATTATGTAGTTACACATAAAAACAAACCTATAAGCCTTTTTTCCATTTGATAAATCCAAGTTTACTTGAAGAGGTGGCTTTATTATTTCAACTGCATGGTTTTATGGGTTTTCATATAATTGACCAAACTGAAATATTCTCTTTGTTAATATTTCTTTGCACCACACTCTCGTTCATGGTGTGTCAACAGGAAGTTCCTCTCGCAGTGCTGTGAAGCGACCACATGATGATTCAGCCAGCCGACATCCATCCTCCTCCAAGGCGGGTCACAGCTCCAAACATGGATCCTTACAGACCTCCACCAAATCTTTCAAGAATGCAGCGAGGCCTGGAATCAAGACAACAAAGACTGGAAGTGCCAAGGCCGCTGACACAGTGGGTGTTTTTTCTCTTTAGTTTTGTAAAGCATTATGTAAATATGACAGTACATACAGTTCTACAGCTAATTGATTCAAATGTTGAGTAAATCACACATTCTGGAGAGTGAGTATGCAGACTGCGCTAATAAAATCACGTGTTCTGGTTGGCTCAGATTGGAATTCTCCTAAAGTTAACCTAAAATTTGTTCTGTTATTTTCCAGTCTGCCAAACCTCCTTCAGCCAAGAAGAAGAAGAAAACAGCGACCCCCGGCTCTCAAGACTCTTCTGTCGCAGATCGTCTGGTTTATCTGACAGGCATCCCAAAGGATGCATCGGAGCAAGAAGTTACCGGCCTGGTCGGGTCCTTTGGCAAGATCAACAATGTAATCCTGATGCCGTGCTCTGAAGAAGAGAGCAAGAAGGGCGAAGGGCAGAAGGTGCTGTTTAAGTGCAACATACAGCTTGTTGATGCATTATGCAAGAGATTTGATTCCAGTTGTGACGTTGACCACTTTAATAGATGATAAAAGACAGATATATATTTACAACAGTCATAAACACCCAAAATTTCCAAAGTTGGTTTGTTTGTTCATTTATTATTTATAAGATAATATTCTGATGTTATGTACTAATAGTAAAATCAACACTGAAAATTCAGTCAAGGTCAGTTTTGATTATAATTTTTAATTCCACTGTTGCACATCAAGTGGATATTACAGGCAACGGAAAAGGCTTGTTGCAACATCAGTCTGGCAATTTCTTTTATTTTCTGTTTTGTTGAATCAAAATGATTCAAATCTGCATTTACAATATAAATGTGGCTTATAAAAGAAATCCATATGATTGCTGCATCAGCCCAGCTTCTCAAAGAGTCTCTGTGATTCATATGTGAAGATACCTCCCAAAATCTGTGAACTGAAGCATTCATTCGAAAGATATAGCGGTGTTTTATTAATAATCACAAGTTGAAGCTATTGGTGGACATGCTCATGAAGAAGCTTTGTACAATAACGACCACTCGGTGGCGCTGTGTATTACACATTACATTACATTAAGCAAATGTCCACAGGGCACCAGTGTACCAGATATGATCACTAGAAGCATGTAAAGTATGTGATATTTTCATATCTATATGCACTTCTCTATAGACAGCTGTCACAGTAAATTCCTCGTATTTCAATGAACATAAAAAAAAAAAGTTGAAGTTTTTAAAAAACTGTGAAAATGTCTTGCTTCTTGTGGTTCATGACTGTCACCCGGTGTACTGCAGGCGTCTGTGTGCATGGTGAAGGCTGAAGACGCTCAGGCTCTGGCTAACTCCACAGATTTGTCCATCAGAGAGCAGCAGATCACTGCTTTAATAGCCAAGGTACAGTGTGGAAAACCAAATCAAATTTTATTTGTATAGCCCAAAGTCACAAACACATTTTGCCTCAGAGGGCTTTACAATCTGTACAGGGGGTGACACCCTCTGTCCTTAGACCCTTGGTTCCAGTGAGGAAAAACTTGCCCACAAAAAACCTTTAACAGGGAAAAAAATGTGGAAGAAACCTCAGGAAGAGCCACAGAGGAGGGATCCCTCTCCCAGGACGGACAGACGTGCAATGGATGTCACATGTACAGAACAATCAACACAAACATGTCGTACAATTATAATGAATTACAATAAATGGTAGAATGATTACAGTAGCTGTGGAATCTGTGATAGAGATAGAGAGACACAGATGCACAGCAGCAGTAAATCATTAACTATAAACTAATGTCACATACAAAATCTGCATGTATATGTGTGTATGTATGTGTGTATACACATTGATGAGATGTTTGAAACCATATGTATGTAACCTCATGTCCATTTATATTTTCATTTGTCTTAGAAAGCTGAAGTGGGGCAGTGTTCTGATGCTAACAGGTCTGTCACAGTTCTCATCATCTGAAGCATTTTTATGTTTCAAAGCTGCTCCGACTTTTCACTCAACCATTAACTGTTTTGTCTTCACAGCAGACCAGCTCCAGGACAGGACAGAGGTGCTGCTGCAGATGACTCTGGTACTCCAAATATCAGCTCATGTCTTATAATCTGTAATTTTAATTATATTTGAATAATTCTATAAAAAGAAGTCACTGCTGTGACTAAGGCCATATTCAGACCAAAGCAGGCATTGCAGCAGCCGCAGAGCTCTGTGGCAGAGGTGGTGTGAGAATGTTTTATTTGTGATGAACATAACTGCGATAAAATATCTTTTTTCTCTGAAAACAAACAGACACAGATCAACATAAACTTCTTGTGTCACTGTGTTTTATTATAGACTGTGTACATGAAATAAGCAAAACCAGAAGACAACAGGTGGAGTAACATATTTTCTTCCATGAACTCCACCTGGACTGCTCTCAGCTCAGGTTGATTCTGGTAGCTCTTTGTTTAGTTAGATTTTTCAGCACGCCCTGCAGCATCAACACTTGTTCTCGTTCTAACCTGCATTTTCTTCATACCGCTGGATTTGTTCTGACTCATGTACATGTAGACTTGTTTGTGTTGTTGAAAATATACTAATAGTTGTTCTGCTTGAACTTTGACCATTCCCCAAGTCCCTGCAACAGGAGGTGAGGCTGACCAGAAGCCTTCTGATGAGGTACATGAATACAAATCCATATCAAAAATTGTAACACTGTGAAGGCTGGTGAGCATGCATTGAACATATTCTGTTTCATTGCAGCTAAATGTCTGTACATTTGTCTCCACTAATACAATGTCAGTAATCAGGCTTTTATTACATTCCTCCAACAGAAGAGCATGCTGTTGATCACTGGACTTCCTGAGAGTGGGTGGTCAGAGAGTGACATCATCAAGCTGGTCCAACCCTTTGGAACTCCGTCTGACATCATCCTGGCAACACATATTGGAAAGGTTGGTACTCACACAGTTTGATCTGGAGAGGACCAAACACTTCAGTGACATCACTAGTAAAAGTAATGGATGTACGTACATTGACATTTTTACATGATGGTTGGCTTTCAGTATGTGTGATGTTCAGAACAATAGCCACAATAAATGATCATGAATACCCACAATGCAGTATAAAATGTAAACTTCTATGTACCCTCTGTCTGTAAATATCAGAGGTGTAGCAGTAAGTGTATTTATTCAAATGTGACTCGGTTCAGTGACACTGTTAACAAAGTTGCACACACAGAACAGAAACAAGTTTCAGATAGAAAGTTTTGTCAGCCATAGTATGCCAGTCCACTTAGCTACGTTAGCCCAGTGTGTGTAGTGTCACTGCCATAAATGTGTGTTATGGGGTCCGTTTCACAAAGCAGGTTTATGGAAAACTCAGAGTCTGTTAACCCTGGAATCACAGAAACTCAGAGTTTTCCGTTTCACAAAGGAGGGTCAGTCAAACCAGAGAGAGGGGTAACTCTAACCTGTTTCACAAAGAGAGGTAACGTAACCTCGCGGTCAGTTGCCGTAGTAACAGACTCCATGACTCTAACCTGGTCAGGAGCAGGTTTTCCTGAGGAAACCTCGAGTTTGTCTCTGTCTCCGCCCACTTTCAGAGCCACACACTCCTTTTGATTTCCTCATTCTTGCGCTGTCAGAACTCGCCAGCTGACAGATTTAAGTCATCCTCTAATTCCAGTAGGCAACGTTTGGTGTCAACTTTTTACCATGAACATGGCGTGTCCTTTTGACCGCGATCCCGTGGATGAAGGTGCAGCAATCCTGTGCAGGGAATTAAATATCTGTCCGGAGAGAGCCCTCCCGGACAATTTTCTTTTTGAGTGGTACCGTTTTACTTCACACTCCATCATTTACGTACACAACCTCATCCATCCGCACATTTCAAACATCACCAGTCACAGTCATGCCCACAAACCACAAAATCAGGGCCATCAAGGAAGAGTTCCACAGGATCGCTTAGGATCCTTTAATATCAGGCTGTATTATGACATTGTGCTGCCACCTCAGACTTGGATTAGTTAATTAATTTTTATTTGTTTTAGGATTTCCCAGTGTGGTTGGCTGCATAGATGGCATGCACATCCCCATCACAGCTCCCTCACATAATGAGTGAATAGGAAGTCCATTCACAGCATTAATGTGCAGGTACATGTAGACCAAGAAGTTTCACAGTGTTAAGCACTTCCTCATAGTTTAACCAATATCTGTCATTCTTTGCACTGTCAAGATCATATGTGATGCTGAACGCATCATCTCTAATGTGGAGGCCAAGTGGCCTGGGTCTGTTCATGATTCAAGGATATACCACGAGTCAAACCTGAGTGCCAGACTGCAGCGTGGTGAGAAACCTGAAGGTTTGCAGTATAATTCCCTTGTCTCCCTCCTTTACAACACCCCATGCATCCACTCTCCATTACAGGAGAGTTTGACGGCCTTCTGCTGGGTGACAGGGGTTACCCATGCCAACCAAGGCTGCTGACCCCTTACCCTGACCCTGAGCCAGGCCCCCAACAAAACTTCGCAGGTGGAGATGACCATAGGCCTGCTGAAAGCCTGTTTCCAGTGCCTACGTCACCTCAGGGTGACCCCTGAGAGGGCCTGCGATATTATTGTGGCATGTTTTGTTCTTCATAATATTGCCACTATCAGAGGAGAGCAACACACCACCCTACAAATTGATGACCCTGATGAAGACCCCGTCCACCTGCCAGCTATGCAGGATGGCCGAGCAGTCAGAGACACTATTTGCACGAATCACTTTTGAGTTTAAAGCATGAAAAATGTGAGGAAAAGCATTTAAAACATGAGGCACATTTCAGTTAGTTTATTAGGCTTCATTGTTTAACACAATATAAATTAGAAGACATTTTTGAGTGTTAAAAGAGCATTATGTTAGGGATCAAAGAAGTTCAGAGTCAAGCAGCCACATAATTTACTTTACAATGTAAAATGTGATCAGAATGAGGCGCCCCCATGAGATGATGCAGATGTCTCACCTGTTTGAACAATGTTTTTATATTTCATCTTGGCATTTCTGCCAAGTGCGCTTCTCCCCCACTGGATTGCACCTACATGAAATAATTTAATAGGCTCCATTCATGCAATTTGCCCTTCAATAGTCATTGTGATTGCAAAATATTACATTTAAACTTACGCAATGAGCAGCAATGCTCTCCCAACCTCTCTCCCTCTCTTTAACTTTAACTTTCTTAAGACATGCTCAAAATCTCCATATGCAGTCATCAATATGTCAATAACTCCATTGGGGTGAAAAATGCTGCCCTCTTCCTGTCAGTTCCCATGTTCAATCATTGAATCTGGGCTCCATTGATGTTGGCTTTATATGTCTGTGGTGC
Organism: Nibea coibor; assembly: GCA_023373845.1. Lineage (NCBI taxonomy): Eukaryota > Metazoa > Chordata > Actinopteri > Sciaenidae > Nibea > Nibea coibor. Next base: position 26,811,539 of record CM041719.1, on the reverse strand, counting down.
ACATGTTTAACTCCAGGTGAAACTACTCTGAGTTGATCAAACTACCTCAAATCAGCTGTTGTGAAACCGAAAACTCAGAGTTTCCTATCTCAGCGTAGATCAACTCAGAGTTAAGGATTTGACTCAGAGTTTGTTGAACCTTCTTTGTGAAACGGACCCATGGTGTAAATGTCCACAAGGCTACCACCAGGCCCTCTCTACTTCAGTGTTACTGTAGCAACCCACTCACTTCTAAGTCTTCAGTGTGTTTTCTTTCTTTCACTGGCTGTTCTGTCTGACACTACAGAGCTGTGACACAGTTTAGAAGTAACATTTATTATTTTAACCATTTTTAAAAGCACCAAAATGAAACTCAGAACATCTGCATGAATAACGGTCTTAATTACAGCAGATTCTGCTCTGAACTCAGAGAGTTCAGTTCATTTTTGAGATCTAAAAAGTGCTGAATGCCACTGCACCATGAAACACTACACAAATAAGAGTCATCATATGTTATAAACATGCTGCACTGTCTTCATTCATTTGTCAATTGTTTTGAATAGTTTTTTACACCATGTGAGTGTATGAACTGTAAGAATTAAGGCCATGTTTACATTTTTGAAAATAAATGAAAAATGTTATTTTTAACATTTTCTGTGATGACCTTAAAAACAAGAACATGGTGAGCTGTGTGTTTTGTGTCCAAAATGAATGTGTTCAAACAGAATCTTTGTGTGTGTGTGTGTGTGTGTGTGTGCGTGTGTTGCTGAACTGTCTTTTGTTTGTTTGTTTTTTTGTAATTTTTGATTGATTGATCTCTGGAGCTCTTTCAGGACAGATCATGTCTGATTATGAGCTTTTAGACTGTTGGTGTGTGTGTGCCCGCTGATGTATGAAAACATCCTGTTTGTGTGTTAGGTACTAGTGACTGTGCCCAACATTGAGATCGCTCAAGAGATGATGAAAGTTCACTCCTTGAGCCCGATGAAGATCAACGACGCTGAGCTGAAGATGACTCCTCTCAAACAGTGCGTCTGCCTCAACACACCGGTACGACTCGTCACTTCACAGAATTCTGATCATCTGTTCTTCTCTGCTCTCTGATGTTGTTCTAGATCACACTTCACTGCAATACCTGAGAATTAATACTAAGAATTTCTTCATGCAGGTGGCTCTCTACAATCTTCTGATGGGACCAGTGGACCTATTAGTGAGTATTTCTACCAGATAATTTTGATTTGTCTGTTTTCCATGAACTGACTGAGTCTGCTGAACTGGAATTATCTGCTGGCTGACAGGTCACTGAATGTTCTTGTATGTCTTGCAGGAGAGTTCTGTTTCAGTTGGTTGGAGCAGCCTGTTGGTCATCAGTAATGTTCCCAGCACGCCATCCAGCTCCTCGGAGGTCGAGAAACTGGTGCGGCGCTTTGGTACCGTCATCAAGACTCTTGTGCTCAACAGTATGGTAAGGCCTGCTACATTGTATCCTGATAAATACTCACAGCTATGTGCTTTAAATCCATCCTCTGCTGATCTGTCACCTCGATGAGAGAAAGAAAGCTTACATGATGCTGATGTGGTGTTCTGTCTCTCCCTGTTCAGGTCATTTGTGAAATGGCGACTGCAGCCATGGCTCTGTCTGTTTACAAACGTTTCCAGACGTTCCCGTGCATCATCCAGAACAACCCTCTGTTCTTCTCCCGCAAACCAGACCCCAAAGCCCACACACAGACCAGAGTCATCAGTGTACCTGAGGTGAGTATCTTTCAGTACGTTTACATGCAGCAAGAAATTTGAATTTCTGATCCTATCAGATAATGACATGCAGACCGGATCACTTGTCTGAGTATACATGCCGTTCAGAGAATCTGATAAACGGTCATGGCTTGGCTGACTCCGTTACGCTAGGTGGCGCTGTAGCCCTCTCAACAAAGAGCCACTTTCGGTCGACCTCTACTTATCAGCAACAGCAAACTATCTGAAGGCATCAAACAAAGATTACACACGAGGAGATGGACGATGCTACAGCTGCGTACATTTCGTGCATTATTTTCATCCTAATAATGCAAATAAAAACAACAATGGATCTTTTGGCTTCTGAGTGAAAGGCCCGGAGGACTGTGACTGTGAACGAATTATCTGGGTGTTCTTATCCGATTTTGAGATGTCCGATGTGGTCCGAAATAGATCGGACTAAGGTGTTTACAAGCACTTTAAAAAGATCAGAAATTCAAATTTCTTGCTGCATGTAAATGTACTGTTTGATAACCGATCAGCAGTGGTTGTTATTTGGATGTAGGGTCCTGACGCTTTAACTTGTATCAAACAGCTGAATGCAGGTGCTTGATGTGATGTTGTGTCTGGTTGCAGGACACATCTGCAAATGGCAAAGGCCAGACAACAGCTGCCGTAGAGGAAGAGGCTACAGCACATAAAGAGGGTTCTGAATGTCCGGTGGAGGGAACAGAGAACGATGCTGATGGGAAGGACGACAAAATGAAGACCACAGAGGAGACGGCTGGTGAAGACGAAGCCTTGGGAGAAAACAGGAGCAAGGACAGGTTTAGTAATGTTGCGTCTGACTCTTTGGCCGCACCGGTCACTAAGCCAGAAACAGACCCAGAGACTGACACGAGGAAAACATCAGCTGTTGGAAATATCATGGAGACAGATAGAGCAGAAGAGAAGGAAGACATCACTGCATCCAAATCAGGGAATGTCAAGACTCCTGCTGGTGAAGCAACAGGAGCATCCACCTCCGATGGCAAAGTAGCTTCACTAGAGACGGCCATGCCAGAACTCCCAAAGGTAATAAAGTCTGTCCTCCTGGAGCATCGGGACCCTCCAGCATATTCACTGATGTTTGTGACTTTCTGTTTGACCAGGTTACTCAGGAGATGGTGAACGCACTGCTCGTGGAGTGTCGAACAAGAACCGCCAGCCATCCTAACAACACAGCAGCTTCCACCAACGGAGAGCAGGGACGAACACAAACAGAGAGAGAGCAGGGCAAAGAAGCAGCAGAGGAGACAAAAGAGGTGGCCAAGAACCACACACAGGAGGAGGTGAAGAAGCAGGAGAAGGAGCGAAAAGAGAGGGAGGCAAGGAAGGAAAGAGAGAGGAAGGAGAGGGAGAGGAGGGTCTGGGAGAAGGAGGAGAGGGCCAGGAAGGAGAGGGAGAGGGAGGAAAGAGCCAGGAGAGAGAGAGAGAAGAGGGAGGAGGAAAGAAGGGAGTGGGAGAGGAGGGAAAGAGAGAGAAGGGAGAGGAAGAGATCTCATGGTGAGAGGTCATCTGGCAGGATGGAGGGAAACAAGCAGAGCGTCAGGAGGGATGGACATAATTCTAAAACGGTGAGGACACGAGCACTCAAGAAGTTTTGAGAGTTAAACCTCTCCTCTTTTCTCATCCCCTGTTCTTTGTCCTGTCTTCTAATCAGGCGGTGGAGGAGGAAGATGATGATGACTTCCCCTTCAACCTGAGTGACTTTGTGACTGTAGATGAAGTGGGAGATGTTAATGACCTTCCTAATTCTCCTCCCACCGTTCCCATGGAAACCACGGGAGAAGGGGAGGATGGTCCATCATGCGTCCAAAAGGAAGCACCAGAGGTACGTTTATCATCTGAACATCACCTAAAAGAGTTTCTCTGCCTCATTATAGACTTGTCTGAGTCTGAATTTCCTGTTTCCAGGACGTGTGTGACGTGACCATGGAAGTTATGGAAACAAACCAGTCAGAAGCTACAGAGACTCTGATAAAGTCTGATGAGCACACATCAGAGTGTGAACCTGTTACTGTGCCGACAGCCGAGACCTCAGACAGTTTGGTGTCCTCAGATTTGCCACCTGCTGCAGCATCTCCCTCAGTGGCTCCGCAGTCTGCCTCGTCCCCAAGGACACAAACACACGAACCAGAAGCACTTGGCACAGGTACGCCCTCACACTGATTCACCTTGATTAGGAACTGAAGGAAACTCCATCTTCTTTAAGTTGATTCTTTATTTTGAGGCTGTGTCGTTCATTTTGTCCAGAAACTCCACAGACCGCCACTCTGAACACCACACAGCATGAATCTGTGCCCACACCTACAGTTTCAGCTGCCCCAGCTGACACCTCGTCAGCCATGAGGGAAGTGACTGCAAAGAGAGAGGGAGACGAGAAGGAGGAGAAAAATCACAGTCGGGCTAAGGAGGAGGAGACGGTGGAGGTATCAGACAAAACAGAGGAGATGCAGGGTGAAGAGGAGAAAGACATGAGCGCTCCTGCTGTGGAACCAGGTATGATTTATTTGATTTAGTTTGAAGATGTTGAAGTCACTGTACTGCTGCCACTCATGGTTCTGTTGCTCATAGGGAAGAATGAGAAGTCTGAAACTCAAACCATCACTGAAGAGGAGAGTGTGACGAAGAAACTAAAGACAGAAACACCCACAAGTGGAGACACCCTGCCTCCGTTTGACCCCAGCAACCCTGTTGGTAAGAAGTTTCAATCATACGCAGCACAACACACAGTGAAGTGTTCTCTGCTTCTAACTCGTCTGATTTGAGAGTTCACTTTCATGTCTGTGTGTCATCAGGTCTGGAGTTCTTAGTCCCGAAGACGGGTTTCTTCTGTAAGGTGTGTAATAGGTTCTTCAGTGGAACCAAAGAGGCGGAGATCAACCACTGTAAAACCCTCAAACACTACCAGAATCTTCAGGTAGAGCACACACACAAACACACACTTACTGTCAAGATTTGTTTGATCACAAAGAGGTGTGTGTTCTGGTTTAATCCAGTTTCTGTTGTTTCTCTTCTAGAAATATCTGCAAACCACGAAATCAACAACCAAACCAGAGTCCAGCTCAATGTGACGATGAACTGTTGACTGAATTTACTCATTCAGGGTCCACATCCTCACATCACTGTAGATTAGTGTCATGTCCTGTCTCCATTTCAGTATTTGCTGTTCATTTATTATTAATTTTTTGTCCATGTAAAATTCAGAGAAACAAGTGGAAAGTGTGTACAGTGGAAGCATCATGAAATGTGCAGTCAATAAAATGTTTTACTAAGCTGTCTCAACATTTTACTGCAGATTTAGAGAAAAGACAAACAGATTTAATGTTTTCTCTGAGCTCTCTGAGACATTCAGGCCACAGACCTCTTGGCTAATGGAGAGACAGAGCACAGTGCTCCTCATCTGTTCTATATTAATGCGTTACATGTTAAACTGGACTTACAATAACGTGTGTGGTGCGTGATCATACCTGTAGGTGTGAATGTGAGTGTGACTGGTTGTTTGTCTCTTATGTGATGAACTGGTGACTTGTGCAGGGTGTACCCCGCCTCTTGCCAGAAGTCAGCTGGGATAGGCCCCAACCCCACTGTGAGCCTGATGAGGATAAACGGTGTTAGATTATGGATGAATGGATAATTCATAGATGTTTTTTTATTTGTAAACTCTTTTTCTAGAAGTGCCACAGCTGGTGTATGCTGGTCTATAGGTGATATATTACATAAATATGAGAAGAATCCTCTCCTTTTGAAGGTGTTTTGCTGAATCAAATCAAATCAAATTTTATTTGTATAGCCCAAAGTCACAAACACATTTTGCCTCAGAGGGCTTTACAATCTGTACAGGGGGTGACACCCTCTGTCCTTAGACCCTCGGTTCCAGTGAGGAAAAACTTGCCCACAAAAAAACCTTTAACAGGGAAAAAATGTGGAAGAAACCTCAGGAAGAGCCACAGAGGAGGGATCCCTCTTCCAGGACGGACAGACGTGCAATGGATGACACATGTACAGAACAATCAACACAAACATGTCGTACAATTACAATGAATTACAATAAATGGTAGAATGATTACAGTATTATATGATTACATATTCGTAAAGCATAATAAACCTACAGTTTTCTCATGTTGACAGGATGTAGAATGGACCACCCTGGCCTCCAGCTCCACTGTAAAGAATCTTGGAGTTATTTTTGATCAGGATTTGTCCTTTAATGCCCACATAAAAACAAATTTCAAGGACTGCATTCTTCCACTTACGTAGCATTACCAAAATCAGACGCATTGTGTCCCAAGCAGATACAGAAAAACTAGTCCATGCATTTGTTACTTCTAGGCTGGACTACTGTAACTCTCTATTATCAGGCTGCTCCAATAAGTCTCTTAGGACTTTGCAGCTAATTCAGAATGCTGCTGCACGTGTTCTGACAGGAACCAAGATCAGAGATCACATCTCTCCCATTTTGGCTTCCTTGCACTGGCTACCTGTTAAATCTAGAATAGAATTTAAAATTCTTCTTACATACAAAGCCCTTCATGGTCAGGCACCATCATATCTAAAAGAACTCATAGTACCTTACTACCCCTCTAGACCACTGCGCTCTCAGAATGCTGAGTTCCTTGTGGTTCCCATAGTTTCCAAAAGTAGATTGGGAGCCAGAGCTTTCAGCTATCAAGCTCCTCTTCTGTGGAACAAACTACCTTTCTGGGTTCAGAAGGCAGACATGGTCACCACCTTCAAGAGTAGATTTAAGACTTTCCTTTTTGATAGAGGTTAGTTAGGGCTGGCTCAGGCCTTCCCTTAGTTCCCTATCTTTAACTCAACCGGTCATGGTGGATGACTGCCTGCCAATGAGTTTGGGTCTGCCCGAGGTTTCTGGCTGTTAAAAGGAACCGCCACCGTCACCATGTGCTTGCTCATGGTGGAACTGTTGGTCTCTGTAGATAGCATTGTGTACAGTCTAGACCTTGTTATGGTACGGTGCTATATAAATAAAATTGAATTGAATGACAATGAATTCAATAATAGACACATCAATATGTAGTTCACTTTACTGAACACATGAAATAATATTTCATGACTGTCGATATAGCACATGCATGGCTTGGAGGTAGAGCGGGTCGTCCACTAATCAGATGATCAGCGGTTCGAAAGGCTGCACCATCAGTGTGTGAATGTGTATGAATGGTTAGCTCCTCAAACTGATCAGAGCAGTTGGCACCTTGCATGGCAGCCAATGCCATCAGTGTATGAATGTGTGTGAATGGGTGAATGAGATATGTACTGTAAAACGCTTTGAGTGGTCAGAAGACTAGAAAGGAAATATATAAGTACAGTCCATTCACCATAAGCTTTTATAATGAGCAGAGTGACACCGTCCAGAGAGGAGGTCTAAGCACAGCTGTGTGCATGTTCCATCAGTGTGCAGCTGAGTCAGTGTATCAGTGAGGATGACTGTAAATGTTAAAGACAAAGAAAAAGATGGACAGAATACAATAAAAGTATAATATAATTTTTTTTTAAATCTAAAAAACGTATTTGGCACATTAGATCATTTTAATCATTCATTTCACATGTAGACTTCAGTCTGGAGGAGTGAGGGGGAGAGACTGTTAATAATACATACATACCTGCACTGCTGCACCTGTCGAGCCGGTTGGATTGGATCAACTTAGTGGGTGGGGGATTGGGAGGGTGGGGTCAGCAGCACAATGACAAGTGAAAGGAAGGAAGTAAGACTAAAGAGGAATGCAACACCTGGTGGGTGGACACAGCGGTATGCTGATAGGAGGAGAAAAGAACGCAGAGAGAGAACGTACGCTGCTCCTGTTTGACCACCACTCTGTGAAACTGCCTCAGTCCCCAGAACAGGTAAGTCATGTTTAACTAACACTGGAATCCTCTTATACAGTAAGAGTCCCTGCTCTCATGTGTTACCGTGTTATGAAGCTCTCTTTCTTCCTGTGTGGACAGTATCTCTGTATCCTGATGGATTAAACAGCAGCCTATTGTACATTTGCAATGACCAAAACTTTTCTTTGCTGTGCCTCTTATCACAAATGAGGTATGTGAGATAACAGACTAAGTACAAGTCAGTGCTGCTACTTACAATAATGCTCTGTGATTATCAGGAGAAAAGTCCACGGACAACTTGTTCCTTTGAGTACTTACAGGTGTTAAAAGGTTCGAGATGACCACAGCAGACTTAATGTGTGTTGATGGATCTGTGGAGCTTTTAGTTCACAGGAGCTTATCTATTGTTCCAAAAGAGGGTGAAAAACATCTGAACAACGTAATCTAAATGTAATGAGAAAGAACAACAGATAGGCACTGCGGTTGATTTCTCACTATGTAATGTACTGTTAACTGGCGATGTACAGCTGTGTTGTATAGCCTCAAACTACACCTAAGACATGAAGTTTGATGTGTCTCTTTGACGAGCAGCACCTCAGGTTTCTCTTTCATGATGTGATAATAAGGTTCATGTCTCGTGTCTACGTTGAGAGATTTTCACATCCACTGGTGTAGTGCGGCTAGGCTAATCTTTATTTGTACTGGATGCAAAGAGAGGAAATGTATATACAGTGTGTTCATATCTGACATGTCATTCTGTTCATGTTTGTCATGGCTCAGGCATAGAGTGGGTTGTCTAGTAACTGGAGGGCTGCCAGTTCGGTTTCAGGCAGCACCATTCCAGTCAAAGTGTCGTCAAACAAGTAACTGCTCCTGACGGCTGTGACATCAGTGTGAGCGCTTTGGATAGGAACGACTGTATTGATCCTGATGAGCAGTTGGCACCTTGCATGGCAGCCTCTGCCATCAGTGTGTGAATGTGCATGTATGTGTGTCTTGGTGTGTGTAATCCACACTGACTGTCCTGATGTGAGTTTACCTAACTCCCTCACATAGAGTCAACAGTGCTATTAAAGCCTCCACCCCATGAGAAGTTAAGCAGGGCTGTTGTCAGCGTAGACAGTGGAGTAGCCCTATAGGCCGGCAGAGAAAGGTACAAATCTGACTGGTTAACTGTTTCTTCAACTGGCAGAAATAGCAGTCAGCCAGGTGACACTAGACATGTTGGATCATTGTGACTAATCTGTAGGTGGTGATTCAGAGGTCTGGACCCGGACTTTAACCAGCAAGCTGTTTCAAACTGATTTGTGTGTCACTAGACAAATCGTGAAGTTCTTTAACTTTGATCAGTCATCAAAGTGAATTTGAATATTAAACCAGACTCCACTTCTGATCATTACACTGAGGTTGTTGTTTACTTTATGCCTAAGCCCTCCAGCTATGACTCACTATGGGGAACTGGCACTACCTGTACTGCAGCTGTCTGTGTGTGTATGTGTGTGTCAGCTGCTTCCTACAAATCCCAATCCAAATAGACAATACAGACAATGAGAGACGCACTATGCAACATAATTCAACTAATTTAGCAATTACAATGTTTTACTAAGTATTACTAAGTACATCTGTGACTCAGCATTTTAGCTGTTAACTAAACAGCTGATGATGAAGCAGACACTGTGTGTAACACATTCCAAAACACTGTAGCTAGCCCACAAATCATTAATCTGAGTAAAAATAAAGAGTAAAAGTGGTAAAGAATATCAAAATTATCTGGACTTTTGGTGGCGTAAGCTCTCAATTCTACTTTTTTCTGGACGCTCCCTGCCGGATAAACAAACACATCTATCAAAATCAACCCCCTCATGTCTAGATGCAGATTGTTTCTGCATGTGGGAAAGTTTGTCTTCAGGGCGGTGGCTGCTATAATGCATTGCTATTTATCGTATGTCACCTGTCTTCCTAAAGGTTTTAAAGCTGGGACCACTGAACAGATCAAGTCACTGTTTTCAGACCTGACATGCTGAGGCTGTTGATTGTAAGACACCCATCCTTTGATACAGTTTGCAACCTCAGAGATAATTTACTGGCATTGTGTAATAGTTGTGGAGAATAAAATATTATATCTTATGTATTTCTATCCACTGTTGTTCTCTCAGGCCTAAAGCACTCCGAGACTGTGAAGGTGCTGCTAATTCATCAAATGTAAAAACATTGACAAACAACATCTTTGAAACAGCTCACAAATATAAAACCTCTTTTAACAAAGGTTCACTTCTTAAAACATCTGCTAACTGTAGTTTTTAACAAGAATTATCGTCAGCAGTGGATTAAGCCACATTTTTTGCCATACAAATAATGTAATAATAATGTTTTTGGAGCTCTATGTACAGAGAAATAAGATATATAAGGCTTTGATCATTAGGATACACTGAGTTTTTGTTTTGGTCTGTGACGTGAGAATGTGGATGACTTCCAAGTTCTGAGTTTGTTACCATATTTAACATTTTAATGATGTTACCTTATTGTTTGTTACCATATTTAACATTTTAATGATGACATCATGGCCTGTTTAGTCTGGAGTCTAAATATTCCAACCAAGCCTGAATTTCCAGATCTTATGAAACTGCTCACTTGTATTCTTTCTCTCCCTGTGTGTGTGTGTGTGTGTGTGTGTGTGTGTGTGTGTGTGTGTGTGTGTGTGTGTGTGTGTGGGTGGGTGGGTGGGTGTGTTTGAGTGCAGGAGGGACGCTCATCCAGGTAGACTCACATTCCGCCTGTTTACTGACAGGAGCACAACATGACTAACAGTGCTGTTCTGTGTGCAACCTTAGATATAGAAACACAGATACCGCCTTCATGATTTGACGTGTGTCTGCATGGTCACCATACTCTGGAGGTCAAGAAATGAAAGATCCAGACTTCACTATAAAATCTGTAACTTCTTTAATCTGAACTGATTTTCATGAAATTTGTTTCATTATAAATATGAGTAAGTGAACATGATACTGCCTCGTTTAGTCATGGCGACAAGGTCTAATCAGCTCTGAAGCAGTTCTTAGATCAGCTTAGAAACAGGATTAGTTTTAGGCTCAAATTATTTAAGGATGAGGTCTTCAAGGTCTACTCTGGGTTTCATCACCAAACAACAAGCACATGATTAAAATCACTTTGTAGTGTGTCTCTGATAGGTCTGTTTAGTCTTCATCATGGTCAACTAATCACACACATATTACTATAAAAGTGAGATGACATCTTTAAATGTGCTTGTTTAGGAGATTGTAAAAAAGACAAGTTAATCATTAGTTAATGAGTAACTTCCATATACTGTATGAGACATGGACATAGTCCCCATCATGTTGCTGACAGTACAGTTGTCATGAATGGGCAAATTAGCTATAGACACTAAAACTGTTTTTTGTTGGAGATTTGAACATGTTGACTTATGGAGACTGACTCACTTCTGGAACCAGCCTCAAGTGGGCATTTAAGGAACTGCAGTTTTTAACATTTCCAAGTTGGCTTCACTTTGAGAACTCCTAATCAAATTCTATCAAGCAGCTAATGATTAGTTAAGAAATGTGTGTGTCAAATCAGGAACAACTTGATAATTGATGGAGGAGGTAGTTAGCCAGTAGTAGTAGTCAGTTAGCATAATGTTACGTGTGAAGTAAGAAGAGCTGGAATCTTCAGCCCTGCTCCTGTCAGTGACTGTAATCAGCTGCTGCCTTAATAAAGCAGTAAAGCTGAGTCTACATACATGCAGATTGTAAATGAAGACAGAAAGTGTGTGTAAACCTGGACAGAGGATTTCATATTGGCGTAAAGAGCTTGGTTGAGTTGTTTCTTATGATGCTTGCAATGTTGTTGCAATGATGTTTTTATATCTTTCACAACCAGAATACAAAATGAGCAGATTCTAAATAGGATTGGACGTAATGCATATAGTGTATCTATGTATGTAGTTTGAAATATCCTGAGGTATATTTTTTTAACGGTCACTATCTCACTATCCACAGCTCAACATTGGAGGGCCATGGCACTGGCTACTGCCTTCCTATCTGAAGACCAGTTTACCTGCTCAATCTGTCTGGAGGTGTTCAACAACCCAGTGTCAACACCATGTGGCCACAGTTTCTGCCAGGCCTGCATCTCCACCTATTGGGATGGAGGAAGACCAGGAGGAGAGGGTGCCAAGCCCTACCAGTGTCCTCTCTGCAAGGAGTCCTTCCGCAAGCGTCCTGAGCTCCATATCAACCGGACCCTCAAGGAAATCACTGAACAGTTCAAGTGGATGGCCAGCACTGGAATAACAATGGATGGAGGAGGTGGAAGAGGAGTGGAAGATCCCAATTCACATCCTCACCATCATCATCATAATCAAGCAGCCCTGTCTCTGCACCAGAGGCCAGGGGAGATGCCAGAGGGCGTCTTTACTGAGATGAAGACCCGTTTTCAGCGGTGGTCCACTTGTGGTGTGCCCAATGACCCAAACCCGCAAAGTCCAGTCAGTGCTCACCTAGCTCACAGTAATCAGTACCATGACCCGCCTCCGCCCTACTCACCTCCCCGCAGGTACAACTACTCTTGTTAGACTACAATACAATGGATTGAACACTTGAATGAAACATGTTTATGAATTTATGATATTAATGTTGGTTGCGCCAAATGACAAGCAAAGTGGAATATGAGAACAAGATCTGCCTGTAGCCTCTATAGACAGTATGAAATTGCACAATAAAATCAATATAATACGGACAAGTTTTGAAGTTTTTGAACCGTATTTTCTCCTTATCAGGCTAAAAACATTTGTTTTGATGGTGGCACTAAACGAAAACTTATGAGGTTTTTAGATTAGATGAAAGGGTTCATGTTCAGTTGACCAGGGCACATCTAGTAGGTCAGATATTTCATCACTGAGCTCTGAGAAAATCACTGAGAAAACAAATGACAATATCATGATTCATCATTTTAATGTTACCACAGGCACACTCTGAGTGGCCCCGGTGTCTCTTCCAATGTGCCTCTGTGTCCCATCCACCTGAGAGGTCTGGAGTTCTTTTGTCGCACTGATAACACCTGCATCTGCAGCGTCTGTGTGGAGACAGCAGATCACAGAGGACACAATGTCGTCCCTGCCAAAAGAGAGTGGCACATCAAGAAGGTAATATGATTTATATATATATATATATATATATATATATATATATATATATATATATATATGGAATAAGGCTTGTCGTTGCTTTTAGTTACAGGTTCATTCTAAATATTCTTTTATTGTTTTCTATCTTCTCCAGTCCCAGTTAGGTATTTCAGAGGTTGAGCTGAAGGATCTCATCAGTCAGAAAGAAAGAAAAGCTGAGGAAATTCAGAACTCCTTACAAGAGATTCAGGTGAGTTTTCAGTCTGCAACAAGGTGGATCATTTCTCAGGTTTAGTCCTGGTTTACCAATGAACATGGTAAATTCTCAGACTGCCACTAACCAACATTCAGCAATCCAACTATAGGCAAATAAATACGAGAGCAGACAGAAAATTCCAAGTCTGAAACCTAAAGCAAGATCCAAAACCACAGGAAAAACAGATGGAACAGAAAACAAGCACTGGGCTTGAGAACAAAAAGTGAAGTCATGGCGACAAGACATAACAGTAAGAAGATGGGCAGGTGTGTAGTTGGATGGGGCAGACAGGTGATGTTGAAGTGAAGGGCCTGGGAAAACAGTGATGTAGCTGGAGAGGTGGGACAAAGAGGCAGACTGACATTCACCAACGATGGCTGGCTTTACATTACAGAATATGTTCCAAAGTTCAAACTAAAGAAAGTATCACTTATTTCTATCTTGCACCCAGTGTGCGCACATAATTGGACATCTTTTACTGTGGTGCCCCCAAATGGTCACAAAGAGACACTGTGGCACTGTTATGAATGAGTCTGATTGTGTTCTCAGTCTTTAGGTGCTCATCAACTGGCACTGCTTTGGTGTATTTATTGCCAGAGGTATTGATATATTAGGCCTCCTGATAACACTGCATTTACCCCTGCAGATTTAACTCTTTGGTCAGTGCTTTGTCCCAACATGGCCAGTAAAAGTATCCTCCAACTTGCCATGAGTTTATGAAGGTAGCTTTCATCTTGTGCTTTTGAACTCACATTGTTTGCTGTCGGTCTTTTATTCAGGGTGCTGCAGAAAGAGAGACAGATGGAGCTGTTTGTGCGTTCTCTAAGCTGATTTCCAGTGTAGAGCACTGCCAAGCTGAAGTTTTGGAGGTAAATAACACCGACACATGGAGAGGTCTCCCAAAAACTCAAGGCCTTACATAAATGAATGTTTCGTGAATGTTATAAAATGTTTTTCTCTTTTTGTTTTGTTGTCACATGGCCACCCTGGCTGTTGTGCCTTATGAGCCCATATGGGCACCACATGACAATTCATGACAATTAAATTAACAAAATTAAACTACATACCTATTAGCTGTCAATACAGAAAACTCCTTTACTTACCCTGTAAGAGGAAAGAACCTCACACTGTGTCTAGGCTGAAGGAGGAAGTGTGCTTGTGTTGAGCTGTGGGCATTTGTTATTCCAAGTTGCAAATGAGCAACATAATAAATGATGCATAAAAGGTGGAAAGTCCTGTGGTTGTTAGTTAAGTTTAGCATTTTAAGCAATATCATCTCAGCTGCATGGCACACTTCATTCCTGTTATCCACAGGTGATCGAGATGAATAGGCGAGCAGCTGAACACAGAGCTCAGAGTCTGCTCAGAGAGATGGAGGAGGAGATAGCCGAGCTGAAGAAGAGGAGAGCGGCACTGAGCCAGCTGGCTCTGACTGAAGACTGCGTACACTTTCTCAAAGTATGAAACAGAAACGGTTTGATTATATATTATATTTTTTTGGCCTTTTCAAGCTTTTTTTTTATTTTTGATAGACAGCTGAAGAGTGACAGGAATGTGGGGAGAGAGAGATGGAGAATGACATGCAGCAAAGGGGGCAGGTCGGATTTGGACCCTGTGCCGCTGCTGAGCCTTTGTACATGGGGCGGATGCTCCATCAACTACATATTGCACTGATGCATGAGCATCAAGCCATCAAATATGTGCTGTTAACCACAATGTCCAACCATATGCACTGATCGAAATGCAGAGTTGGTCATTTTGTTGTTATCTAGCACGTCACATGGATCTCTTCCTTTTGATACAAAATCAGAACAGAATAACCAGCTGTGTGTTTTTATAAACTCTACACAGACTAAATGTTAACTGCTTAATCATACCGTGCAGTGCATGTGTGGAAGCATGCACGTCATGTTTATTCAAGTTTTTCAAGTTTAAGATGCTGTAACAGCTTGTCAGGTTGATGTTTTTCCTCTCTGTAGATGTTCCCTGCCCTGTCCACCCCTCCGCAAACTAAGGACTGCTCCAGTGTCTCTGTGGTGTCTGCGCTGACCTCGGGAGTGATTCTCAGGACGGTCAATCAAATGATGGAGCGCATTCAGGAAGAGATGCGTAAATTACCAGAAGTCTGTAATTCAGTCCTCATTCAGACGTCGAGTCAAGCTGGACAGTCAAGTAAAGACTTTAAGTTAAATTTAAGGAAAAACATTTAAAAACATTTATTAACCACTTTAACCAATGTTATAGCTGTGGTGATATTATGAAGAAGCCAGCCATCCTGCAGTCTGCTCCCCTCTGCGTTTGCACATTTGCACATTACAGATCACTTCCACACTGATGCAGTGAAAATGCTTCATGTTTCCAATCTCTCCATGAGTGCATTCTTCTTTTCACACACACACGCGCACACGCGCACACACGCACACACACACACACGCACACACACACACACACTGTGTTCATCTTTTTAATTTTTAACTCTTGCACAGGAGTGAATACTTCCAACTTCCTGTGTTCCTGTGACTCAGTCAATTCATTTCTCTAATTAACAGGCCAGCAATCTTCACTGGACCAAACAGTACCAAGGCCCAACCCAAGTAAGACTGTGATTAGTGATATTGTCCTGTTATTAATGGTACAAAATCTTGTTTCAGATTCTGTTGAACTCAATGAATCAAAAAATGAAAATAAAGTTTTTTTTTCTTCACAGAGACAAGAAGGGTTCAAGAATATGCAGGTAAGGCTTCAAACACACACATCATTTCTCTCAGCTGTTTTTTTATTGGTTCAACCGTCCATCAGTTCATCACCAACCATCATGCTTTCTGTCTTTGTCTCTCTCTCTTTGTCAGCCGACATCACTTTGGATCCTAACACGGCCCACCCACGTCTTGTCGTCTCAGTAGATGGGAAGCAGGTGCACTGTGGTGACCGCCATCAGCAGGTACCAGACAACCCCGAGCGCTTTGACCGGGTGGTGTGTCTGCTGGCCCGCCAGGGCTTCAGATCAGGACGGCATTACTGGGAGGTAAGTGGGACATGATGTGGAGCAGTGGACAGTCAACAGACACACAGCACATGGAGCTGTGATGAACCAGTCATAAATAGCGTCGCCATGGGGTCAGTTATTAAACATTTAGAATGACAAAATGGCAAAAATATGACCACCATGTGGTTGGTTAGCATTAAAATAACTAATGAGGACAAAATATTTTTGAATTTTGTGTCTTTGGATTAAGGACTGAACTGGAGATTTAGCTGATACAGGCCATGTCCCTTTCTCCTGTAGTTTTGGATCTTTGTGGCACATAACTCATCTGATCTTCACCAAACTCTGTACATACTATATTCAGATGAAGACAAAGAGGATTACGAGTTTGTTTTTAGGCAACACTTCCTGTTCTTCTTTTGGATATTGTGTGTGTAGCTAGTGTCATTTCATTGATCATAAAACTCCTGTAATTCAATGAACAGATTGAAATTTGTAAACTGTTATTAATACAGCTTTAATCAAAGGGAGGAAATTCTGTCTCAAGTTAAGTATCCCACTTGATGTAAACCACATATTACACAATTACAATTTAATTTATATAGCACCAAATAATAACAGAGGTTATCTCCTGACACTTTATATACAGAGCAGGTATAGTGGGTACTCTTTAGAATATTATCTACAGAGAGCCAACAATTCCACCATGATCAAGCACTGTGGGGAAGGTTTGTCTCTGCACTGAAGTCTACCACACTGCCTTCTTCCAGGTGGAGGTGGGAGGAAAGACTGACTGGGACCTGGGAGTGGCAAGCTGGTCTGTCAATCGGAAGGGCAAAATCACTGTAAGCCCCGCCCACGGCTACTGGTTCCTCAGCCTACGGGATCGGACTGATTTCGCCTTCCGAACGGAACCCTCAACCAACCTGACAGTCAACCCGAGACCATCCAGGATTGGAATCTATGTGGACTATGATAAAGGAGTGGTGTCCTTCTACAACGTGGAGGCCAGAGTGCTCATCTATACATTCACAGATACTTTCTCTGACACCATCCATCCATTCTTCAGCCCCTGTACTAATAAATCAGGAAAGAATGAGGCTCCACTAATTATCTGCCCCATCACAATGACATAACAAGTTAAGGAGATTTTTACTATTGAAATCATTGCAGTGGAGTGAAGAATGAGCAGGCCATTTGTTGACTTGCTGTGTCTTAGTTCATGTCCTTCCATACTTACCCAGACACACATCCTAATTTGAGTCCATAAGTGCATTCATATTGTCAGCTCTGTCTACAGACAGTGAGTACCCATATAACAACTTTGTAGTTTTCGGACCAGTGAAAGGACTTTATTTATTACATGTCACATTCACTCCACACATACATCCATACATTGGTGGGAAAGAGCGCCACGCAAGGTGACAACTGTTCAGAAAGTAACTCACTAATCTGGGGTTCAATGTTTTGCTGAAAAGTTCTGGTGGGATCTGAAAGTTGACAAAAAACATCTGAAAGTTTGAATGGAGTTTCTAGCTGAAAGTATGATGAATGAGTAGATGCATAACAAATATGAGAAAGTGTGAATTTTGAACATTATGTCTATTATTTTGAATGAGGGAGATATTAATAAATATTTATATCAAGACAGTTCAGAAAATCAGAATGATATAACGTTAAATATTGTGTGTGTAGGAGGCGTGTTTGTGCTGTTGACATTTGCCAAGGCATCCACAGGTTGTAAAGAAAGAGGATGAATGAGAGTCGTGAATGTACAGTAATTGTTGTGTGACTGAAGGTTTTGGGAATAAAATAATTTAAATGTATAATAACAATAATTAAGATTGGAATGAACAGAATGAGCTCTGTAAATACCCTCATTAGAACTGACTATTGACTGTGATTGATTTTAAATGGAATATGTCTTGTAAACATAAGTTGGTATTTTACTGACAGATTTTGATATTATATTGTTATTGTTGACATTGTTGTTTGTTTCGCTCATCTAAGTCTAGTTATAACTGATGATTGAGTAAATCCACTAAGATCAACTGACTTACAATATTGTTTTTAATTTATTGCTTCAGAATCATAAAAGTATCTTCACCTGGAGTCCTGTTTGCTTCGACCCTCTTTATGTAAATGTTATTATATAATACAGATTATAAGCCACAGGCCCTTCCATGGTGAACCCATTGTTGATAATGTCAGTTGTATGTGGATGCACTAGCATTTTAAGTTGCTGCCATAATTAATGCAACATGAACAGCTTCTTTTGTGGACAGTTTGAGGTTCAGTATACCTGTCACACACCCCGTCTCACAAAAACATGGCAGTTTCGATCGATCAAATGTCTGGACCTCGGTCTAGTCTTTTCTTTTCGAAAGAATACTCAGGCATGTGGCTGCTGATCAGTCTGCTTGTGTAACCATAAAACATCTTTGTGGATTTACTGCACAGCAGCACACCCTCCATGTGATGTCCATGTCTCTGTTTGGTGTTATGTAGCTATCAACACTTCTGCTTATTTTTGAGTGTATTGATGAGGAGGTTCACACAGTGAACACACACCACACCTCCTGGTCATTTTTTGTGACTACTTTTTTGCATGCTTGTCATATTGAGGCAGGCTTTACAGTCCACAGCACACAGACTGACTCCAGCTTTCATTTTCCCAAGAGACATGACGAGTTAGCCACTCACACACAGTGACTGGTGTTGCAGAAACATTTCAGAGCCATCTTCATTTAATATCACACAACCTTTACCACATGCTTAATGCATTCATCAAAGCATGAATTAATGCTTAATGCTCTCTTTTGATTCTATTTGTATTTTGTTTGGAAAGCGTGCATGACTTGTAATGTGTTTTCCATGACTGGAAAATTGTTGAACTGTTTTCCAGGTTGTCCAAAGTGCCTGGAAACTCTGCAAGTACTTCATGAATTATTTTACTTATAAAATGTTTGAATAAAATATGTATTTTTTTTTTTACTTTTTCACTGTAAATGTGAAATAAACAGAATTCAACAGAAGCCTTTACACAACCATTTTGTTTTATTACCAGATTATTGCACACAGGCTTATAGCTGTACATAGACAAAAAAAGAAATGACGAGAAACGTGATCTAACGTTACAGGATCAAAGTTATTCTGTGAGTATCACTCTACCTTTCGCTCAAAAGCACATACTGTACACACACAGTGTGTGGAATGATCTGTACAATAAATATTCATACCTGCTTCCCGTGTCACTTTTTAAGTTACAACAGTGTCATCAAAATGTATGTAAATACACAAGATACATGTGAGGGGGGGAGAAGATGTCAAAAGGGGTAAAACTCTGTAGTTTCTGGGCCAGAAGCGCGCGCACACACACACACACACACACACACACAGAAAACACAATCAAGCACCATCTAGTAAATCCTGGTGTCTAACTGCAAAGTATTCCAGACTGAAGTGCAAAAATAAAGAATTTAAATTACAAACCCACTCACACACACATATCCCTGTTAGGACATTGACTTCCATTCATTATGGACACCCTCAAAACCAGAACTTAGAAATGGCATCTTGCCTCATTAGGACTGGCCTTTGGTCCCCATGAGGACATCCAGTCTGTTTATTCTGTTAAGAGGTCCCCAAGAAGTAACAAAAAACGAGCGCACCCTCATACACGCTCTCTCACACACACACACACACACACACACACACACACACACACACACACACACAGATAATCAAAATGAATCGTATAAATATTCCCCATGTAGCTGCTATTCAATCAAAGAGTCAAAAACAGTGTTAGCAAACCCCAGTCACACCCATCACTTCCTGTTGGCTCCATATGGAACCTGTGCTGACGTCGCCGTGCAGTGTCAGGCCTGCCATGCAAAACAAAGTCAAAGCTGAAGCAGCTCATCTGGATGTTTGTCATTATTTTACTGTCCACCACAATTTTGACTAACCTGGTTTAAACTTTGTTAACGTGTTCACAGAGTGATGAGTACAATATAACCATTAAAGATGGAGATGCTTGTAAGAAGTTGTAATAAACTGCAAGTATACTCAGCTTGTTAAATCAGCCACGCACTGTTTTTCCTTGATGGCCTCCAGAGCTGAAGCCAGCACCGATGAGTCGAGTTTAGATTTGGTTCAGTAGAGACGAAGTGTGCATCGCTGTTAGTTGGATTAGCTGCTCTGTTTGGATCAGCACCATGCCAGTGGCGGTAATGTATAACTGACCCTGACTGTCCAGTGTTCGGTTTACAGCCCACTATGTTTGATTCCACCCACCACATTCCTCACTGTCGCAGTGACTTGCTGGGTTTACTCCTCCAGCCCACCAGGTGGCGCTCTAATCGGCAAATGCTACTGCTTACTATGACTTTCCAGAATTAATAACACATCTCAGATGTTGGAGTCAGCACTGGGCTCCAGTATTATTCGCTAACATCTAGTGCTGCTGCATGTCACAAATTCAAAACCACATTGATCCAGCTTATGTCTGGGCTTCCGGGAGGGATCGGCCAGGCTCACAGGGCACTGAGGGCCCGGCCACTACGAGCCCGTTTGTGCTGTGACACAGCAGAGCTTTGGTTGTTGTGGCAGCCGTTGTTGATGAGGAAACACTGCCACCAGTTATGGGACCATTGAGGTTGCGGTAGGGCCGCTGCCGTGGTAATGAAGCCCTTCGGCGGGGGGCAGGCACAGCAGCTGAACCACGGAGGCACACTGAGGGGAAGCTCAGACCCACCAGACAGCATCCCGGACAGGAAATGACATCCTCCTGATCAGAGGGGCCACTAGGATCAGAGGACAGGACCTGGGCTCCACTGTATCCATTAGCCCGGCCTCCTCCACGCCACTGGACTGGCTGACCAATTACGAGGGCCGACCCGTTGTTGTTGTCTAGTCGTGGCAGAGGAGGCAAGGAGGGCGGTCCATTGGAGATAGGAAGTCGCCAGCCATTGGTCTGTAAAGTGGAGGAGGAAGCAGAGGTGAGCATGGGTCTTTCAGGTGTGGAGTCCAAGACTCCCTCTGCTGGTTCCGGAGACTTGGTGCAGTCCATTGGTTCTGTTAGACAGACCCTCTCATCCTCCTCCTCCTCCTCTTCCTCCAAACACTCCAGAGACACCATCTCCAGTTTGACAGGAAGACCTGAATCATCTCCTATCACATCCTCCTCCTTCAACAGCTCGCTCTTCTCACTAATCTCCATATGCTCTACCTGCAGCATTTCATCCGCCTTTTCTAACACAGCCTTGTCCTCCATACAGTCCCCTCTGCCTCCTTTATTCGTCCTCACATCCTCATCCTTTTCCTCCTCCTTCCCGTCTAGGTTTCTTAACAAGGCTACAGTCCTGCTGAGCTCCGGGGTACAGGGGAGTGACTGACATCTCCTTGGCATTGCTCGGGTCTCCGGAGTCCCTCTGAGAAGGTGCGGGGAGGCACACGGGTCACGAAGAGCCGGCAGGGTGAAGGTCAGGGAGATGACAGACTTGCTGGGCGTATCTAAGAGTTTACACCGCCCCCCGTTCAAGTCCTGTCTGAGAGAGAAGGGGTTGACTCGTGCAGGGGTCCAGAGGAGAGGAGGGGTCAGGATGGATGGGGGCAACATGTCCGACTGGCTCCTTGCCAAGCCTTGCCGTTGTTGGCTGTGGTCACTGAGGTGACATGGAGAGCTACGGCGCCGGTAAGGGCTGACATCTACCGCCACTGGCTCTGAGCAAGGGAAGGAGAGGCAGAAAATGAACAAGATTCAGAAAACACAAATGACATAATCAAACTTAACAGACTGTAATAGTGTTAAGGATTTGCCAAGATTTTAATATTAGTTACTGGTATGATATGGTACAACATCTTTGAGGCTTTGAACTCACACTCTCTTCCTACTTTAAATCATAGACTGTCTAGTTTTAATTGTGTGCTACTGTTAATGAGATTGTGTGGTGTCTTTGTTTTAATTCATGCAAAAAATATTAGTAAATAAATAAACAAATAAAGCTGGATCCAGAAGGTTTATGAGAGTAAACCTAGGAGAGGAAACCCAGCTCAGACAGTTGTGTCATGTTACTTCGTTACATACAGGGTTGCAAAATTCTGGGAATTTTCCAACCTTTCCATGGGAATACACAGGAACACATACACGTGCTTACTGTCTGCACAGGTGATTTCTGTACCTGGACCACACTTTAGAGCCCAGGGCACACAGAGCATATTAAAGACACACATTTGAGCTTGTGGACTGCATAATGTTCAATAAAATGATTAAGTTTGATAAAGTTCTACTTACAAATAAAAGAGTTTTAATTTTTAATTGATTTATTTTTCATGTCTGCTTATGACAAAACTAAATGTTTGGATTTATGTTAGGATATGATACAGTTTGTTTAAATGATCCCTAATGTCCAGTTAATTACATTACTTCACATATATTTCCATAATTCCCATTGAGTTTGGAATATTTCTAAACTTCCCTATCTTATCTTCCCTTGGAAAGTGTCTGGGAATTTATCAGAAATAGTTTGCCCCTTTGCAACCCTGATCACATGTGAGAAGCCGCCAAGGCTGGATTATAAACTGGGTAACTACCCCCAGGTTTACTGAGTGTCCAAGGGTTTGTGCTAACACCAACCATATCAACTGACACGACAAGGTCATATCTTGAAAAGTGTCTAAGCATCAAATATCAAACTAGTTTTTTTTTTTAAGTTTCTTTTTTTCTTTGATGCAGCTCCCTTCATCTTTTAACATCAAAGATGGAGGACAGATCAGAGTATTCAAGAAATCATGGAGCGTCATGTGGCCTTTGTTTTTTATGTCTAACTTTTAGACCCTACCTCAACCTATTTCAATATTTTCATACGTTTATATTTGATATATTTCATATGATCCTTTTACCGAGTGCAATGGGCTTCACTCCCTCTTCTTCTACCTCCATACCCTCCAATGTGAAGACGATGTCAGCAAATGAAGGACGCCTCTCTGCACTCATCTGAAAACACAAAGATCCACACACTGTCCAGTTACGATGATGACTAACTTCAAAGAATCAAACTTTATTGTCACCTGTCAGCGTCAGCCATTTAAAGAGCGGACTGACACGCTGAGACACTGACAGAGGAAGTGTCAAAAAGTGACAAAACGTTCATGCACTTCAGAACCTGATGACAAATGACACGGTGAGCGTGTGTGTGTGTGTCCTTACATTACAGCAGGTGACAGCAAGGCTGAAGAATGCAGGTGGACAATCTCCAACCATGTTCTCAAAAGCATCCACGTCCAGACCAAAGTCCTGCGTGCACACACACACACAGATATGGTCATATTTTGGATAGATCTAACAGCCAATCACAGTGAAAATACGTGAGACAACAGCCAGTCAGACTGCTGCTAATGGCTTGCACAATCATCTAATGAACTTTCAGACTGGAGTCATTATCAGGATGCCAGCAGGATAAAATGGCAGCGATCTGATAAATACTGAAGTTGGTCAACAAGAAAAATCATGCTGATTAACTGATTTCATGCTAGGAAAGAGAAGGTGAGCTTGGCTAGATTCCAAGTTCTACACACTGGACCTTTAAATTATTTCACTACATATCAGGTATGAATGACCTCAGTGCAGAGCGGGCCTCATTTTATTAGCTGATAGAGACACAGAGCACAGACTACTAAATATGTTGTTGAAAACATGGAGGGAGACCTTTAGTGCTAACTTACATGATTTCAGGAGGATTCATTAATATTATTATTATTTACAAATAAACCCATTTAATAATGTTGTATTCATGTAAATGTGTAAAAGCAGTATAATGACCATAGAATTAAACACAAACATACAAACACACTCCATGGACTGACTAGTTTCATCTGGATCAAATCCTAAAGAGCAGTTTGAAGCACGTGGAAACAAGTTTCTGTGAGTGACAGACACGTCGCTGCTGCTGATGGTCCTCCTACCTCTGTCCTGGGTAAGAAGTCAGGATCAGCTTCAATGCGCGCGATGATCTCACAAAGGATGATGCCGTATGCAAAGACGTCCACCTGAGCAGAGGACAGGAAGTGCATGTCAGCTGTGTCCTGGGTGTTTGCGCTCATCATGCACACACATTTAGGGCTCAAACTAGATTTCACAACTCCAGCCTCCAGTTCTAGTTGTCTTCCTGTCTGCTATGATGAACTCAGTGGTTTGCCAAAAGCAGAAAGACTCTCTTTTTATACACAAACATGTTACTACTACACATGAAGCATGTTCACCTTCTCATTGTACAGCTCTCCTCTCAGAACTTCAGGTGCCATCCAGTAGGGGGAGCCCACTATGGCCAGTGGCTGCTTCAGCACACCATCACTGCAAAGAAACCAAGGTTTTCTGTGACATCAGAGGCTCAGTCACTCCAGGAGCTGGATTTTCCTTTGAACTAGTGCTGTGATTTAAAGGGGAATGTTTTTGTAGATCGTAGATACTAATGATCTAAAGTAGACCTCACTGTACGAGCTGATGCAGTCAATCCATTTTCATGTTTATTTTCTTTACACTGTGTTAATACTTTTGTTATTGAACCACAATGATTATTGACATCTGTTGATCCTCCATAACCACAAAGACTTTCTTGCTGAAGTGACTGTTTGATGGTGGGTTTGTTAGAAGACTACAGCAGAGCAAAGGATCATGGATATCACCCAACTGACCTGTAATCGGGGATCTTCTCTGCCAGGCCAAAGTCTCCCACGACAGCAGTGAACATGCCACTATCGCAGCGCACCAGACAGTTCTGCAGGAAAACATCCAGTTCTAATTTAGAAACGCTTCAACGTACAAATTACATTTGGGTTTTATTTGTCCAGGTTTAATCTAATAAATCAATCTTGTTTGTTGCTGTGGAGGCAACGTAGCCGCTAATATTACTGGATCTGACTGAGGGGACACACTGTTGTAGCAACATGTCAATCATAAAGTAGACACACAGAGCAAAGCATACTCTGCTTCATCCGTCAGTTTCACTCTAAATGGGACCAACATTTCTGAAGTGAAGATCATCGTTCATCAGGAGACTTGAAACTAGTGACTGGGACCATTTTGACATGAATCTGTATGGCATCCCCGTCAGTAGTGTCGCACAGCCACACCGACTTACCCCCGACAGTGTCCTGTGGGCCGAGTTCTGTCCAGGTTTGGTCAGCAACGAAAGTAGTCCGGCAGGTTTGCTGGGACACTTAAATAAAAAGTTTTTCTTCTCCAAACAGCATGTGTTCAAAAGAGTGATTTATTTGCATCGCAAAACCGATGTCGACGAAAAAGTCCCACGTCGTAATCACTTGGCCCTACTTTCTCTCTTTTTGTATCTCTGCGCTGCTGCAAGTGGCCGCTACTGTTTAGTTTTGTTTGCGGACGTGCCGCGTCGGAATGGGGCGCTTTCCGGCTCTTTCGGCCCCACCACGCTCTCTCCAGGCAGCCCAGTCCTCGTCTGTCATCTTGCAGCAGCGCAGAGATACAAAAAGAGAGAAAGTAGGGCCAAGTGATTACGACGTGGGACTTTTTCGTCGACATCGGTTTTGCGATGCAAATAAATCACTCTTTTGAACACATGCTGTTTGGAGAAGAAAAACTTTTTATTTAAGTGTCCCAGCAAACCTGCCGGACTACTTTCGTTGCTGACCAAATCTGGACAGAACTCGGCCCACGGGACACAGTCGGGGGTAAGTCGGTGTGGCTGTGCGACACTACTGACAGGGATGCTATAGAGCTTCATGTAAAAAATCCCGAACTATCCCTTTAAGATCAGACTCTGTGGTGCTGCACCCTGCTGGTCATTAGAAAGAATGCATGTTTCAGACCCAAAACCTTCAACAATAATCAAATCAAAATTTTCAGATCAGAACCATTTTTCATACACTGAACAGTGACACAAAGAATTGGAATCAGATGGTGAGATGCTGTACCTTGGAGGTGAGGTCTCTGTGAAATATGCCCTTGCTATGCAGGTACTGCAGCCCTCGGGCGATGTCCAGAGACAGACGGATCCTCACACCCCACGACAGGTACAGATCACTGTCCAACAACTGCTCCAGGTTACCTCCGTTGATATACTGCAGAGAGAGAGAAGGGAAGCACAAAGAAAGAGGGAACATGAGAGACAAGTCTTCACTTAAACCTGTTTTAAAAAACAGTGCTGACAGGGCGGTGCCCAGTGAGCGCACACACTGATCAAACTATGTGGTAACCATGGTAACCAGTGTAGACATCAGCAGTTTGGAAGCATTTCTTTGTAAACCATCTGATATACCTGTTTTTAAAATATATTTATACATTATATATTTAAATATGAAATCATTTAGCCATGTGATGTTTTAGTTATTACTGTCAGTGTACCCAAAGATGTACCAACGTATGTATGAATGTATGAAAGAGAGTGTAGGAGAAAGGAAACAAGGCTGAAAGAGAGAGGCTGAAGCTGAAGAGATTCTGAGGACATTAAAATAATAAAGATATGAGTGGTTTTACCTCAGTCAGAGCATGGAGTTGACCTTCATGCACACAAACCCCAAGAAACCTGAGAAGACAGAAGGATGTCTTATAATATTTTTACTCATGTAACGTAACGTTCTGCAGCACTAAGTGACACACCACCAACTGTTTGATTTTGGTGAAACTGGATCATATTTTATGGAGAAAATGTTTTCTGGTTTTCCCTCTGATGTCCTCCGGCTGCTCCACCTCAGCTCTCTGTGATTTACAGAGTTTCCTGATGGACAGTGAAGTAAACTGCAGCCAACTGTAGCTGCTGTTAGCTAATGTTACCTCAGTTTGTTAGCTGGACTGCCTGGACAGCAGAGCAGAGAGTAAATGAGGGACTGACTATTAGTGGTTGGTGAGAGCTAGGTGAAATGAAAGGCTGAAAGACAGACGCCGAGCTGGGCTGACTGCTGTTGGCTAGTCTAGCGGGCTGCTATGTCTGCTGTTGACCTTGTTGATGTTTGGCTGTTAGCAAAGTTGCTGACTCGCTAGTTTTTGATCATAAGTAATGTAATCAGAACAAATACTTGTGTCCATATTTATTTATATTTAAGTGAGATTACACTCTGCTGTTTCACTGATTAATGACTGCTGAGAAAATCTCCCTGAATGATAGAGGATGAACTACAATAAAAGCACACTTACTTGCTGTGGACAGAGTGGACCTCCTGCCTTCCCACCTATCAGTGTTTTTAATACAAAAGCTATTCATGTACAGTATATTGATCTGCACTTGATCATTCTGACACCACAGAGTACCCCTTAATTTTTTAGATTATACATGATGACCTACCTGAGGATGTTGGGGTGGCAAAGCCTGTTCATAAGCTGCACTTCTCGTAGCATGTTAGCTTTGTTGCTGGCCAGTGTGTTCATTTTCAGTGCCATCACCTGCCCTGTGATCCGATGCTGCACCTGGAAAAAGACACAGAAGGTTTATAGAACTCGTGCTAAGACACCTCTGACTGCCGCCTCTTCTCCCCATCCATCATGGATAAGTATCATGACAAAGATCAAACACATTTCTGAACACTCTCTGAAACATCCATCCTGCTCATGTCTGCAGATCATCAGTTCTCTACAGTACGTCAACCTCACATTAATCGTGCACATGTAGCATTACCTCGATGAGGAGACGTGTTAACAGGGGTTCAGTTTGCACTGAGGTCATACAATTTGCTGCAGTCCGCTGTGAAAGAGCGGGTGTAAACACAGTGCAGAGAGGAGTCCTGATGGAAGGTGTGATGGAGAAAATGTCTAGAATGTTTAACTGGGATCAAAGTTTGTGATCAGACACTGATATCATACTTATATATACCTAAATGTTGATGAAAAATGTATCTTAGATAACAGCTGGAGCTCATTTCAGCATGCATTAGTTTTAGTTTTTTTAAGCTATTTTTTGGCCTTTCGACGTTTATTAGACAGAGACAGCTGAAGAGTGACAGGAATGCGTGGAGAGAGACAGAGATGGGGAATGACATGCAGAAAAGAGCCACGGGTCAGATTTGAACCCTGGGCCGCTGCAGGAAGGACTGAGCCTTTGTACAGGGGGTGGCTGCTCTACCAGCTGAGCTAAACACTGCCCCCATTCATTTTTTTTTACAAAATACTTGCTCCAAACACTGAAGCAGCTTCGTCAAAACTAGCATGCAGTGCTTTGTCCTAGGGCTAAAAAAAATATCAATATCACATCATTTTTTTTCATAGTAAATATGTGTATTATCATGATGTATAATTTGATGAGTATCCTGATGATGACTGAAGCCTGAAGAAACAAATTAGTTCAGTTTCAGTTTAGTGAACTGATACGTATAAATGCACTATAAGTGTATGAAGAAAGGATTGTGTGTATACAGAAGTATTGAACATAGTATCAGTCATGGTTGATCACATTTGTGCAGACAGGAAAGTGACTTGAATCTGAACTTCATTCGATCATTTCATAATCTTCCAGGCTGCAGCAGACACCTGCTGTGTCGTCTTATTTGTGTCTCTTTATTTTTCTCTCTCCTTCAGTTCCCAAAGTTTTCTGTGTCCTCTTTACCTGCAGTTGAAGTTCACACCACAGAGTCCAGAGAAAGTCATCTTTTTTTTTTTTAATTTGTCATTGTCATAGAAATCTCACCTTCAGCCCTGGGAGTGTGTCTGCAGGTCAGTGAGCATGCGCAAGCCACAAACACCTCAACAATTACTGTGGTGTACTAACACTGATGCAGACATAGAACACCAGTGTTAGAATCACACAAAGAAAAACAGAGCACACAAGCGATGCGATGTAACGTGAACACGCCTTGTGGGGTGAAATAAGACGAAAATTGATTTGATCAGAAAGAAATGTTTGTAGATTTGACTGAAACTACAGGAAGTGGAAGAATGTTCCTGTGAATGAATCTTAAAATGCATAAATAATCCCAACATGTCCTGGGAATAAAATCAAGATCTTCTTTTGACAGTTTGTCTGTAAAATGTGCTCACAGCCTGTAATGTGGACGAGAAAATGTAGTCAATGAAAATCTATTAGTGATCATACTGAAAGTGTTTCCTGATCAACATTTATAGCACCGGATTGTTTGTACACCATGTTAAAGAAGCAAGCTAGCAGGAACAATAGTTGAGTCATAGAGTTGTGCAGACTTTCCACTGAGCAGCAGAGAAGCACAGTGTCACAGCACAGCCGCAGTCTGCAGGCGTGTGTGACAGGACGGGTCATTGACTGGTAATTTGTGCTAGCAAAGTTCAGCCAATGTCTGGACCTACAAGTTCATGCATCTGTGTCTGTGTGTTTGTGTGTATGTGTGTGTGTGCACGTGTGTGTGTATTAATAGCGTAGCGCTAATAGGCTCTCTGGATTTCCCATCACTCCTCCTGATCTGCACAAATCCATCATTACTGAAGCCTTACTGAGCGCGCACACACACACACACACACACACACACACACACACACACAGTTTACAGGAAAACAGCAGGCTCTGTTAGAAGCAACAATAAAGTGTGTGTGCATTTGACCCATTATCATTGATTAGTTCTCATCGATCATTGGTGGATCCGGGGAGGGGTCAATCAGCAGTAAGTGCAGCAGGGAGACTACATGATGATCGTGGCTCTTTTGTTCTGTCTGACAGTCGACGTCTGGACTCACTGCTTTTATAAAAATGCATATCATATTTTGTGAAAGCATCTGACAAGTACATGGTATGTGTCAGATGCATTGATAAATATCAGTCACTGAAGGAATGTTTTATGGTTAGTTTTTCTACACTAATACACTGTGTGAGACAGTTCTTCTAGTGACTGAGTGACAACGGTCAGGAGAACAGGTTACCGTGCACAATAATCGAATCTAAGAGAGTAAAGCAACAGCTCCTCAGTCCTCTGTCGCCTAAATGCTAATGCTTGAATGGTGGGTTGGGACATACTGGAGGTCTGAAGAAATACTATGAACGTTAGAAAACACATGAAAGTTCTTAACTCTGACTGATGGAAACACTGTATTTATATTATTTTAATGATGTGACACACTAGATACATGTTTTAAATATAGAGTTCTAATTCACAGATATATTTATGTTAGGAGTAAGAGACAGCACAGACAAACACACACACTTACACACAGTCTTTGTGTCTGGGCAAAAGACACACAAAATACACAAAAAAAACACACACACACATTTCTCTACATGTATGAAAAAAACAGACAAACACACATGAACACAGAGCTCAGTGTGTTTCTGTGTATGTGTATGCAAAATGGAATCAAATAAACATCAGTAGAAGGCATTAAAAAAGCTCCAGGCTGAGCCATCGTGAAGCAGTTCTCTATGCGGCACCCTGAAGGCCTGTGCATTATGCATCACTTCAAATCATCACCTGCACAGCTGCTGCTCAATGTCTCAATTAAACTTCAGCTCTGTCCTGGTACTGTTGGATCTGATGGGGCAGGTTTGGTTATTAGTATATTAGAAAAGAAGTTATTAAAAAAGCTACTTTAGCAAGTCGTCCATCATAAAGTGTTTAGATCACAGAGGTGAAGCTGAGCAGTGGAGGACATCAGAGTGTATCAAATCTGATCCAGTTTCAATAAATTTGTAAAGTTGTGCTTTTATACAATAATCAGTGAGCCCTGGACACAGATGACTGTAGCAGCCCTCGCACTCTGCTCCGGTGGTGTCAGAAGAGAGAAAGCGTTTCATTGGATGTAAAAGTCGTACACACCCCCAGGAGCAGGATGACATCATCATCAACAACAAACTCTAAAATACCATGAAGAATAGCTGAAAATGCTGAAAACACTCTGAGTCAGTGTTGGACAGACACTGGAGGACAGATGAGATAAAGGTTTGACTTCAGAGGCTCTTTAAGACACTTCTGTTACTATCACAGTGTGTTCCCCATGCCATGATCCAACTGCTGCCAGCAATAACCCTCAGCCAAAAAAGTAAAAAGCAAACTGTATCAGCCTTTACTTGAAGGTTTTTTGGCAGACAACAGCAACAGTGAAACACTCAGACACAAAGCTCGAAACTGTAGTCATACAGCAGCTTTACTTAATGGGATTGAGCCTCTCCTCTCCAGGGGAAATGATGCAGGTGGGGGGGCATGTATAGATAGATGTATAGATTACCACCTCCCTGCTCACTGGGCTCAAAAACAGCACTGCGTTTCTTGCTGTTGGTGAGGGTGTGCGGCTTCAGGCGCAGGTGAGATAAAGAAATGTGATCCAGGAAGGCTGATTTAAGAAATATCCACAAGTTTTATGGTTTGTCACTGCACAGCAAGCCACACAAGGAAAGATCTAAACTCACATACCTTGAAGACCTCGGAGAAGAAGCCTGAACCGATCTTCTCACAGAAGAAGTCATCGATGCGGGCCAGACTGGACACGGCACTCCTCAGGGCTCGGTATGAGGATGGGCGGATCCGGTTGGGTGCGTGGATGCTGTGGAGCGGCGGCTCATCTGGGCTGCCGTGACCCTCCTCGGGATCACAAAGGCAGTGGTAGTCCATGGTGCTGTTGGACCACCACGCTCCAGTTGATCCGTACGTCTGTTAGACTGCAGTAGTCCTAAGGCACAAGGTGACGGTGGCTCCAACCATCATGGTGTCAGAATGATCCTGTGGTTTAGATCTTGTATGTTTCGCACAATATCAGTCTGCTGCTATCTAGGCTGCAGTAGATCTCACACAAACACAGAAAAACAGTCTATATTTCTACTTCAGTGAGCCACAGTCCTCATTAGTCCACTGTTCTCTCATTCAGCTCATTTTAAAGACAGAGTCCACCACTCCTCCACGTTCGTCTGGTCACATGTCCCTGAGCAAGACTGCAAAAGTCCCCACTTGCTCCAGCTCTGCGTCTCTGTGCCTCACCCTTCTCTCTGAAGTGAAGTCCCTTCAAACCTCTAGGTCGGCGGTTTTGAGAATTCCTGCAGCACTTGAACGTCGCCTCACCGTGCCGGTGCGTGAGGAGGCTCGGTTCCCTCCGTCATCCCGTTAGTTTGAACACTGTGATGATGGATGCTGCGGCTGCACGGTGCCGGGAGAGGGTAGGCGGGCCGAGCAGTCAGCTGCCATGTAAAGGTACCTGTGGGAAGCGTTATTTAAACGTTGTAGAAATGTTAGAGGAAACAACACAACACGCACACAGCAGACATGTTTACACACGGTGTGTACACACGGCGGCACACGGTCCGTCTGCCCCTCTGAAGCCAGCCCGGCCCGGGCCCATCTGCTGCCTCCGTGCGCCGCGTACAGCAGCCATGGGGCTAGCAGCCACAGGGAAGCACTGCTCTCATCATCTCCACCGGATAACACCGACCTGTGCGGCTCAACCGGACCGACTGCGGCTTAGAAATAATTAGAGGCCTCATCCAAACCGATTTCAAACATTTTTTAAATGCGCATTAAATATCCGGACTTCGTAATTTGACGATAATTTAGCGGTTTCTGAATTCCATATTTCTCCCGGTCGATCAGAAAACCGTGGCTGCCGTTAATAACGGGAGCTGTCAGGGAGACGCGGGCTGCGGTGGCAGGGTCGACGGCTTACCTCTCTCCTCGCGTCGGTCTCGATGGAAATGTTATTGCTGGAGATGAAGTGTTGCCAGAAATATCGGCCGGCAGCCTGTCGGTGTCTGCAGCTGATAATCCCGTCTGGATTCCTGCTGCACGAGCGAGCCGCTAGTCGGGACGACTACCATAATGAAACAAACCAGTCAATCTCGCGAGAGTGATGCAGATAACTTCCTGTTGTAAATTTCACAATAAAAGTTTAATACAGATTAGAGGAACATGCGAGTAAACTGGAGTTTATCTCAGAAAGCGCAGAGGTTTCCAATAAAACTAAATAAAACAGAGATCCACCGTTTCATTCAACATCACATTAATAAAATTCATTTGTATTGACCAGGTAAGTGTAGACATAGAAGGAATTTCCCTGTGTATATACACAGTTAGAGACACATATAGCAAAATGCATGGCAACGTAAATATAAATATGAAACTGCATATTCATATGTACTGTATATATACAGTGTGATGATCTAACTGTTCATCACAGTGACATCTTGTGTCTTGTTGTTTTGGTGCACAGAGTTCTGTAGCGCCTCTCAGAGGGCAGGTGATTTCCTTCAGCTGGGTCAACACCAGTCCTTCAAAGGACCTCATGACTACAGACCAAACACACACAAACAGGACTCTTATTTGGAAGACCACGTCAAACTTCCTGTATGTGTTTCTGTAACTCTGTTGAGTTTACCTGCTGGGACGCATACCCAGGGCTGAATGCTGTGCTCTGATTGGAGCAGATGAGAAGGCAGAGTCAGACCCTGACAGCTTATCTGGAATCAGTTTCCTCTTTCCAAATGCAGGGTTGGAAGCCAAAAAGCACCGATCCCAGACCAGCTGCTGAGCACTGACGATGACGCATATTTTCACCTAAAAATAAATATATGATCAAATAATTATATAAAAAATAATGCTAATAATAAAGCAGTGTAATAATAACGAGAGATAATTTATTTTGTAGAATCATTTCAAAATAAAATAGGAGAGGAAGACAGAGCTCCTCCCACTCCTCTTCCTCCCTCTGCTTCCTGTTCATGTTGGAGAAAGTGATGATGGAGCTCTGCATGGCCCACAGGACAGCAGAGAGCCAATCAGGCCTACCTCTTAAACAATGGAATCACATACATGCATACTGTATGTAATGTATACTGCACGTTTTGTTGTGATATCAGAGGAAAATGCCACAACAATTAAATATTAAATGTTTTTTTTTTCTTTACCAGAAATCAAGGGTTAATGTGATGACAGTGTTTAAAGGTTGTGAGGATGACGTCATGATTTGGTTTCACCTGGAGGAGCAATAGATCTGTTTTTATGACCTCACTGTTCTTATGATGCTGATGATGGTGGAGTGTGTACACGTAGAGACACACAAACAGAATACCTTACATACACCACGATCCATAAAGAAAATGAATCTAAGAAAAATCTAGATTTTGTTTAATAATTTCTTTATGTTTAGGAGACAGAGTTTATACAAAGCATATTGACAGACAGACAGAGAGACAAGAGAGATCTGAACCCACAACCTTACAGTTTGAGGTCAGATGACCAACTATTGGAGCTCTGTCAGGTTCATAACTGAAAACAAAATATTTATAAATGCTGTTTGAATTGAAATGATTTATCAGATTTCATCATCCCTGTAACTGTGTCTGTGATTTCACTCATATGGCTGGGGGCTGTTCAGTGTATCTTTGTTCTCCTCATTACATGAAAAAAGTTTCAGCAACAACTAACTTTCTTTCCTAATCCACACATGTAGGTGATGAGCTCATAAAAAAAAAATCAACACAATATCCTGATGAATCACACGGTGTGACATCACTCTGAAACACACAGCAGAGATTTTTCTACTACATACTGGTGCTGCGTTCAAGTCAGGTGGGAAAACTGGGCCAGAAATAAGATACTGTCTGACATTCCCTGTTGGAAGCATCCAGACATCATGACAGTTTTTTGCTCATGATTTCTTTTTTAATCAAACCAAATGTGTTAAAAAACACATTCCATTCAGGGCTGGTGTTTAGCTTAGTAGT
The DNA here is from genome assembly GCA_023373845.1 of Nibea coibor. Classification (NCBI taxonomy): domain Eukaryota; kingdom Metazoa; phylum Chordata; class Actinopteri; family Sciaenidae; genus Nibea; species Nibea coibor. The sequence continues at coordinate 26,776,920 of CM041719.1, read as the reverse complement.
AGGTGGTAGAGTACCCACCCCATGGCTGATGGCTCAGTCCTTGCTGCGGAAACCCACCAGTGGCTCTTTACTACATGTCATTCCCCATTTCTCTCTCTGCCCACATCCCTGTCACTCTTCAAGCTGTCTCTGTCAGAATAGAGCTTGAACAGAAACAGAAACACAAAAAACAGAGCAACAATGGAATGATACAAATTATAAATCAAAATTATTACAGGAGTAATTGTTCTTACTGTGAGATAACAGTTCTTTTTTTTCCCTTTTCTTCACAGAAATATGAACCAGTCGTCCAGATTAAATAGCAGGAACAGCTCAGATTCTGCCAACGTAACGGCTGATATCAGGAGGCAGTGGAGATAAGCTGCAATGATGAGAATGCGTGGAGACAGATGGACCTGTGATGGCGGTGTTATGGAACTTTCTATTATTGTAGTGTAATGTAAGTGTAATCATGTTGACAATGACACCATCCTTGGTAAAAGCATTCTCTTTTACCTAATTCTGGGCGTATAGTGTTTGTGATGTTATCTCGGGGTTTAAAGTCTGTCCACCAGCATGAGTTGGGCAGAATGTGAGACCGACTCAGGGACTTCTGATGCTTTATGAGAATGTCTCTAATTCTCCTTGGCCAAGTGTCAATAAATAATACAGCATAAGACATCAGAGGCTCCTGAACACTTTCTTTCTTCCTGACCTCACCACTGACCTTTGGCTTCAGCAATTTCTCCACAACAGAGGAGCTGCAGGCCTGAATGGTAAAAACAGAGAGGACTGTTTTTACAGCAGGTCGAAGGAGTCATTGTACAGTGAACATGGCATCTGTCAGGAATGCTGCAGAGCAGGTACCTCTGGTCATCGAAGTTTATACACTCAAACACTGATGTAGCTTTCCATGCTGGATTCATTTTTGGTGCCTGGCTTAACTTCACTGGTTCAGTATAACTGTCAAAGGTTCAAGCAGAGATATGAGGTTTAAACACACACACCTTGTGATAATCGTCCAAAGAGAAACTATTTCCTCACAACACTCCTTCTTCTTTCTCCCTGCTTTAAATGAGCCTGTTTAAAGGACATCCCATACTGTACAGGAAACAGGGCAGTTACTCCACCTATAGACTAGATTACATGTTCAGAGTCATAGGTATCCTAATCAGGCAAACAACACCTTTAATTCAATTCAATAATGTTCAGAAGTTATGTCATGGCACTTTTCATAGGTCTAGACCGTACTCTTTATAATATTATTTACAGAGACCGTGGTGATAGTGACGAGGAAAAAAACACCTTTTAACAGGCAGAAACCTCGAGAGATGCACAGAGTAATAATGATATCTGTAAGTACAGATTTATTGGGAATATCAGCAGCTTCATGTTGAGTCCTGGGTGACTGTCATGGAAGGACACTTGGATTACAGAGTTATCATTATATGTTATTGACAACCTCGATTTTTCTGTTAGAACAGTTCCTGTCAGCTGTGAAGCTGCTGTCAAATACAAATGACCTGTATCTTTCTGATGGCATGAACTCAGGTGTTCATCTCTTTAATACCTCCCTGACATTCTCACACCCTCAACATCCTCCAAGCAAACTGAGTGAACCCTGAACTGAAACACTGGCAGACAAATGAGTGAATTATGGCACCAAATCACAGATAATAAACTGAACCTTTCTCTGCACTGACCAATCAGCGTTTGTTAGAACTCATTCGTCCTGATTGACCTCCGCAGCTCCTCCGCCCCTTTAAATCAGGGCTTCTTTACAGTTTCGCCGACTGCAAACAGCAAAGCCGAACCAAGCTGCTCGGAGTTAATCAGAGCTACACAGGAAGCTCCGTGTTGCACCTTCACATTTAAAGCAAATATAAGTTAATGTAGGTGAGAAAACGCCCCGGTCCCTGTTAGGAACGCACAGACATATGAGAATATAGAGCGAACTCTTAAATAAATGTTTAAAATACAGTGAAATATATTTACATGGTAGACGGTGCGTGACATATAATGATAAATGTTTTATTTTAAAAATCTTAACCGGAAGTCGAATTCCTGGCTACTTTTACAGAGAAACCATCGCGCCAGCTCGCGCAGTGTTCATACCATTAAGCTAACAGCTCCATCACCGGCTACCTCGGTCTGTTCGGGGTCCCGTTCCCGTTTTAGTCGTAGCTCCGCAGTAAAACAGAAAATGGCTCTGCTAACGCCGTTATTTGCTTTCCTGTATCACCTCCCGCAGGTGTACAAGTGGCTGCTGAAGCCTTACTACGTAGCCTCTCTCTTCATGTCTATAGCCTTCCTCGCTGTTCGGAAGACGCCTGGCATCTGCGACCATCTGGCCACGCAGCGAGAGGACGGCAACTCCTGCGACTTCGACTGGGTCCGTAGAAAATGCGAGAACGTCACAAACTGTTTCTCAAGAATTCAAAATGAATGTTAGCCAGTCAGCTGCTCCGTGGATGGACACATCTGTGGATGGCTAGACAGACTGGCAGCCAGGGCCAGCTGATATTAGCATCTCTGTGCTATAGAGACAGAACGACAGAGCAAACTACGGCCAAATAACTGGAAATTCAGACTCTTTTACTTATTAACAGAGAGGCTGGAGTCACAGAGCATCTATTATAACTTATTATAATTAACTCAAGCATTATAGTATGTACGGCTCGTATATCAGCGTTTAAATACAGTAATAATAAGAGCTAGTCGCATTCATGTTACGCCATTCAATACTGGTGTAGCTAGCCAGCTAATGTTAGCTGAATTGTGTGGCGTCATGTTGCAATAATAACTGATCAGGAGGATCAATAGATCTTTTTCCCAGCAGCCATTTTGACGTGAAGCAGCGGGGTCAGCGCAGGTGTTTCCAATGGTGCTGATGAAGGTTCAGTTCCATTTAGTGTAGCAGCGAGCTCTACAGCAGCACCTTGCCTCTGTCTGACCTGAACGGAACTGAACCTTAATTAGCGTCATTGCTAACACCTGTGTTCACCTACTATTTTATGTCAAAATGGCTGCTGGGAAAAAGGATCAATGTCAGTACAATATAGTCTGTTTTTATTAAACTAAAACATAAACTAAATCTATACTGCTTCCTTAATTTATGAATTGATCCCAACAGAACTATGAAAGCTGTATATCTCAGTCCATCCCCAAGCAAAATGTGTGTTTGTGGAGAATGTTGTTGCCACACAGGGGGCATAGACTTGGCCGATAACCTGATAACTCTTTGAGAGGAGATACTTGCATGCTGTCGCGCACACCTGCTGAAACTTTCAGAGTCTCCTTGCAAACAACTTGCATCTACCCCCTGTAGAGTGTAGAGACAACGGCATTCATGCAGTAATGTCATAACTAATAAATTGGCAAGAAGAAATCGTGCACTTCACCCTTACCGTTATTGCTTTCTGGCACATTCTTCAGTTCAGGTGTCACAAAATGTCCACAGGTCATTGACCAGGTAGTCTACAGTGATCTGAAAGATGTTTCTCCACACTGACAACATTACAGTCATCTGTGTTGTTTTTCAGTCTGACAGTGATGAAATATGTTGATCAAAACATGTTGGTGTGGGGTGTGGTTTAGCTGGTTTAGAGCAGCCGCCCTGTGTACTCGGTCCTTGCCATGGCGGCCCAGAGTTTGAACCCGACCTGTGGCTCGTTCCCGCATGTCATTCCCCATCTCTGTCTCCACACATTCCTGTCACTCTTCAAGCTGTCTCTGCCAAAAAGGCCAAATGAGAGATGAGTATGAGAGATGAAATTAGTACAAACAGACCACAGTTAAGACATGTCATGTTTGTGTCCTCAGAGAGAGGTGGAGATCCTCATGTTCCTCAGTGCCATTGTCATGATGAAGAACAGACGAGCGAGTGAGTAAATTTTCTCTTTAGTTTTTCCTGAGCAGAAATATGATCCTATGTCATCATATAATCTGATGTGTGGATGATTAAAGTGTATCCACCATCCGATCTACAGGAAGTTAGTTAGGAAACAAGAAAAATTTAACAAACGCATGATTGTGATACATGATTGTCTTTTTTTTTTTTCTTTCAAAATTCATTGTTTCATCCACTGGATAAGAAGCAATGAGCAGAAACTTTTATATTACTGAGCTCAAGAATACATAAATAAAACTAGTAAGACACCTTGTAAAAAATCTGTTTTGTTTCTCTGCCTTATTTTTCTTTAGATTGATACCTAGACTAATTATCTTCACTTTTAAGGGATAGGTATTAAAGAAGAAAAAAAGAGAAATAAAGATAAATGATATATTTTCTGATAATATGCGTCCATCCATCTTTTAATCAGTGCCTTTCTCCCTCCTGCCAGCAACACATCTATAAGCATGGATGTATGAGATCGACATGCACATAGCCACTAGTAATTCACATACTTTAATCATGTATTCATGATTGGGATTGTTCTGTATTAGTAGAGGAACTAAGGCCTCTGAAAGCTGTGATAAACCTAGCTGAGGTAGAACAAAGCATGTTTTTCCAGAACTTTAATATGTCTAGGTTTTGAAATGGATAAGTGTATGTAGCTGATGTTTGGACCCTCAAGAAACTGTCCTGAATTTTTCCTGGATTTCTTACCCCCCCCCTCCCCTGTGTCTCAGTAACTGTGGAGCAGCATGTGGGCAACATCATCCTGTTTAGCAAAGTGGCCAATGTCATCCTGTTCTTCAGACTGGACATCAGGATGGGACTGCTCTACCTGACACTCTGCATAGGTTAGTCCAACCTGACCCGGTCCCATCACAAGAGGACAGCTTTAAGCTTTAAGTCCCTTCACACCTGACCAGAGCTCCCTGTTCTGTATGCAAAGAGACAACATCAGGTCCTGTCACTGATTCTTAATTATTTGAGTTTTCTTCATACACAACACTGTCAATAATACTGCACATATAGAGCAGCTATAGTAGAAATCTGTGCAGATGGTGGTGTGTGCAGAGTAATGAGCTGTTGGGTTTACTGGTCATTGTTTGATATATAAATAGTAAATGGACTGTACTTATATATCTCCTTTCTAGTCTTCTGACCACTCAAAGCTCTTTACAGTACATATCTCATTCACCCATTCACACACATTCATACACTGATGGCATTGGCTGCCATGCAAGGTGCCAACTGCTCTGATCAGTTTGAGGAGCTAACCATTCATACACATTCACACACTGATGGCACAGCCTTCAGGAGCAGTTTGGGGTTCAGTATCTTACCCAAGGACAGACTGGAGGAACAGGGGATCGAACTTCCAACCTGCTGTGCCTCCGAGCCACAGCTGACCCACTTACACATACTGTACTGGCACGTCATCAGGTGGTGTCAAAATCCAACATCTCATGAAGCAGGTTGAAGTAGTAACTTGGTAGAATATTATCTGCTCTGCCCCAGTGTTCTTATGCTCAAGAGAGTCCACACTGGAACACAGTGAATGTCAATATTCAGTTATAGCACCACCAACTGGCAACAGGAAATGATAAATGTTGTAAATGTTTTTATATTTTGATGTAGACCGAGCCCCTCCAGGCAAAGTCGTAACGTTGTCCTCTGTTGGTTCTTTGTGTGTTTCAGTGTTTCTGATGACCTGTAAGCCTCCTCTGTACATGGGACCAGAGTACATCAAATACTTCAGCGACAAAACCATTGACGTAAGTCAAACTGGAACGTGTATGAGTGCTTCGTCCATCACCAAGAGAAAAAAAAAAGATTCTAAATCCAAACTCTGTGTGTGTGTGTCCAGGATGAACTGGACAGAGACAGCCGTGTGACCTGGATTGTTGAATTTTTTGCCAACTGGTCTCCAGAGTGCCAGTCCTTCGCTTCAGTCTATGCCGATCTCTCTCTCAAGTAAGACTCCATTCACCTCCTCAGGCACAATCTGACATGAACGTGAACATTAATATGATAGCATGAACAGGAGCAGCTTCATTGTCTTTTGTTGTGTATTTCAGGTATAACTGTGCTGGCCTCAAGTTTGGCAAAGTGGACATCGGACGTTATGGAGAGGTTTCTAAGAAGTAAGGCGTTTCTCTTTTGTCCCCTCACATGTGTCAGGTTGGGCTTTTATTTTGTCAGAGGATGTTGCCTCATGTGAATTTCATTCTGTTCTGTAGGTACAAGGTGTCTGCGTCTCCGCTGTCCAAACAGCTTCCCTCCTTGGTGTTGTTTCAGGGAGGGAAGGAGGTGATGCGACGCCCCCAGGTGGACAAAAAGGGTAGAGCTGTGTCCTGGGGCTTCACTGAGGTCAGACTGGACAACACACTTCAGATCTGTGACAATTTATCACATACACAGGGCTCATGTAGTCAGTAATGTATTTTCAATAACCTCAGTTTAATCATGCAAACCACGTTGTCATGTTCTGGAAATATCTACTGAAATACAATCAAGGTCATGCCACTTTGCACATCACGACATCACAAAAATCAGACCATACCTGACTGAACATGCCACCCAGCTCCTGATACATGCTGTGGTCATCTCAAGACTAGATTAACTTCCTGCTTGAACTAACTTTGTGTTCTCCTTACATGACTTGTAATTTCCTGAAAACACCTGCAGTTGCTGATTTTCTGATATAGTGTGACTGCAGGATGAGGTCACTGTGGGTTTCTGAGCTAACTTCAACACATCAACTGGTCTCTGTCACTTTCCATTAGGAGAACATCATCCGAGAGTTCAACCTGAATGAGCTCTACCAGAAATCCAAGAAGTTCAACAAGACCAAAGGAGACAAGGTCAGCCAATCACAGTTCCCTCCAGTCCTCGAGGAGGAGGAGGAGGAGCCAGAGCAGCAGGAAGCCGTCAGCCCGGGGCAGGAGGCCGAAACCAAGAAGGACAAATAAGATGGTGTGTATCACTCAGCTTGGACTCGTGGATGGAACTTGTGGCTCTTCTTCCCCCTCCTCTTCAAAGTGTCCAGTTTGTTCTCTGCAGCACCATTCCACAGTAAACCTCCTTAAACCCAATAACCTCCAATGACCTCCGTCTGTTTCCCCTTTTATTAAAGAACAAGCGTACACTTCAGAGGAGGTCTGAACTGGGAGACAGGAAGCCAGTTTGTGAAGGGGGTGTAATGTTAAAGCCAGGTCCAGTTTATCAGTGTAAGGCCTGGAAATGTGCTGTGCACACCGCCGCATGCACTGGGTTATGAAAGTGTCCACCACACGTTTCTGATGGGTAAAGCTGTGAAGTCTGAGTATCTGCTAATTTAGGACAGTTTACTAATGTAAATGATGCAACTCTGCTGTTTTTGATTTAGACTTTTTTATGCAACTAATTTAATTAAGTTGATTGTTTTGAAATCTTTCTCTGATTAACTGTAAATTCATGTAAACTAAGTTATAACTGAGCGGTACACACGCACAGTAGGTGTCAGTCCTTTGGGTGTGGTGGTTCTGGTCTGAACATGTTTAACATCAGCAGTGTGCACGAGTCTGCTGGTGTTACTCAGGTTTACTGATGAAGCTCAACATTAGATTTTCTTTTGTCACATTCCAGCACTCTGCTCTTTTCTTCTCTTCATTCCATCCTCCTCTCAGAGATGAACCGGTGTTCAGCACGTCATGTCGCACATTCATGACATGTTCATCTTCAGGTCTGATTCTGATTGGCTCGTTGTTGAATTTTTATGTTGACAATAAGGGAACCAGTATTTTTCTGTTGTTTCAGAAGTGAGCAGCAGACAAAGCTTCAGCTCAATTTTCTCCACAGTTTCTCAACTGTTTCTGGCAAGGTAGCTCCAAAAAGTTGAATGTTCTGAGAGTTTAAAGAGTGCAGATTGATTTGTTAACTCATTTTTATTAATCCTGTACATTAGTACATTTAGTGGGCCTTTTAACAGCAGTGTGTGGGAAACTGCACATCAATCAAGCCTTTATTTGTTGTTACAGCAACAGCTGCTGTAAGTTTGGAGCCATGCTGTGTCCTGTCAAAGCAGTTCTGTTCTGACATGGAGACGGTCTGTTGAACCATAATGGCTTTCATTTTTAGCCTCATGGAAGCGTCAGTCTGAGCGATTTGAGCTAAACGCTAAGATCAGCACACACAAAGCAGGTAGAAGCAGAGACATTAGAACCAGGCTGTGGATCATGTGCTGTTTCTCAGTTCAGATTCTGCTAGTACACTTCTATGTTGTATGTCTTCTGCTGTACTCTGTGTACTTCCTGCTGTAGTTCCCACTTCTTCTCCTGCACCAGATTGCAGCCGTGCAGAGCGTCGGCACCACAGTTTGACTGCCAAAACAGAAATAGAAAACATATATACAAGTTCCATTTGTATGTTGCTGTATTCACAGCATCCCCTTCAGCTCTAGCAGCTTCCTGGCTGCCATTTTCACAATGCTGGTCGTCGCTCCTGTTCAGCTGTATAGCCAAAATGGTGACCACTGAGGATGAGAACACTCAACTAAGTGCGTGAACTGGGACACAGCACTGGTCTTACTTAAATCTCTCAGACCTGTTCTTATATCAGTGATGTCGCTCCATTTATTGGATCTGTGTATCTTTACTGGATGAATCAGCTCAGACTTGAACAAACCTTTTATTCTCTGAGTGTGTGATTAGCATGATGATGAAGTCGGCGCATGTTTGCAGCTTGTGACAGCACATTCCATGATGTTCTGAGACACTGACTTCTATTTTAGTTTTGTTTTTATGACTTGCTTTTGCATTGGTAAGTATTAAGTATCAGACCAGCTGTGCTTCCTGGTGAGTTGGTTCTTTCTTTGAACTTTCCTGAGCCATTTCCTGCTTTTTTGAACATTCCTAACAGATTCTGAGCTGTGCCCGCTGTTAACCTTCAACACTTTTTGTTGTGTATTGTGTCACTTCTGTTTTTGTCTTGTTGAGTTTCATTCGAGCTGCTTTCAGACCTGTGTGTATATCTGCTGAACGTGAAGTCTGCTCAAACCTCCAGCCTGTTTTTGTTATTCATGCAATAAAACAATGTGCATATGATCAATGCAGCGATCTTTCTCTGCTCAGCTCAGACTTTGTGTGTTTAATGACTTCATCTACATGTATTGCTCCACTTTACAGTGCACCATGGGACACAGTGGTGTATGAATGTGACCCATTGACAGTAGAGCTGAAACCTTCACTGGGATTGTTTTAAACAAATCTTAATGCCATCGGAATCAGTTTCAGCTTTAAGAGGTCAAAATCTCTGCTAATAAGACAGCGCCGTTTTATCTGATCAGACTCAACATGAAACATGCACTGAAACAAACGTGATGTTGAGAAATCCATTTCAAGTGAATGACGACGGTTCCACCTCATTGTTTGAAGTTTATTCTCAATTCTTCAGCCCTACACCACATACATACAAACACACACACATGAAGCTGTACAGTACACATATTTGTCATTTCTTTGATTTGAACATCAGTCATCAGCCCTGTCCTCATCAAACACACTGGGGGGAAAAAGCCTCCACCTACAGCCTGCTGTCCTGCTCTACATCAGCTCTGCTCAGACAGATGTGGGCTCGTGTTGAAATAATAAAAAGACTTTTCCTTCTTAGTATGCATTCACATCAGATACACCATTCTTCCTGTTCAATCCTCTCACAGTGCGTCTCATGCTTCATTTATTTCACCATGGTTAAGTGCAGTTCTCACTTGTGAGCCAGACTGGATGAAGACCAAGTCAGCCATTACAAAGTGACCACATAGTTGTGATGCACTGTCACTTAGAATCAGCTGTCAACACTCACACTTCCAGGATGAAGATTAGATTTTTTTTGTGCTAGTTCAGAGAGAAATGTTGCTGTGACTACACTAAAAGGGGCAAAGAAACAAGATGGCTGCTGTATAGATTCTAGGAAGAATCCACATTTGATTTTCTAATTCCAAAAACAGCTCAAAGTGTTTTGAACTAGTGATTTTTCAATGTCAAACCTTCAGCACTCAGACACTGAGCTTCAAGTTCACGTTGCGCAGGAAAAGGGCTTTGACTGGATGTCAGCGTGACAGCTGAGGGCGACGTCAAGAAGAGCACGAGATGCTGCTCGAGAAGCAGAACCAAACGCATGCTGTGACAGTGAAAGGTCACAGCTTCAGTGTCTCGTGTAAATGTTTCTTTCATCTGGCTGATCAGTTCCATGGCATGTGACCGGCTCTGCTGTGACAGCACGCACTGTACTGATTCAAAAATACAAATAAAAGTTTCTGTAAGCTTCTTTTAATTGCATCCCGAGCCGTCATTCACAAACGAAGTTTCATTTACATCAATTTGGAGACCAGGATTTCACCTATGTACAATTTAAAAAGGTATGAGGGCCACTGTGCAGAGAATCCTTTCAGAATAAAGTCAAGTCTTTCAAAGAAAAAGAACATTTTGTTGTTGTACTCTCAATGAACTTTATGATCAAATATCACAAGCCTAAAATCCTGACTTCATCTTTTGACCACTTTCTTGTAAGGTTTTGAGTTTATTCTCCTAACAGGACATTTTTTATCTATATATTACAAAACCTCTCTCTTTTTTAAACAATGGTCCTGGTACTCCGGCCCTAAGACTCGTGCAGCTAACTACTAACTGAAGTCATGATTAGAACCATGTCATGTTCGTGTCACACGTTTAGGACGCTACAGCTTAAGACTCTCAGAGTAAACAGTGGATCTGTGGAGCTTCAAACCAATCAGAAGGGCTCTTTTTAATCACGGTCCTGAAACTGACAACACAACCCCTCTACTGAGTCAATATTAAAAACTCTTCATTTATCAATAGTTATATTTCCATAGAAATTCATATAAAACAATTTCAAATTAAATAGGTGACATAAAAAAACACTTGAATTTTCAAGGCAATTGCTCAAGGAATTCATTTTCTAGAAAAAAATCTACCTTAAGACCCCGTCAAAGAGAAACGGCCCAAAGGCCACATGATTTCCTTGTTCACTTTATTTTCCTCCTGTTTGTTCAGATAGACGACGCAGTCTACAGCAAACCCCGACGGCCTATAGTGGCTAGTAGTATTTGTAGTGCATGCTGCAGTCCGATATGAACGCCACTGTTTAAAAAAAGAAATCCACATTTAAAATCACATCATCCTGTACAAACGTGGAGTCATATTCACATCAAGGAAGAAATCAACAAGTGAATCAAACAAAGAGGGAATCAGCATCATGTTTTGTTTTTTCAGTTCATCCCTTCATCACGCCGCTGCGTCCATCACAAGTTCGAGGGTGACATTTCCTTCCTGGCAGATTGTCATAAGTCCAGATCGTGATCTAATATTTACTGATTGTTGACCCATTGTTGGGTGGAGCATTTCTGTGGACTGTTACTGACCCCATGCAACACAAACACCACTTCTGTTCTTAATCCAGTGCAGCGGCACTGTGCTCCATCTGGTGAATTTAATTATTAAAAATGAGGGTTTAACTGACAGCTGGGGCCGTAACCCGTGTAAAGAATTCACTCTGATCTGATATGTTCAAGTTCACACTAAACTGCTCGTCTGGGAGGGAGCCCTTAACTCTGATGGACTCTGCTCTGATTGGGCCATTTTGTTTGTTTTTTTCACTCGTGTTCTGAATGTGGGTGTCGAAATGGTGCAATGTTCAAATATGTTCCATAGAACATCTGCGTGGATTCTTTACCTAAGAGTGTTGAACCATCATAATCCTGCAGTCATCAAAGCGTCGTGCAGGCCTCGTCACCCTGGCAGTGGTAATGCCGTGCGCTGCTGGAACGAGCAGACCTGACCGTGATAATGCCTCGTGCTACCTGCTGAGCTACCGTGAGGATAAAAACACACAAAAGACGAGCCAGATCACGGTTCCTGTTTGGTCCTGTAAGATCCAATAAAAATAGTCTCAGTGCCACAGAGTCCTGGCCGTCATCAGTCCAGGTACCGTCTTTTTACCAGCAGACTTATGGAGGTGGGTGTCTAGAGGCCAGTACAGTTCAGCTCTACAGTGGATCAGCTGATGAGGAGTGAGATCTGGACTAAGTTGGATTCCTCCTCAGGGGTCAGTGTTTTTTTTTCTCTCCATCTCCTCCTTGTCTCACTGAGCTGGAGGCCGGGGCTGCCACTCACACAGAAATCTCGTAGGTAGTGCCCCCGACACCCGTCACCTTCTTCACCCCACCACCCTGCGGCTTATGGGCGGGACTCATCAATGCTGAGCTGGGATAGGCCACTCCGGGCCGGGCAGACACACTCATTGGGTGAGAGGGAGAGGAAGGTGCGGAGCAGGAGGAGGTGAAGGAAGGGGGCTGGCCACCGTTGGTACGAGTCAGAGGTTTCATCTGGATCAGCTCATCCCTGATGTCACACAAACACAAAGACACAACAGCATCAGTGTGACAGCTGAGGACAGGAAGTCCATCTTATGAAGAGATGGAGACCTCAGTGACACAGCAAGATCTTACTGTCCAAACAGCTGACTCACTCCAACAGCACAACTACATTTAAGGCCATCACACACTTCATTTATTGTGGTCTGGTTCTTTTAATCATTACCCTGCATCATCAGGACCAGTGTGTTAAAGCAATCTGTGTCACAAGTTCATGAAGATTTTTTGAACTTTGCGAATATGAATTCAGACAGGTCACATGGTTCATATAAAAACTGGATTTCAAAGGTTGAGGCAGTCATGCTATCCATGCTGGACAAACGATCAGAACATGACGTGACAGTCACATAATCAGACATTCCTGCAGTCAGACAAGCACAGCAGTAAACACAGACAGTGAACAGGATGGAAAAGACACATGGAGGTTGGACGATGTCACTCACTGTTGTCATGCAAAAGTTCCATTGTAGAAGAACATTTTTATGCAGGTTCATCTTAACAGGAAACAACACTTTCTCTAAATCAGTATGTCAGTATGGACACATGTTTTACTACTGCATACATACAAAGCTCTTCATGGCCAGGCACCATCATATCTAAAAGAACTCATAGTACCTTACTACCCCTCTAGACCACTGCGCTCTCAGAATGCTGGGTTCCTTGTGGTTCCCATAGTTTCCAAAAGTAGACTGGGAGCCAGAGCTTTCAGCTATCAAGCTCCTCTTCTGTGGAACAAACTACCATACCTGTCTCATTAATGCATGTTACTTCTCTGGAGTCTCCCCCCCCCCCCAACACGCCTCTCTACCGGCCATGGTGGATGACTGCCTACCAATGAGCTTGGGTCTGCCCGAGGTTTCTGCCTGGAAGAAAAGGAAGGAAGTTTTTTCCTTTTTGTGCACATCTTTATCTCTAATATGCCACTAAGAACTACGTAAGAACTCGAAACTTGATCCCTCTTTCTCATATTGAATGTTACAGTGAACAGAACAGTGTTTCTGTGCTTTCTGTACAAACACAGGTGATCAAGCAGACGGTGGCAATGATGAAGACAACAAGAACAACCAGATGACAGCACCATGTAACACACAGACAAATGGAAGACAAGCAAAGGGAAAAGAAGGAGGAACTCACAGGAAATCTGGCAAGAGGAGGAAGAGGAGAGAGGGGAGGAGAAGGAGCAGGAGGAGCAGTCAATCAGGTAGTCAGGTTTTCAGGCGAGCAGGTGTTTTTTTTTTCAGGGTTAGCAGCAAACCGTCCTGACAAAAGGCGAAAGTCATACTCACTTCGGCGCTTGTATTCCTCCTCCCATCCCTCCACCTCCTCTTCCTACCCCCGCTGCGTTCGCTCCAGCTGATGCCGAGGCCTTTCGGACCAGTCGGTACTGCATTTCTGCGGCAGCAGCACTCGAGTAAGATAGCGACTTGCCCAGAGGTGGGGGGTGCGGGGAGCGGGGAGGATGCGTGGTGGAGGTGGAGGTGGAGGAGGAGCCCAGAGGAGTGTCGGTGGAGCGGGTGCGGTAGGGGTAAGCGTGGTGGATTGGTGCGTGGGGGACAGCAAAGCGAGGAGGGCGGGAGGTAGAGGAAGAGGAGGATGAGTGGTGGTGGTGATGAGAATGGTGGTGGTGGTGATGGTGGTGGTGATGATGGTGTGGGGGAGGCGGGGCCGAGGAGGAGGGGGGAGCCGAGACCTGATTGGCGCCTGAAGGGGGCTCGGCAAGCAGATGCTCCCTGTCTGGAAGAGGCGGCGGGGAGGAGGATGTGGAGGAGGAAGAGCCGTGGAGGAAGGGGTGGTGGTGGTGTGAGGAGCGGTGGGGGTGTTGGGGTGACTGGGAGGACTGGGAGTGCATCTCAGCAACTCTTTGCTGTGACGACATGAAGGGGGAGCTGTAGCCACCCGCTGCCGGCGTGCGGGGTCTCCCAGAGGAAACCTCAGGGGCCGCCACCCCTTTGTCGAAACTGTCACCACCTGCCAGTAAGTTGTCATATGACAGGCTCCCATTGCGGGATGGGTGGTGAGGCGGTGGCGTCTGATTGGCTAAGCTCTTGAAGCTGGCTGAGGTGGTGGTTGCCTCGGAGACATGGGCGGCACCTGCTGAGGTGTGCATGGAGCTGGAAGATTGTGATGCCACTCCTGATAGGACGGTGGGGTCAGAGAAGGAGGGATATGAGCGTCCACCAAGGGTGTAGCCAGGGATTCCCCCTCCACCTCCAACCTCTCGTCCTCCCTCCCTCCTCTCCCCACCTCCACCCCCTCCCACTCGGTCAGATGAAGTGTCCCTCCGGTCCAGGCTGGGCTGCGAGCGGAAACCAGGCTGCTGGCTGGCCTGGAGGAGGGAGGAGGTGGAGGAGGAGGAGTCCCTGGCACTGCCAACACTCTCCCCTCGACTTAACTGGAGGAGGCAGGAGGAAGAGGAGGAGGAGGAAGAGGAGGATAAAGAGGAGGGAAGGTTGGGAGAGAGAGGGCAGAAGGAGGGAAATTAAACAAGAAGCTGAGCAGAGAGCTACGTGGGAGTTTAACCACAATCTACACTGCACGACAACGTCCTCACACAACACGTCACCTGCTGTTAACACCTGCATCGGTTTTATCTGTGGACTCGGGTCCACTGACACCAATCCTGACTCAAGTCAGCCACTGGAAAATGTGGGTCACGGCACGAGTCCATTTCCTGAGTGGATGGCGCTAAATAAACTAAACTTCGTTCCCTTGCCCAGTGTTTGCCCCAATGAAGGTCACGTGACTGAAAGCTTGTCTTCATATTCAAACAGTTAATGTGCTGACACCACATTTTTTAGTACAACACACCACAGAACGCAATAGCATGTGAATAACACTACATATGTTTGTACACAGCCAATCAATCTAGATAATATATAATAACATTAACAACATAACATTCTACATGAAAACAACTGAAGTGAAGGGAAATAATGGACAGAATTCATGTTAGTGAGATTTAAGCTTCCTCTTTAAAACACACAACACAGGAAAAGCAGGAAACACGTTCATCTTCCACTTTGACTGTCTCTGGTTGTATTTTGTCACTTCACTCTTCGGGAAATGTTTTTTCCAAATGGAACAGACTCAGATGACAAGCGTGAAACATCAAACTGAGACACTGCAGGTAGGCAAAAATGAAAAGTCAAAAGGAAACTATGGAAGAGATGAAAACAACAAACTAAGAGACATGAAGGAAACATGAGGAACATGGAGGTGCTGGACTGACAGGAGGGTGGATAAGAACCAGACATGGGTACAGATACTGAGGAGATCCAACTGCTATGTACCAGAGCAGATGTGTTCAGGTACAATGGGATTTCAAAGACTCTCTCTCTTTATGAGCCTCTTTTACTCATTCTGACCAAATAGATGAATCCAGTCACTGAGTATCTGACCCACATCCAGAGCAAACAGAACAGAACAGGACAGGACACAAAGTTAGAGGAGAAGAAAAAAAAGCTTTCAGAACAATCACTTACTGATACTGATCAACAGAAAGCCACTGAGAAACCAAACCAAGATGGACCACAGGAAATCAAAAGAAAAACATAAACAAAAGTATGAGTGTTTTTCTTGGATGGTGCTGTCCTATACTTTATCACCTGGCTGTGTCTCTGTGTGTCTGTGCATGCATTACCTGGTTGGCGTAAGCATGAGTGAGTGCTGTGTGGTTCTTGCCGGGACTGTAGCTGGGCCTGTATTTGTACATGGTTGGAGTGGGAGGGGCTTTGTTCAGTAGACTGCACTCTACAGGAGGGAAGGAGGAAAGAGAGAGAATCAGACCGATGTTCTTTCTTTACAAAAAGAGACCATGTGATGATGACCAGTGGAAGCAGGAAGCATTACCCTCCGTGTTCCCTCTGGTGATTCCGGGGTAACGGAGCTCTGGTTTAGGAGGAGGAGGCGGCTCAGCATCACATGACTGGCTCTCCATCATCTCCAGACTGGACTTCGACTGAAAGAAATGAGAGGACAGATCAGAGTCACATTCAGCTGACTGAAACTGGTCTTCATATAGTATGAATGTATGAATGTAGAGGCCAGTGACAGAAAACATGAAGGGATCGATACAGACCCTGTTTCTTCAAGCCAGTGACTGATTTATAATGTTTAGGTGGCAACGGCATACAGCCTGTTCACTGCTGGGTTCAACACAGTCAGAGGACAGAGTTAGAGCTATTGAGAGGGAGCACTATGTAATCCATCGCTTACATACAGTATTTCATATAGACTGTACATACTGCCTACCTACAAGCCATCTGTAAATTTCAGGCATTTCCTCCAGAGGTCACAATACAAACATAAACTTGTATGGTAGAGTTCAGAATAAATAAACATGTATGTTTTTCTATTGACTTGCTGTCTTGTTTGCTGTGTGTGCTGTGTTTTGCTGATGGAGTGAGAACCAGTGGTGCAGCTAAACCCACTGAAATTGGCACATGGGACTGAAACTCTCCTTTATTATACTACACAGATAGTCCCTCTGGGAATATGTCATTTTGCTAACAAGCCAATTTATTCAAATGTAATCCAAATATTATCTGCTTTTGCGCCAATGTCTCTGAAAAAATAAATTCAGATATAAAAGGAAGAATGCTTGCAAATCAACAACAACCAGTAATCCAGTTCATGGCCGGTTGTGGGACTTTTACTCCTGTGCTATGACCATGCCACAACAGCCTCCACCAGCACAAGGGACTGACTGATGTACATTCTGCTGCCGTGTCTTTCTGTCTCCTTTGTTCTGAAGCCTCACAGGCTGACAGATGTGGCTGTGCGGTGTTTACTGATGTGACCTTACAGGGTTTCTGCCTTTTGAAAGGTTAAACCTCTCGCTGCCATCTGGACATGCCTATATGCAAACTTCAGGTGCACATTTGAATGAGAGGCGAGTACGTGTTCACCAACAGGCAAAGCGATTCTTTTGTTCTTGAACTTATGTTTGAACCAGACAGAATGATGCTAATGCAGTATTTATGACAAAGTTAGTCCCTGCAAGCCTCTGTGCTGCTGTTCTGACCTGGTGC
This sequence comes from Nibea coibor, assembly GCA_023373845.1. Taxonomy (NCBI): domain Eukaryota; kingdom Metazoa; phylum Chordata; class Actinopteri; family Sciaenidae; genus Nibea; species Nibea coibor. Next base: position 26,759,588 of record CM041719.1, on the reverse strand, counting down.
AGGTCTCCCTGTATGCCGTTATCCAGGATTTTTGCAGCCAGCTGGGCCTCCGTCAGCTGTGGCCGCAGGAAAGGAGGCTGCACGCACACACTCTGCACACACTTCTTTCTGCCCAAATACCTGCAGAGTGCATAGACAGTAAAGACCACAAGAGCACTGCTGTTAGAAGCTTTTTTTTAAATGCAATGAGAGACTCACTGAGCACTCAAACATGCCATCAGTGCAGCCAAGACTTAAAGGGATAGTTCATGTATTTTGAAGTGGAGTTGTACTTAATGTGTTCGTCTGAGTTTAACTGACAGAAAGACATGCTAAGCACCGTCTACTGTAGGTAACAGACCAAGTACCACTTCAAATACCCAAACTATACCATACACTGCTTGCAGTGTATCCTGAGAACGTATGAGACATTTGTTGTTGGATTACAGGTGGTGACACACCTTTGGGAGTTCATGTAATGTTTATGAAAATACACCTGGGTGCCTGTGAGCTGCAGAGGACATGAGAGACATTCTTCCAGCAGCCATTGGTGAACGGGTTCACACCTCCTCTGAACTTCCCCGTTACCTGGAGAACGACACAGCGAGAGATGGAGTCACATGAAAACAGCATTAACATGTACAAACATTCAAACATAAATGTGTCACCATAAAGAAATAAATATGTATAACACTGAGTGTTACCTGTTCATTGGTAGTCCTGCCTCTGGCCACAAGTACTATGTGGAAACCAGTGAGGCCAGCAACAGGAATGAAGAACAGGCCTGCAACACACATTACAGCCAGCCTGAGAGCACAGGGGGTTAAGGAAGACCTTAAGAGACCAGATTCAGACAGACAGAGCCTCACCTACAGAGAATATCTGAGAAAATTTCATGGCAGTGCGCCCAATAGACGTTTATACTGATTATAGACAGCTTGTCCTGGTGGTGGAGTCATTAAAATTCAGCATGGAAATCAACTCAGTCATGACTTTAACATATTTAACATATATGTCCAAACAGTACTTTTCACGGAACTTTAGATTTTTGGCACATTTCTCTAGCAACCATCAGGGTACAACAATGTGCTTAAGCCAGTTATTAATTCCTAATTCCAGTCAAGGAGATTCCTCATTACTTGTCTCTGAATGTGAAATCCTCCCTTGCCTCACTAAAATGACTCCTCAGGACAACTTGAGTCACTGAACATTCAACTCAAGTGTATCAGAACGTAAACTGGAATGGACAAAAACACAGGGGAGAGGTCCTTAAAGGATACGTGACGATGGCGTGCAGGCGGTCGATGTTCTGGCGGTGGTAGAGGATAAAGAGCAGGCCAAAGCCAAACACAGCCATGATGTGAGCCGTCAGAGACAGGAGGAAGAGGAAGAAGTAGCGATAGTTCCTCCTGCCGATACAGTTGTTCACCCACGGACAGTGGTGGTCGAAGTCCTACATGATGGAGGATGAAAAGACACTGTGGTTAATCATCTGACCATGTACTTCTCCTGCCTTCCATTGATCATTCATTCAGTTTTAGCAGAGCAGGAGACCAGAGAGTAGTTCATGATGGAACTAAAGTCATGTGGAAGGCCTACAAAATGAATTACTGATGGTTGGGTACAGTGTGATTTATGGATTATTTATTTCCCAAAAATCACAAAGACAAAGAGGACCAAGTGTGTACTCTTTGTGAGAGTCACCACACTAACTTAGATTTGGCAAACATCACAGCATGGTGATGCAGTGTGGGCACATTCAGTTACATCATTCTGCAGCCTTAAAGCAAATCTGATAACAATAACAGTAGACATCAAGCCCATGTCTTATAATCTGGATGTAAACAGTGAATGGGTGAGTGTGAGCGCACCTCGACACAGTTGTCACAGACGGAGCAGTGGGAGCACCGTGGTGGCCTGTAGAAGCGGCAGGTTGAACACCACTTCATCCTGACCTGGATCCCTCTGATCTCCACCGTCTTGTACAGAGGAGCACGGAAATCATCCTCCTTGTCCTCATCCTCCTCAGCTGCAGATATGGGACAGACACACAAACACACCTATTAAAACCCTGCACTCTAACATCAGCAGAAAACTTCACAGTTCATGTGATCCAGCCCCACATAGCAGTGCAGAACATCACTGCTCTCAAACAAACACCCTGCTTCCACCATGATTTCTATCAAAGACCAAGTACAGGTCAGTCAGCAATTATTGTACATCACTTAATGTGACTGCTGTGATCTCCAGTTACATTTTAAACTAAACCAAATCAGATTATCAATTGTGATCTTCTGCCTAAAGTCATCATCCTCTCCATAAGCATGCAAATACCACTTCTGCAGTTCTAACAGGTCGCCATGAACACTTTGGAAAAGGAGCTAAACATGACATTCTGCAATGACAGCAATAAAAACATGCCACAGACAGTATTTAGTGACTTATTCGTTGACACATAAATAGCATCACACAGACAGACAGTACATTCAACCATCCACATTCAACTCACCTCTCGGAAAGATGCCGGGGTCCATGAATGTGGCCATACAGAAGTTTGCCAAAACAAACAGGAAGATGACTCCATTGTAGATGGGAACAGCCACTGAGAAACGCTCTGAAAGCCATGGGCAGCTGAAACATGGACAGACGACAGTTCCTGATTTTTTAGTTTTGTTTTTATTTTTGCAGACAAATCCCAATAAAAGCCAAAAAGCAGAAAAATGTCAGTCTGTCTCTGTAATCTGACAGCCCTGCTCTGTGTGTGGCTCTCAGCCCTGAGTCCGTTCATTTCTACTGGTAGCACACATCTATGAACACGGCTCAGAAATGCACACAGCTTCATACAATTTCAGCAAACAGCTTTCCAGGAAAACATGGTGTTTTTGAACAGGGACCATTCTGAGGGGTGGATTAATCCACATTTGGTGCTCTAGTGAGTATTTGGAGCAGCAGGACAGTGTGTGTGTGTGTGTGTGTGTGTGTGTGTGGTGTGTGTGTGGGATTGAGCCAAATAAACTACAGTGTCTGTGTGTGTCCTGGTAACAAAGGAACGTGTCACCCAGTCCAACAGGATCATTGGTGTATTTTTAATGGTCTCGTACAATAGAGCTCTATGGCACAGTAGGATACATTAGACAGTCTAAAATATCAATCCCCATCCACTGACTCAGTTCAGAGATGATGAATGAATTAATTTAATTAAAGACAAACCAAATTCAAGTCATTTTGGTTACCATTAGTTACTTAATCACCGTAAACCAAGAGAGATCCAACGAGACTGACTGTTACAGGAGCTCAAGCAGTCACTCCAGGATTCTGTGATCTTACAGGAGGGTCATGTACTTCAGTTTCATTGTTTCTTTGTTAGGTTTTGTAATTTGCTCATTTTGTTCTCACTAGTGAGAAAATGTGTGAGGATGACTGCAGGGCTCCCAACACTAACAGACCAACAGAGACTGGATGATGGGCTTTTGTCAGAGTGACAGATGTTGGCCTATTTTCTCCTCGCTAATCTGAAGCACAGAGCTAACTGCCCACCACATTGGCCACACACACACACACAGATTAGATTTTCTCACATATGCAAGGACAAATACACACAGACAGGCAGACACACACAGACGCTTTCTCGCACCTGTCAATCTGACTTTCTCACATTTACACACACGCATGCGCATACAGCACATGCACACACTTTTTCCCTCCTCTCATCACAAACACACTGCAGAGTGAGCTGTCAGCAGATTAGTGATTACAGTCTGTAACACCACTGACATTCTGTCACAAACACTCCTGTGTGTGTGGCTTGTTACAGCCAAATGCAATAACCAACCAGCTGCCAATAATGCAATAAAATATTATATTATTGACTACAGTAGAATAATACAGTCAATAATACAGACTAATAATCCAATATCCACTGCTGTGTGTGGCCCTGCCTTGGTCTTTTGAGCGAATGAAGAGCGAGCACGTTTGCAAACACACTTCCTCTCTGTTGTTTTATATGAAATCTATACCTCTGTGAAGATGACACGTTCTCCAATCAAACAACAGGAAAATACAATCTTTAATCAAGTCTACTTAAACAACTTTAACCAATAATAGTAATATAAACATGTGGACAGCTTCAATTACCTTGTGTCCATGTCACTGAGGGTCTGACCTGGGTAAAGACTCAGGAAATGCCCTAAAATACTGAAGAATTTCTACTCCTGTAGCATTGAGAAAGTCTCGACAGGGAATATCACTGTCAGCACCAAACTAGACCACGAGGCCCTGCAAAGAGTGCTTCATTCAGCTGAATGTACAATAGGTGGCGCTCCACCTGTCTGAATCTATAACAGGCACTATAAAAATAAATCTGGAGAATCTGCAAGGGTCCAAGCATGCAAATAATGGCCTTTTCTCTGTTGTACAATCGGGGAGAAGGTTCTGGATACACCAGACCAGAACTGAATTTTATGAAAATTCGGCTTAAACACTGTAAACAACATGACCTTTAGAGTACGCCACATTGCCAACTAATAGGACCAATCATTGCAAGCTTTGAACATTTTCAACAGAAAGAACTCATGAGAAGCGATGGGAAACAACTTTCAACTTCACACATCATTGATTAGACATTCTCTTTCATTATGCTTTACGTGGAAAAAAAGATCATTTTCAAACACATGCATAGCAGGAAACAGATTTATGTTCATTTCAGTTAGAATAACCCCTCCAGTCTGCATGTTGAAGTGTCCTTGGGTTACTGAACCCCAAACTGCTCCTGAAGGCTGTGCCATCAGTGTGTGAATGTGTATGAATGGTTGGTACTTTGCATGGCAACCAATGCCATCAGTGTATGAATGTGTGTGAATAAGATATATGTAGTGTATAAGTGCTTTGAGTGGTCAGAAGACTATGACCTTGATTCCCCCCCCCCTCAAATTCACAAACTTTCAAGAAATTCAAGGACCAGTGGGGACAATGCATTGTTGCCACTTACGTGAAGCAGAAGAAGAGCGTGGTGGAGCCAACAAGGAAGAAGGTGGCTGCTGACACCGGGACATAACGGGAGGGTCGCAGGGGTCTGCTGGGTGGGACCACGGCGTGGGGGAGGGGTGACGAGGATGGACCCCGCCCTCCACTCTTACTGCCACCTGGCATCACTTCCTGTATGTGTGGGTGTGACTGTTCGGCAACTGCTAGGCCAGGGAATCAGTCATTCAGAGTTCAATGTTTCTTTAGATGAGTGGATTTGCAGTTTGGGGGTTGAAATGGTGAGCTACAAAATGAAAATAATGTGAAGGAGTGACAGAAAAGAAATGAAGGGATAGCAGGGAGGGATTCCTCTTTTACATGGAAAAGAGGAAAACACTCTGTATCACCACACTGACACAGGAGGAGGAGCGAATGCTTGTTTTCTTAGGTTCTTAGGTCAATCCTGATCTACTGTGTGTGTGTGTGTGTGTGTGTGTGTGTGTGTGAGATTAAAAGAAGCTTACAAGTCACTCTGCTGTAAAAGCCCTGTCAGACAGAACCAGGTGGGAAGGAGGGATGAACAAATAAGCCACAGATTGTAAAGAGCAAGGGGTGTTGCATCAATCCCTGACAGAGCAGCAGATAAATTAAAGTAGTTTCATTCAGTTTGCAGTTTGTTTGAGTAAAATCAATCTGCCTCCTTGTGGTGAATAAAGTATGAAATGAGTGGCTGTTATCTAAATGTAAAGAGCTTGGACCCTTGTGTCATTTAGTTTCTGTCAAATCCTGACAGGCAGAAAACTTGCTAGCTAAACTGATGAACCCTGCACCTGCTGCCTCTCTTTGATTTGATTGGTCGATAAATGGGAGTTTAGTGAGGTACAATAGTTGGCAGAGGTAGGTGTGTTTTGGTTGGAGGTGGGCTTAGAGGATGGAACAACAGCAAGAATTAGATGAGGCTGGAAAAAAAAGAGAAAAGGTCTGGATGTTGATCTGATTCTATTTTCCTTCCTCTGTGACGTTCTTCATCATGTACCAAAGTCTGTGACAGTAAAACGTATGGAGATCAGTTTTTAGCACCTGAAGATCAGCAGGTGGGCAGCTGTAGCAATGTGAGAAAAAAAGTCTTGCAAATAAAAAAATTACAACCCCTTTCTCTCTGTTAGAGAAGGAGACAATCTGCTCTCAGTCCAAGATTCGTATTAAAAACAAGAGTCTGTAAGCGGGCCAGTGGAGTAGCCTGGTTTTCCTGTGTCGGGGCATCCCTAAACCCCGCCGGTGGCTGATTCAAACCACCTCACCTGCCAACTGCACCACGGATGGGATTGGAAGACCAAAAGCAGGAAGTGATGGTGTGGTTCTTTCCAAAATATCGAAGGGAATATCCAGTAGAACATCCATTAGTATCCATGTAACTGAATTTTTTGAGGAAGAGTGAAAATTCAACAGCGTGTTGATCAGCACTGGGGTTGTGTGTATAGATAATGGTATTATCTCATATCAGCCAGCAATGGCAACATGGTATTACTCAATTACTCAGTTCCCCTGCTCGTCTCCTTGTTCCACTGTGTTAGTGGATGACCACGCCTGTTAGTTATGTAACCACCGTCCTCCAGCTACAGGCCGTTTCTTTATTGCCCTCTTCTCGAGGGACTTCCCACTGCTTCCTTCCCCAGCAGAGAGCACTGAGGCTTGGACAACACTCTCCCACAACAAAGCCTTGGAGGATTTAGCCTCTCTGGAACAACGTCCTAAAAACAAAAAAGTGAAAACTGTGTTTATGTGTTGAAGATGGAGACGCCGCTAGCCATTTGGATTTGGAGGTTTTTCAGGTTTTAAGTATCCTTCTCCAACCTCCAAAACAGGATGTGAGCAATGTCCCCCATCCAGTACTCATCAGCAGCCTCCTCCTTTGTGCTGTAGATGGAACAAAAAGGTGACGGTGCTGGATATGAACTTCAGCTCTTCAAGAGAATCCAGTCTGATAGTTGGTCAAGTGATTCTGCACCTATAATGTGATGAGAGGAGAAAAGGATTGGTTAACTCAACATGCTACTCAACTCCTGACACAAGCTGTGGTCATCTCAAGACTAGATTACTGTAACACCTCCCTGCCAGCCTGCACAGTGAAACCCCTTCAGGTGATTCAGGCGGCAGCGCGCCTGGTCTACAACCAACCCAAAAGGTCACCTTACCACACTGCTCATCGAGCTCCACTGGCTACCTGTTGCAGCCTGCATTAAATTCAAATCTTTAATGCGTGCCTAAAAAGTAGTCTGCGGTACTGCACCTACCTACATGAAGACCCTTATACAGGTATATGTTACCTCACAACCGCTGCCCTCCTCCAAAGAACGACGCCTGGCTCTGCCACCTGTTCGATCAAGGCAATCCAAACTCTTCTCGTTTGTTGTTCCCCGTTGGAGGAACGCACTATCAGTTCCTACCAGATCAGAGCCGTCCTTCTCTACCTTTAAAAACCTCCTGAAGATCTCCAGCTCTTCAGAGAGGACCTCCTCTCCTAGCACTACAACTGAATTGTCACTAGCATTTAATGCTGCACTAATGCTTCTTATCGCACTATACCTCAATTGTTAGGGATGCACCGATGCATTGGATGAACATCGCCATCGGCCGATGTTCGCATGCTTAACTGCCATCGGCAAACAAAGACATTTACCGATGGCAGTGGCCGATGTTTATATGTTGATTCACATGTCGCATGAACGCTGTGCTGAGAGAGGAGAGAAACCTTTCTTTTTTTCCTTGTTTGGAGGCTCCCAAATTCCACTCCAAACGTCTCTGGCACATCGCGTACACTCTGCGGTTTTGCTCCGTCCTGCACGCGACTTCAAACGCCACTGGGCGAGTTTCAGAAGTGTTTAGCCCACCAGACTTTCTTTACTTGCTCAGATTTGCTCAGAGAAATAAAAAGTTATTTCCTGATTGGTTCACAGCGGTTACATTCAGCAGGTATAGACACACCCACAGCCAAACACCTCAGCCCCATAGGTTCAAAGTATTCTATTTCTGCCGGGCATCAGCATTCAAGTGTCATAAATGGCAACTCCTCAAACATCTACTTGAGGCTGGCTCCAGAAGTGAGTCGGTCTCCGTAAGTCCCCATGTTCAAATGTCCAGCTTCACAGCAGAAATAAACATGTTCACAGCCTGGTACGAAAAACAGTTTTGGTCTCTATAGCTAATTTCCCCGTTCATGACAACTGTACTGAGGGTGAATTTATATACAACTTACCTGTTCAAATGATAAATAAAGATTAATACTTAATGTATTGCAGAATTAAGAGCGTGGCTGACAGGTGGGTGCTGTCACAGCTTAGCATGACCACTTATCACTTCCAGCTGAATACAATTAAAAAAAAAAAGTCTACAAAGTACTGCAATGTGTGTAAAATTGATGATTCACTGGGTTCATGGCGCTATATTATTACAACTGTAGAATTGTCATATTTCTACGCCTAAGTGCACTTGTGCTGCACATAGTTTATTAAAGTCAGTGTAAAGGCAATTCTGAGACTTCTTTCAAAATACATTAAATATACTGAAAATAGTTGCTGAAAACATGTGAAAAGACGGTGTATTACTGAAATGGAGTGAACGGATCTTGACACCTAATTTCATAAACATGTCGATTTTTTATTTTTTTTAATCAACGGCAAGGTGACATGACTGCAATACACTGGTCGAACATCATCAAATGTTTTTTGCCAGGTCAATCTCACATGAAAATTTGAAATCTGTCACATGCCCTTTTTCTCTTCAGCATCCTATGAAGGCCTGCCCTACTCTTCCTCTGATTGGTCGTAAAGTCACAGAGCACACGCAGCTCAGCAGCTTAACCAGACAAAGACACAGAAGTCCCTGTACACAGCTGTTCACTTCATGGACTCAGACTTGAACCCTTCAATCAATAAGCAGATGAGTGCACCTGTTCATGATGGATGGACCTGTCTTCCTACACTTTATCTATTACTGCTGCCCGCTTCTTCAATGTTAAATGCCCTCTATCCTTCTTTCTGCCTCAACCTGTATCCATGCTGATGTTACAGCCTTTTCAGACTCATCAAAGTGAAGAAAAAGGAGTCTCCTCTGACAACAATCTACAGAAAATGGAATAGAATATTTAAACATTGTATGCTAAACTATACACGAGAAACCCTGAAAATTAGATATGCATGTGGGCTAATTAATAATAATTAATAAATAAGGTTAACAAGAGCAGTGCTCCTCATGATCGACCCTCTCTGGATTTTGTTCAATTTTTGATTTTTGATTTTCAAGTTACAAGAGGTGGCTTGTAACAAGCAACACAGGGCCGAGCCTGCCACTGAGAAATCCAAAGAAATAAATCCCGTAACTATATCTTATGATTGTTCTGAATACATCCATTATCTGGAATATCTCATCCTCATCAGGGTCACAGTGGGGTTAGAGCCTATCCCAGCTGACTTAGGGTGAGAGGCGGGGTACACCCTGGATAAGTCACCAGTTCATCACAGGGCTCATAGAGACAAACAACACTCACATTCACACCTACAGACAATTTAAAGCTACGCAGACATAGAGAGAACATGCAAACTCCACACAGAGAGGCCCAGCTGAGGTTCAAACCAGGATCCTTCTTGCTGTGATAAGCGGTGGTTGCTAACCACTGCTAATCAGCAGTGTGCTAACCCACAGTGCTAACCACTGCACCACCGTGTCACCCATGATTGTTCACAACTGTAGAATTATTCAGCAGAGATGTGATGTTTAAATCTGTATTTGGTGAATATATTTTGTTTGTTTTCTCCTGGAAATGTACTGTATCAATCATTATTATCATTATCAAGTCCAAAATCCCAACTAAAAATGATGGTTTGAGATTTTTAATATGGTCTTATTTTACCTGTATGATTGTACTGATCTATACTACACATACACTGAGTCTGGAGTCACTTTTAATCATGGCCTTTCATCAAAATAAGGATTTCATAGAACGCATACTCTTTGAATGGGCTGAACTGAATGTGTAAGTTCAATGTTCAGGTGTGATAACACACGTGCAGCCTGCCATGCAAACTCACTGCAATACAAGATATGGCTTATTGTTTATTACCCAACAGAGGTTCAACTTGGCAGGCTGCCACAGTGGGACACATTATGACATGGTCAGGGCAAACATCAAGGTTTGTAACTGTCAAATGGAGATGGTACCTCCGAGTGCAGTGATACACTGCTGCTCTGACATGCTGTAAAAATGGAAGATTACATTTATGAAAGCAAACGTTCAGTAAGTCACAGCCCGCACATTCAGAGACTGCACACACACGCCTATCAAAAGGATATTGCAGGGGAATTGTGAACACACAGGTTGGTTTGCATTTCCTCAAGTTCCTCATTCAACCACAAGTCCTTTCCATCTTATCTGAATACCCTTGATCTAAAACACTGTGCATCCTTACTGGTGCAGACTACATCACACCACCCAATGCTGGGAATGCAGACACAATGGCTTCTTAGAGAGAAAAGAGAAGAGAGCCCTACAACATCTCAAGCACTTGCACACACAAATCCAGGGTGTGTATGCAGGCACGGCAGCGCTGTATGCATGCACCAAACCGGCAAAAGGCCGGCTTCTACCCACAGATGCCACAGCCTATTTCCTGACCGAGGGTGTGCATCTTTTGGATTGTGATCTAATTTTGCAGCGCCAGGGAAAAAATGTCTTGAATGGAATATCTTACTAACGTCTCAAATGCACACAGAAATATGCGCTATGGATCCAGCTGAGCCAGGTGACACGTAAAGCGAGCTCTAATTGATTGAGCCACACGGCCCAGCAGCGTTTGGTTTGACAGCTCGGTGGACACGATCCAGCCCCGCCAAGATGAGCCATTCTCCGCCAAGACTGACAGAACGCCCCGGAAAACTATCACAGCTTAGTGTGATGAGCAAATATACAACATCAGCACATCAACGGAACCATTTCTGGATCCACTTTCAAATATACAGAATATTTATATAGTCCTACAGGGGGTTCTCGGTTTTATGCACAACAGCCACCCCATCGAAATATAGAACTCGCTATATTTCATCTATATACTCTATGCATACCAGGGAAAGACGTCCAGCCCACAGTGGACAGTGTGGCGTTCATACTGAAGCCGGGGTGGGGACGTGTAGTCAGAACGATAATAACGCTACAGTAAGTTAGAGACATGAAGAGGACAGTGGGAATGATGAAGCAGGAAACAGAGACAATATATGACATAAACATGAGAGCAAACACAGACGCAGCCCGTGGTTCAGGCTCAGCCTCGCTGTATTGTATGAGCATCTTCACCATGTAACGCTGACATTAGCTAGTCTTAAGCTAATCGTGTCTCCATTGGTTAACCGTGGCTAGGAGCAGGCTAACGATCCAGCTCACCTGCGGGGGGTTCCCGGTGGTTCTGAGTCCAAAGACGGTGAATGAGAAGTGCCAGTCTTGGTCGTGCTGTTTTCTCTCGCGGTTATACTCACAGCCAGCTGGCTAAATCCATTATTATCATCCATACGAGTTGTTCTAACATTGTGGCTCTCACTCTGCTGGCTAGCTCTCCCAGCGCCGGGCTCATGTACAGAGAACGTTAAACGGTTGCTAAGCTAGCCTGCCGCGGACCCGCCTGCCGTTATTTTACTACGAGCTCTTCACGTTAGCTTCCCTGACGTTAACTGTTAGCCAGGGCTGAAGATGCTCACTAACTTCTTTAACACAGCTCGTCTGTCTGGCTGCAGGCCGCGCTGCTAACACGGAGGTTCAAGATGAAAACCGACTGGAAATATTCCCAAACCGTGAACGTGCTCTTTTCATATTCCCATAATAATATTGGTGATCAAGAGACTCCCAGAGGCCGACATATTTGTCAGTACTACAAAACTGTGCTGCCAGGGTCCAACGGCTAAATTGTCGCAATAAAAATATCACTGATTGGACGACAAGGGCGTCAATCAAGCTGTAAGCGTATTCTATTGCTCCCCCCGTCAGGGCCCCACCTCCCTCGCCGTGAGCGTCACTATTGCACTAAATCGTGATTAAATGTATTTCCCAGCAGCACACTGTCTGAGTTCAACACACAATAAAACCTCCCTAATATGTTTATTGTCACAAAGCATGGGTGGCACATAAGCTGTCTGCGACATGAGGTTTTAATCCTCTCATGTGACACACTGACACAGTAACGTATGTTTGTGTGCGTGTGTATGCGTGTGTGTGTACTTCAGTGCTCACATAATGAGAATAAACATGCACACACCACACGCATATGTACTGAGTTTCTCTCTCTCTCACACACACACACACGCACACACACACACGCACACACGATGTACAAATGGGAGATTAAACGAGGATAAACACACACAAAGTCTCCAAAATAATAACAAATCTGAAATCCTGCCACCGCGCGCGCGCGCGCGCGTGTGTGTGTGTGTGTGTTTTGTTTCTCCTGTGCTCATAAAGCTCTTCAACTAAAGGAGGAGCAATCAGCAACAATGGAACAAAGAAATAAAAGTATTTTTCAATATGTGTCTGAAGCTGTGTAAAGGCCTGAGTGTTAAAGGATAATTAATTAATACACTGAACTGTTCACTGTAATCATTCCTGATTCATACCTGTAGTTCTCTGGGATTTGTGTCAAATAGCTGGACTGGCTGGTGATTATTATGTAAGACAGCAAAATACAGAGAATTAAAAGTCAGATTTGGCTGTTTTGGGGTTAGCAGGGTTAAAGATTCTTGCAGTGTTTTATTTCTCCAACTCAAACCCAGTAATTATTCACTCTGACAGGAGAGTGCCACTGGTGTGAGTGTACCTGACCTCACAACATTTGCCATGACTAAACTAAAAACTGAAGAATCATTTCAAAGCTTTACAGGTTATTAAATGCTATTTTGCAGGAATTCCTTGTACATGGCTCCAGTTTTTCTTCCTCCACAACATCCTCATAATGTAATATTTATGAGAGGTATAGGAACATGAAATATGGGAACAAGAAGCACAATTACACATCATTTGTTTATTTTTTTTTATTATTTACATTTCTCCACAACAAATCAAAGCAACATTGCAAATCAAGTTAAAAACCAAAACAACAACAACAAAAAACCCACAAAATATATCTTCCTCTATCTTATTTACAATTAACAATTCTTTGAAATCATATTCTCCCTGATGTTAAACATCTGACACCTTTTACGTTAGTGGTAGCTGATTCTGCTGTGACCAGCAGGCCTTAATTACCTTCAATAAACAATGAAATAATAACACAAAATGAAAACAATAAAAGCAACACCCGTACACTGTAATGGAATCCAGTACATTAAACATCATCTTTCTCAAGTCTGAAATGTCCAAATCTCTCAGTAGTTCGATAATAAGAATAACTTATGTGTCCAGTGTTTCTGTATTTGGATTGCATTATAATTTCAGGTGTGCTATCAGACAAACAGGTGCCTGTGAGAAAACACAGTTTCAAATTAGGTGTTTTCTTTATTTGTGCGTTTCAATTCAACCCAATGCATTTCCCAATCACTCCCATTATGTCACATATACAAGCACACATTTCAGCTATTTTACATATGATTATATAATCCCTGGATAAGTCTTATCATTAAATGCATATCGGTTTTACTGAAAGCCATGTTGTGGTCTCTGCAGGCTGCACCCATTCACAACAAAACATAGTTTAAAATATTTATTCATTCTGGTTTTGCTACATTCAAGATGTTCTTTGTTTGCAACAGTAAAACAAAGCAGCTTTATTTATGAGCTACTACACATTTAACATTTCTGAATGAACACATTCACAGTGTTTCATACATTTTCCTAGGAGTCTATTTTATGCCTTCATTTTTGTTTTTGTCTGTGCCTGCACAGAAACTCAGAAAAGCCTTAGAGGGGGAGGAGGAGGAGGAGAATGGAAAATGGCATTTAAATCAAAATGAAATTGATGCACCTGCACTGAAATCACTGTACTTTCAGATTCTTTGACATTAATACTGAGGTTACTTTCTGTGGCATCAACTCCTCCTTCTTTTCATTTCCTCTTTAGAAACTCCTGAACGGCCTGAACAGAGCTGTGATTGGCTAAAATATTTTTATGTTGTGATTTCACATTAAAGGTAATATGTAAAATTGGGCCAGAAATCAACCAAACTTGAAGATGTAACAGGTATGATGTTATGTCATTTATGTATTGCTGCAGAGGTATCTACTGAAATAAGCGTGCTACAGTAAGTTTAGCTTCTGCCTTTCGTATGGTACCACTTGTGCCTAGAGAGACAATAGTGAGTCACTGTAGCATCTAGTCTGTCCTCAGTCCAACATGAGGATGAGGGAGCTGAAAGTCCCAATCAGTAGCATCAACGACTGTGAAATAAAGGCAATTTGGAAATGCCAAGTCAACAGACAGCTGCTTCATGGGGGAGCTCTAGGAAGGAAAGGGGTGCAGTTGCAGGTTGTAGTCCACAACTACTTAGATGCCGCTAAATCCTACACATTGCTCCTTTAAATAGAATCAACTCAGATTTATATAATCAAATCCAAATATTACAGAAAGAAAGTTGTTTGCTACAGTGCTAATCCTATGAATACAGTCTAAGTGCAGATAGAAACAAGCTGGCAGTTTCAAATAGTTTAGAAAGTTTGTAAAAAGTACCTGCTACAATATTCTGCTGTGGAGCAACCTTAATATTCATTTGGAGTAATGTTTCTGGTCACCTGGTGAATGTGAGTCCAATATTCACTCTTTTTGCTCTTTTTGGTAAGCAATGTGGCAACGTGAAAGGGATCTCTCATAGAGAATTATCACCTGAATCTCCCCTTGGCTTTATGGAGCTACATCAGACTTATACAATGAATTTCAGCTCACTGATTGGCTGTGCAGACCACGACTTAACTGTTTTGTTTCCTTTTTAATGCACAGTCTTAGTAATGGCAGGCAGCTGTTTTCAGTGAGCAACTTAGGTAGAGATAATATTATTTTAAAAAATAAACTATGTCAATTTATGCTTCAAGTATAATCTCCCATGAGACGTACTTAATGCTTTATGGCACACACCAACTATTTGACTGATTCTGGTGAAACTAGATCATATTTCATGGAGAAAATGTTTTTTTTTGTTTGTTTTCCCTCCGATGTCCTCCGGCTGATCCACCTCAACTCTCTGTTTCCTGATGGACAGTGAAGTGCTGCCAACTGTAGCTGCTGTTAGCTAATGTTAGCTCAGTTTATTAGCCAGGCTGCCCAGTCTGTGAGCTCAGAGCACTGGGGTGTACTGCGGGTGTTTTGGACCACTGGGAGGTTTCTGGCTTTTCAGAACTGGAGCTTGGCAAGCGGGCAATGTAACTGGGCTCAGCAGCCTCTATGGACATAATGGTAGAGGAAAAGAGACAAAAGAAGAGAAAGGAGAGAGTGAGCAAGCAAGAATCTGTCGGACAAGAGAAAATCTGGGACTGCAGACACTAAAGTGTGTATAAGTCTTCTATTCACCTATTCCCACTATTCCTTTAATAACCACTGGGGAATTATTTGCAAAGCTCCTGTCAGGTTGTTATTTGTTGCCGTCATTGTAGACAGCAAGCAGCTACTTTAACAGTAAACACTACCAGGTAGAATTATTATTATACAACGTATTTGCTATGTGAAATATGGAATCACAGACTACTACTATTTATTTTCAGGCATTATCTTAACATACAACTTAAAGTGAGACTATATAACTTTTGTTGTACAGTAGCCACTGTTGTCACTTGGATGAACTGGTCATCAAGTCAGTGTATTTGTGAACTAATGATGTGAATTACACAGCAACATGTAACATTTAGTGACCAAACACTACTAAGGCTATAAAACTAAACCTTTGATTGTAGTGAATTGAGAAAAAGTTTTATTATTATTATTATTGTTATTGTTATTATTATTATTATTATTATTATTATTATTATTATTATTATTATTATTCTTTATTAATTCAACTATCCATTTGTAAGAGGAGTATGTGTATTTCCTTTTTTCAAAAGTTACACAGTCAAATATTTTAGACATCATATCTCATTATCTTGGGATAAAAGGTTTTGTCATGGTTGTAATTTTTTCAGTATAACAAATGTTTAGGAAAACATATTCTATCATTTGCTGTAATTTAATTGTTGCTATTTACACAGACACGTTTCAAGCTTATTCAAGTTCTGCTTGTAGAAATATCTGGAAATGTCATGGTAGAGCTACTATATATCTGTGGTTAATAGTAGACAAGATAAAACATGCAGAAAAACTGGTATGGTCCTTGTTGGTTTATGTTTATGCTCCTTTGTCACTTGTTACTAGAGTTAAAAGTTTCCCAGCATGCAATTCACTGGTCCATCACATGTACATATATTTTCACTTCTGGACAATTTAGAGTGTTTGTGGAGAAGGCTAACCAGGACGGACAGTGCAACAATGTGCAAACTCCACACAGGACGGAGCAGAGCTGAGAATCATACTCAAGGCCTTTGTGTGCTAACCACTGTGCTAACCACTGAGCCACTGTTACACATTATTCTGAAATGATCACATGATGGAATTAAGTGAAGGGTCAATGATTTTCTAACTGAGAAGCATGAGAAACATAACTGCCAGAGCAGTAAACATGAGCTTGGAAGATATATCTGATTCCCAGTCTACAACATTTCGCTTCCTGTTCCAATGCAAACCGTGCGTAACTGTGCCACTATCGTTGTGTTTTAAATAAAGATAAAGAAAATTTTTTGTCTGGTTGAGGTCACATTTACATCCTCAGAATATTCAATACATACTAAATGGTAACAAAACACCATAATATAAATTGATCATTTCATTCCTCCTATCGTCTTAAACAGTATACCCATTTGGTGTGTATCCATTGGCTGCTTGCCTATTGGTTTGGTTCTTATCAATTTCAATATCTGATTGCGTCAGAGGTGCGTTCTCTTTGTCCGACTGGCTGGCACTCAGCCTTTCACGCTCTGCCTTTGCCTTGATCAGGTTTCTACGGTGATAGAACAGATAGCCCGGCAACAGGAAGCCAGTCAGGGAGAAGATGAGCAGGCTGAAATTGATCTGTTGTAAAGAGAGATGAAGTCAATGCGTGTGACAGCTCTGTTAGAAAACCTGTTATATGGATTTGTCATTCTGGGTGTGTGTGCTCCCTACCCAGTACGGATCTCCACGGAGATGTCCCACCATCAGAATGAACAATGGCTGCTGGAGCAAGGCGAAAGCAGCACTGATCATCGACTGCATGCCTGTCAGTGTCCCAAAGTGGTAGGCTGGATACCTAAAGTGGGAGTGGAAGTGTGGAAGTGTTCACCCACAATCAAGATATACTGACTGAGAATAATATAATAATCAAGTACCATTCAACAGAGGTTTGTTGTCGGTTTGAATCCTGACTACTACTGCCACTTCAGCATACTCAGTGAAGCAGTGCTATTTCAAGCCCTCAGCTAACCTACCTGATGATGACACCTGCAGCAGTAATGCACATTCTAGCATTCTCCAAGCATACCCAGAGGAACCTTAACATTCATGTAAGGTCATATATCTAGTCATCTAGTTCATATTCACTCTCTTTTTAGTTCTGTTTGGTCTTCACTAAAATATCTGGCTCTTTAGCTGCTAAATTCTCTCCACTGTGTTCAACAACTATATTGTTGTTTGTTGATATATAAATTATTTCTATATATTTAGTGCAGTTTGAAAGATACCAGTGGTCTTACTCACACAGCAGCATAGAGACCTCCACAGCAGGAGTGGATAAATCCTCTCACTATGGTATGCAAAACAAATGAAACCAGCTAAAAGAGAAAGAAAGACAGAGAAGGGAGACAGAGAAGGGATTCAAAAATGATCATCATAAATGTCAATGCATGTTTCTTTGTCTCTACGTGCGTATACAAAGACACGGTACTGTATCAGCAGGCATGGAAACTTTCTAACCTGTATGGGCAGGTTGTCAATCAAGGAAATGATTCCAAAGATGACCAATAGGATGTTAGTGAAGATGAAAGCTCTCATGGCATTGGTCAGTTTCTGGATCTTTCTGTCTCTCTTTGGCGGATCTGATTGGCTGAAGGAGGCACATGTCAAAAGAGGCTCAGAGCTAATGAGGAGGTCTGTTACAGAGCTCTGTATGATGCAGCACGTCACTTGAAAGGACACAAAAAGGGTTAAGAAGTAATGAAGGACTACTAAGTAACCAGTCAGTATTATGAACATGTGTCGCTTCACTTGAGATGCAAAAAAACTAATAACTAAGTAACTAATATTTCAGTAAATCAGAAACTACTCATGAAGGAAGTGTTTTGTATGATGAACTATGAACTCTCTATCATTATCTAATAATTCATTAATATACAAACTTGTTTCCAAAAATGTTGATCCAACAATGTTGATACACATTGAAACTTCATGTTTAATTAAAAACAGCACAAAGATAACTTATGGAATGTTAAACTGAGAAATGTGATCGTTTTTGTAAAATATGAATATTTTGCATATGATGCAGCAACACGTTTGAAAAAAGTTGGACAGTGGCAACTCCACCATGCAAAGAGAAACAGTATATAAACCTGATACAGATACATCATCTACTATAATTAAAATGTACTAACCAATGATTCATCAGTTATCATGTTATTCCTGATTCATTCCCTCCTCTTTTTTTTAATTAACTAATCATTAGCTACTACAGTTTTAGGACCCATTAACTAATTCCTCATTTGTTTGTTGTTTGTGAATATTTAATAAACCGGATGAACATGAAAAGATCCATAGAGGCCTCCTAAGCCTTACCTCCTGTCCTTCTGACTGCTTTGCAACAGTGTACACTCACCGGCCACCTTATTAGGCACACCTATCCAACTGCTCGTTAACACAAATTCTAATCAGCCAATCACATGGCAGCAACTCAATGCATTTAGGCATGTAGACATGGTCAAGACGATCTGCTGCAGTTCAAACCGAGCATCAGAATGGGGAAGAAAAGTGATTTAAGTGACTTTGAACGTGGCATGGTTGTTGGTGCCAGGCAGGCTGGTCTGAGTATCTCTAGGGTTTACAGAGAATGGTCCGAAAAAGAGAAAATATCCAGTGAGCGGCAGTTCTGTGGGCGAAAATGCCTTGATGATGCCAGAGGTCAGAGGAGAATGGCCAGACTGGTTCGAGCTGATAGAAAGGCAACAGTAACTCAAATAACCACTCGTCACAACCAAGGTATACAAAGAGCATCTCTGAACGCACAACACGTCGAACCTTGAGGCAGATGGGCTACAGCAGCAGAAGACCACACCGGGTGCCACTCCTGTCAGCTAAGAACAGGAAACTGAGGCTACAATTCACCAGGCTCACCAAAATTGGACAATAGAAGATTGGAAAAACGTTGCCTGGTCTGATGAGTCTCGATTTCTGCTGCAACCTTCAGATGGTAGGGTCAGAATTTGGCGTCCCCAACATGAAAGCATGGATCCTCTCTCTCTCTCTCAATGTAAGGTAGTTCGATATCCCTTAGAGTCTGCATAAAATGGGCCTAAGGTCTTATTGTTCTGTCAATCATTATCTGTCTTACACCTTTTCTTTGGATATTACTAACTACACCTCTTCCCCGGAGTTTTTGTGCTTTCTCGTCGAGCAGGTTGTCATGGATCGTGGCTGCCGCCGTGGTCTGCTGCTGACGTCCACCATATTTAGCATTACATGCCATATATAGTCATTATTGCTACCATCTCCACTACAGCTTTGTTGGTTAATGACTTATTGCTGCTGTGCATCTGTGTCTCTCTATCTCTATCACAGATTCCACTGCTACTGTAATCACTTTACCATTTATTGTAATTCATTGTAATTGTACAATATGTTTGTGTTGATTGTTCTGTACATGTGACATCCATTGCACGTCTGTCCGTCCTGGAAGAGGGATCCCTCCTCTGTGGCTCTTCCTGAGGTTTCTTCCACATTTTTTCCCTGTTAAAGTTTTTTTGTGGGCAAGTTTTTCCTCACTGGAGCCGAGGGTCTAAGGACAGAGGGTGTCACTCCCTGTGCAGATTGTAAAGCCCTCTGAGGCAAAATGTGTTTTGTGACTTTGGGCTATACAAATAAAATTTGATTTGATTTGATTTGATTTGATTTGATCCATCCTGCCTTGTATCAATGGTTCAGGCTGCTGCTGGTGGTGTAATGGTGTGGGGGATATTTTCTTGGCACACTTTGGGCCCCTTAGTACCAATTGAGCGTTGTTGCAATGCCACAGCCTGAGTATCTTTGCTGACCATGTCCATCCCTTTATGACCACAGTGTACCCATCTTCTAATGGCTACTGCCAGCAGGATAACGCACCATGTCATAAAGCTCGAATCATCTCAGACTGGTTTCTTGAACATGACAATGAGTTCACTGTACTCAAATGGCCTCCACAGTCAGCAGATCTCAATCCAATAGAGCACCTTTGGGATGTGGTGGAACGGGAGATTCGCATCATGGATGTGCAGCCGATAAATCTGCAGCAACTGCGTGATGCTATCATGTCAATATGGACCAAACTCTCTGAGGAATGTTTCCAGTACCTTGTTAAATCTATGCAACGAAGGATTAAAGCAGTTCTGAAGGCAAAAGGGGGTCCAACCCGGTACTAGAAAGGTGTACCAAATAAAGTGGCCGGTGAGTGTATATAACAAATGTACATGTAGGAACACACATACACAACTTAACCCTTTTCATACCTCTTCTCTGTTTGTGTGTTTGTATTCTCCTCTTCACACTCCTTCATCCTCCAGTCCATGATGTAGCCGATCAATGGACAGGTCAGTAGACACAGCAGCTGCATTGTACCGAAGATAGATGAGTAGAAACCAACTGCGGAAGACACAGAGACAGAGTGAAATCCATGGAAACATGAGAAGTAGATTAGTTACAAATACATGCTGTCTTCGTGTAGTCACATCTGCATATTGTATTAAGTAACTGTATGTGTTGTTGGGTTGTGGTCCAGATGGAAATACTAACTCATGTTTTAAGATTTTATTATAGAATATGAAGGTTGAAATGTTTCAAACCCTTTCTAC
This sequence comes from Nibea coibor, assembly GCA_023373845.1. Lineage (NCBI taxonomy): Eukaryota > Metazoa > Chordata > Actinopteri > Sciaenidae > Nibea > Nibea coibor. The sequence continues at coordinate 26,738,524 of CM041719.1, read as the reverse complement.
AGTGCTTGGGCCTCAAAATACTACATAAGCTTTTTACTGTGGATTGTAAACCCCCCAAGGTTTCTATCTATGTGCTGCAGAGTAATTAATTATTATTAATTAAGCAGACCCTACTGTCTGTGTTTTGATAGTTGACAGTGTAGCATTCAGTCTGAATGTATCATACCATCACTATGACTATCTATCTCTACTCAAACCTTCTCTCTCTCTCTCTCTCTCCATCACCATAAACTTACATGTCGCATGTTTTCCCTGTTAAAAGTTTTTTTTTGTGGGCAAGTTTTTCCTCACTGGAACCGAGGGTCTAAGGACAGAGGGTGTCACTCCCTGTACAGATTGTAAAGCCCTCTGAGGCTAAATGTGTTTGTGACTTTGGGCTATACAAATAAAATTTGATTTGATTTGAAATTTGATCACCCAGGGTTCACATCCCAATGATTTGGTCTCAAATCTGCTGGGAGAAAGCATTTTAAAAGTTGTTTGATTGTCGTCTTGTGGACAGACTTTATTTTGGGTTTTATAACACTGTATCATTAGTAATAGGTTCATATTGACATATTGCCACCATGATGCATTACTGATCTGAGAGTTTGGAAAGTTTGCTCTACATTTTGTGGACATTACAAGGTTAATTTACAAGGTACACATGTGTGTGCTTTGAGGGTGGGAGGTGAGGTGAATGCTGCCCTCTATTTTTGTGAGGGAGTGCGGCCAGGAATGACACTTTATACTCGACTCCGGCAGCAGGGCTGTGCCGCGGTGAACAGGAGTGCTGCCATGGTGTACGGGTGCAGATCTTGGTAGTGGTAGTAGCAAATATTCACACGAGAACTTTGAAGGCGGAGGTGAACAGCCGTAAGCATGTTGACTCTTACCTTGTTCCTCTACTTCCTTCTGCAGCTCTTCCGAGGCTGAAAGAGACAACGGCTGCAGGTCAGAGATCAGCACAGATTCTAATATAATGTTTGAATGTAAGAAAAAATCTCACAGTAGCATCAGTTCTGAGAGCCTTTGTCAGGATAAAATGTAAAATAGCTTCACCTATAAGTATGTTTACTAATGACAAAGAAAATCTGACAGAAGACAATTTAATTCTGGTTAATGAAAACAAAGTACTTCTATTGAAAAAAAAATCAATAAAAGTTTTCATTTTTACGATTAGGGTTGCCGTGGGTGACCAGGAACTCCAGCATTTTATTCATGGCACCCATGAAGAAGATCAGCCTAAGCTGGGTCATTGCCATCGTGATAAGACTCCACAGCAAGATGGGAGAGCAGATAGAGTGACAGAGCGGCACCGAGCCTGAAGAGAGAGCGAGAGAGAGGGAGGATGTGTGAACATGGAGGTAACAGAGACCCAGTTCCTGGTAATTCCCAGAATGCACGGTGTTTGCACAGTTTCTCTTTTTTTTTATTGGTGCCATTTTACAGTGTATCTAACCTTGGAAGACTTGGAGTCTGTGTTACATTGTTACAATGCTTCAGAGGTTAATAGAGATGAGGTTCCATCAGTGCCTTACTCTTTATTGAGTCAATATCCTAAATTTACTGCAGTTTACTACAGTTCTCCATCTCTTATTAGGATTGAATGATTAAAGCCTCTACACTTCATGACAAGACTGACAAGACTTTCCATCTTAAAAAGAAGAAAAACTTCCATATTTATTGTTTCATTCAAATACATAAAATGTGTTTTTATTCATCAGTGTGATACATAAATGCAACATGGAACAGTATGTTCCTTACCCTGGCTAGTGCTTTGGGATTGTGCCTGCTCGGGTTCCATGTGCTTGGATTCCATTGTGTCTTCTTTGACAGCCACATGGGTGACATACCTGTCCCCAGTCATTTTGTCCTCTGTCACAAGACCACTCAGCTTCACCTTTTTACTGCAGAGAAGAGAGAAAGATCTTGAATATACAATGAGACATTCAGATAATGTCCAAGCCTACTGGTACCTAATGACAATACAAAGTATTAGTGACAAAGTAGTTACAAAAATCTCCATGATTTCTTTACTGAGTATCTGGGGTCAGTTTTTGACAATAAGTCCTGATGGAGGCTTCAACAGGAAAGGTCAGGGGGCCATCAAAATTATGAGAAATTATCCTCTAATGATGTATACAATTCATACTATATTCATGCCAGTCCAGCCAGTAGTTGCATAGTGATCTTGCTCCATTGGACTGTTTTCTCATGGTCCTGACACTCCACACACACACGCTGTCCTCCTGTCTTTTGAATCTGTACTCTTCAAAGCACCCACACACAGATCACACAGAGCCACCACAGACAAGCAAAGAAAAAGTCAGGAACAAAGAAAAGAAAGACTTTATCTGTAGCAGTGAGAGTTGTGAATCGCCTGCTGGAATACTCTCAGGCAGAGCGAGACTATGTCTGCTGAGTCAAAACCTTCAGGGACTGCCAAACATCATCAGTCTGTCAAGACTCCAACCTGTCAGGCAGCAAGCATGGAAAAAAAACATCTTACCATAAAGGGCCAGGCAGAGACAGTGACAGTGCCCAGGCTGGTGAGGCTACTGAATTAAAAAGGGGGCCTGCCTGGAGGAGGACTCTTTGGACCTCTGAGAGAACTCTCCAGTGAGGTTAATGCCACTGAATTTAAATGGAAGAGAAACAGAAAGGGCTTCGGACACCACCACACCAAAACCCCCCATCAACATGCACCTGCCAAACCACAGCAGGCTGCCAGGGTCATGAGGCATGTTACCAGGTGGAGCCTCGCCCTGAGCAGATTCAAGTTCCTATGTGACTTTTAGGCAATAACTTAAACTCCTTCCTTCATCCTCAAATTTACCTAACCCTGGTTTTCATCTGTGTGTATATTTATGCATAAACTATATTATAGACACTGAGTGCCTCTCAAGATCAAGAAAAGGTCAAGATCATCTTTCCTTTTGAAGTATTTATTGTTTGTCCTTACTGCAGTCTTTAATTTAAAATACATGTTAAAAATCAATTCTTACAATATAAATTCTGTATACAGTCAAATTACTGCAGATACACACACACACACACACACACACACACAAGATACAGAGTGTACTGACCTGTATCTGATGTCTTCAGGGGCAGGGAAGGATTCAGCTGGCCAGTTTAGGAAGCAGTTGAGGAAGACCATGCAAGCCATTCCAGACCAAACCCACATGATGACACGGAACGACACGCCAAGGTCATAAATCACCTGGAGAGGAGAGGTGAGACAGGGAGGAAGATGGGGAAGGAGAGAGACAGATAGTGGAGAATGGAGTATAGAGATGAACAGAAGACAGGGAGGGGAAATCAAATAAACAAAGTGTACAATAGCATGTTGTAAATTTGACCTTATTACATCATCCTTTAGCCTGAAGTGCTGCTGCAGCTGTACGCAGAATTAGATCCAGGTTCAGTGGTGGTGCCTTCACTTGCTATGGTGCTGCTCTCTAACAAGCTGCCTGCTGATTTGAGTCCATCATAACTGTGTCCACATGTGACCGGACTGTGTGGTATTTTTAATGTTGGATATAAGCTTCATTGATTAAGCTTCTGATTTGAACAGTGTTCATGTTCCCTGTTTCTCGTGTTTCAGTATTTTGTCTTTCAGTGTAAAGCTAATTAGGTTTACATCTAATGAAATATGCAATTTCCTACTTTCCTCCCTCTCCCTACCTTTTTCCCTTGTGGACTTCTCCCCTTGTTTTCCTTCTTCTAATCACACATCTATTCCACCCTCTTGTGTGCCCTTTCTTTTCATTCTTCCCTCTGCCCTCGCCTGCTTATTTTACTGCTTACCAAGTAGTCTCTCTCAGCTTTCAGCAATGACTCCTACTTCTTAAGACAAGATTATGTTGTATGAAAACTGAATCAGTGCTTTGTGTGTGTGTGTGTGTATGTGTGTGTGTGTGTGTGTGTGTGTGTGTGTGTGTGTGTGTGTGTGTGTATGTCTGTGTGTGTGACCACCTTGACACCAGGGAAGGTGACAGCTGAAGAGGCATATGAGCCAATCATGAGGGAGAGGATGGTCAATCGTACATTCCCAAACATGTTTGGCAGCTGGATGTGAGAGAGAGAGAGAGATGATGATGATGATATGATGATATGAAACAAATAAATGAACAATACAAACAAGATTTGATGTGAGACAAATTTGATGTGATGTTTTACTAAATTTTATTTACTTATTTTACTAAACTTAAAGGTCTGATCTGAAACACGAGAGCTTGGAGACAAAATATGGACTGTGTGTGGACAATATTTCAGAAAATATTCAAACTGCTGTGTTCTGAATATGAGGTCACAGAAAAAATATTCTAGATTAATATTTCTATATATATACAGCTGTATAAATAATAACACATTTGGGGTTTATAGTCTTTTGAAGCAATTATACCAACTTGTTCTCCCTCACTTCAAAAAGTGAAAACACTGTGCTTTGAATTTTTGCCACACTTCTTCTAATAAATCTGTTGCAAAACTTCCACGTGAAAGTGAGAGAGCAGAGTGCCTACATGTAAGGATTAGGTTACTGCAAGTACTGCAGCCTTGGGATTCTGTATGTGCAAGGACCATGGACGTAGCTTAGGGGCTGTACGGATACTACTAAGTAAGTATTGGACAGAAGTGTCGATGTGATATAAGAACTTATTGATCATGAACCCTAATGTTACTCTCATATTCTATGGTTTATTCAGTAAAGTGCATGATGGACTGCAGACACAAACAGACCAAAATTCAATGACACCTGACACATTTTTCAGATAGGAACACATCATACATTCTCCTTGAGCTATGGCTGGAGAGGATGAAGTGAAGTAGTTGTAATTTAGCCACTTCACCACTAGATGCCACTAAATCGTACACACTGGGCCTTTAAGTATTATCAGCACAACGTGCAGGAAATTGTTCCCTGTCGGCGTTTGACTGTCAGATCTCATGTCACTGCTGCTCTCTCTCCATCACCACCACCATCTGTAAACATACCTGTCTCATTAATACATGTTACTAACTAAACTTCTTCCACTACATCCACATATTAATACTGTCATTATTGTTACCATATCTCCATTACAGTTTATAGTTTGTTAATGATTTGCTGCTGCTGTGCATCTGTGTCTCTCTATCACAGGTTCCCCTGCTACTGTAATCACTCTATCATTCATTGTAATTGTACATATGTTACATTGCAGTTTTGTCTCTGAGGTCATGCTTTGGCGTCACTTGAAATAAATCTTTTTGTTTTCGTTTGATTCATAGGAGATTTTATTCAGTTATCATAAAACAAAACAAATCCCATCAAATGTCACGCTCTTTAGGATGAACTGTTTTTGACTGTGTTCACTACTGTAAGCCTGGCTTCAAGCTGTAGTTGATAATTCCTTGAATATGCTGTTGAACATACTGAGGAGTATATGGTGTAGATGCATACAGTAAGTTGATATAATTATGATGACTGCAACACAAACACTTTTTGAGTGACACACAATTATTGGCAATCTTTATAGACTAGACTAGAGTTTAAATGGGACTGATATCATCTTAGCCATCTCATATTGAATTGGCTGTGAATACAAAATGTCTTTTTAACTTGTTACTGTTTCTGTTACTCTTCTGTGCTTTACACCCTTGTACTCCTATGAATTTGCAGCCATGACCTGATGTAATCCTTCCTTAGGAACTTAGGCGGGACAATAGATAAAGAGCTGCCCATTTGGGTACTTGCCCCTGCCGTGCCACATTCTAGGAACCACCCTTTCTGGCCGTTGTACAACACTGAAAAAATGTAGACGTGGACAGAGACATCACTTCAAATAATGAATCAGACAAAGAGCTCTTAGACCAGTCTAGGAACAGCTTTGAGGATCTGTCAGGTATTTAAATACATATGACGTCAATGTATACACACTGTCTGTTTTTTGTTTGTTCCTAAGGGACAAGTGAACACCACTGACTATCAAGGTGAGTGCTGTGCAACCACAAAGTATCATGATATCTACTGGAGGTTGGCAACGTGTAAATCAATAGTTTCTCGTGACAACTTTGCACATGTTTAGCTATATATATGTGAACATACTACTGTGTGTGTGTGTGTGTGTGTGCACATGTGTCTAAAGACTTTCACTCTAACTTTAGACTCAGCTGGAGCACTGCCAATCACACAGCACACTGCACATGTCTCTGTTCACACTACAGACTTTGCTTAAACTTATGGCTCAGCAGATTTTTTGGATGTTCATTTCTACATGTCAAGTGTTCTGAGCAATTCTGATATACATTCACCTGAAAGTTCTGTGTAGTTTGTTACACAGAACCATTTGGGAGGGAGTCATTGGAAACTTGTAAAAGGCCAGACACTTTCAAAAATACAGGTCAGGTGATTGGTGAATCTGTCTATTATGGGTGGACTTCAACCAATCAGATCGACCAACCATACAACATACTCAAACTCTTAGAGAAGGCGGGAGAAGAGTGAAAACATCTTTTCCATTAAGAAAAGCATTTAGTGTTGTTCTTTGCTCTTCTTGTCATGAAATACTCAATTCTAGATATAACTGATGCAAACTGCATCATCTCTTTAGCAGACACCATTGTTGTTTTTGATCTCACATTCTCATAAATCTGGCATTAAATCACATCTATAGCTAATTCCTCAGAGGATGTCAACTGAACCACAAAACAGATTTTCATAGCCAACATAGCACAAAGCTTTATGCAAATTAATGTGCTATGACTCCATTAATATGCAATCATCATCTGGTGACTTTGAATGACTTTTGGAGCTACTACTAAATACTTTGATTGGAAAAGAATTGGCAGCACTGGACCGGCGTGGATGACTAAAAATTCAGTGGTAGTCAGAGCTAACTGAGCTAACCATGGAGCGGCATCTTTAACACACTTATCTTCCTGATGTTCCTGACATGTGTAGAAATGTCTGTATTCAAATGTACGCAGATGATACAGTTGTTTTTACTCCAGCAAATAAAGTGGATGAAGCTGCCCGTATTCTTACCTCCGAGTTGGCCCATATACAGGACGGGCTTATGAGATCTTGCCTGCTGTTGAACACCAAAGCAACCAAGTGTATGATGTTCTCTAAGCATGCAACTAAAATTACACATTCTGATATATTTTTGGGTGATGACGAACTACCACTGGTGCATGAATACAAATACCTTGGTGTCATTTTGGAATCGACTCTTTTAGGAGTCACATCAAAAAATGATCACACACCATTAAATTTAACCTGGGTAACTTTAGACAGATAAGGCCATCTCTAAATGGTAGTGCCACTTTAATGTTCCTTCACTCACTGATATTTTCACACATAGATTACTGTATAACAAGTTGGTCTTTTTTTTTTTTAAACCAATTGAATCCTTATATAAAAAAGCAGTTAAAATTTTAGACAAAAAGCCATTCTCATATCACTACTGCAGCATTCTCCCCAAGTATAAATTGCCAAGTTTTGAAATTTTTAAGAAGTTTAAAATAGCTTGTCTGATGTTTAAAGTCCTTCATGGACTTGCACCACCACCACTAGATGATAATATTAAACTGAGGGTAGTCAGCCACTCCACTACTCGAGTCACCAGAGCCTCTGCCAGAGGTGACTGTGAGGTTCCTTTTCAACGAACCACTTTTGGCCAAAATGTCCTATCATATAGAGGTAGTATACTGTGGAACAGCCTACCCAGCCCAATTAGAGAGAGTCCCAGTCTATTAACATTCAAGGGACATTTGAAGTGTGGCTTCGATCTAGTCAGACTTGATCAGTATGCGATCACATCATGGACGTGAAACTTTTATTACTATACTATACCAAGCGTCTAAGGACAGAGGGTGTCACTCCCTGTACAGATTGTAAAGCCCTCTGAGGCTAAATGTGTTTTGATTTGATTTGATTTGATTTTTTTTTTTTTTACAATTTCGAGTTAATGTGCAATGTCTCTGTTTGTAGTAATGTGCCTTTGTTTGTAGTAATGTGCCTTTGTTGTAAGCCCCCCCCCCCCCCCCCCCTCCCCTTTTTCTCGTCTGTGTTTTCTTTTGCTGAGTTCTTCCTGTCCTTCTTTTCCTCCTTTTTTAACATCAACCTGCCAAGAGACTACGGTTGGATATTATGGCTATAAACCAGCATATTTACATGTAAATGTTTATTAATACGCACTGTCCCTTTTAAATAAATAGAAATAAATAAAATAAATAAATGTCATTTAAAGGTGGGGAAAGTTGTTGTAGGTTTAGAGGGCATTATCACATCACATATGTAAGTGTGATAAAGACAAAAATTGTCCACTTTGGGACAGATAGGGACATGGAGGAAGAGAAGGGTGGGTGAGAAAGAGAGGAGCAGAGAGGAAGACATGGAGTGAGAATGGGAGAGTGTTCATATCTCGTTGTATGAGCTGTCTTATATATGTCTTATAATATAATATTATAAAGAATACCCTCTATGAAAGGTGTCATGAGATACTTTGTGTACTTCACTTTTACTTGAGTATAGATTTTCAGCCACAAAGACACAAAGACAGACAGACAGACAGACAGACAGACAGTGCAGACAGACAACCACACAACTGTTTTTCGTTTAGCTATTCTGGACAGGACATCATTAGCCCCTTTTCAGCCTAAAAGACATTTTTAAAGAAAATTGGTCTGACATCTTTCACAATCTAACACATAATTAAGTTTGGGTGCTGTGACTTAATGAATATTGTGTACCTTGCTTGTCTTGTTTACTGTGTGTTAAACTCAAAGACATATAGTCTACATTCATTGGGTGGAAGCCGTCCTACTCTACTGGAATTCGTGGAGCTTGTTTTGTCCATTTCTCTCTGTCCTCCCCTTCAGACACATTCTCACTCTGCCCTCTGCATTTTTTGGGGCTTTTTTGAAATTTATTGTATGAGACAACTTGAAGAGTGACAGGAAATGTGGGGAGAGAGAGATGGGAAATGACATGCAGCAAAGAGCCACAGGTCAGATTCGAACCCTTGGCTGCCGTGGTAAGGACTGAGCCTTTGTACGTGGGGAGACTGCTCTACCAACTGAGCTAAACACCACCCCAGCCCTGGGCATTACGTTAAAAGTCTACCTTTACTGGCAGTTTCACCATGAAAAGCTCTGTTCCTGTCTGCCTCGTTGTCTGTATTTAAGTCCTTTTCTTTGCTGCTTGCAACAATGAAAGACCTTAGTAGATGACGGTATATGTCTCTCTGTCTGCAGTCCTCTCTCACCGCAGTAATGTTTCCATGTTAGTGTAGCTTTGCTTCCACCTGTTTTTCCATTCTTATCTGCCCTCCCCTCTTTTCCCCTCTCATGATTCTCCCCTCCCTCTTTCCATTAGCTGTTCCATCTGTACTTTATTTTCCAGAGCCCGTCTCTTATCATGCATTCTTGTGCGCTGCTGTAGTGCATATGTAGTTTTAGAGTTGAACCAAATATTTGAAAAGCCAATCTATATGAATTTCTTGCCCCAGGTTCATTTAGCATATTTCAGTAGTTAATCACACTGATCGTCCAGAACCAGTGTTTGGGCTCTAAGGAAGGCATAGTCTGAGTCAGTATTCAGACAAATCAGTGATATTCTACAATACAATAGAGTTAAGTATGTCAATTTCTCAAATTAAACTTTAGCAGATGATTGTGGTGATGTAACAGGTGAATGCTAGCATTATGAAAGGGGACACTGCACTAGCAGTGAAGGTTGGCACTAAATGTGAATTTTGTTGTTGTGGACAAACGTTGGATGGGTTGCCATGACATTTGATACAGACATTCCAGAGTACCTTACTGATTTTGGTGAGCCCTGACTTTTCCTCTTCCACCTGCAGTGAGCTGGTTTTCACTTCCAGTGAATATTTTACAAAGAGTGGATGCATTGGACACAAAAAGATATCAATAAGCACACATCAGCACCAAGATTTTGGCACTGAAGCCATACTGATTTCTGTACTCCAAACAGTATTATTCAGTCATGTTGAGTGGTTGCTAAAACACACTCTGTGGTTTGATTTATTTTTAAATCAAAGTTATTTGCAAACAAAAGTTTATAGAGACTAGTAGAGATGTATCTGTCTCATCATTCTGGTGTAACAAGTTGTGAATTGGACTACAGAGAACCAAGAAGTCTTGGTCTGGATATCAGTTTTCTGTGAGCTACACCAGTAGCCAATCGTCAGTCATCAGTCATTTAGTGCCAGTTAGCAGATGCTAGCACGCTGAACTAAGATGGTGACCATGGTTAACAGCATTCTGTTCTAGAAACATATATAATATAAATATTATTAACCCAGCTTAGATTCCTGGAAAATAAACTGCCTTATCAACAATTGACTACAGGTAAATGTGTCGGCAGCTAGTTATGTTGGCTGGGAATGTCCACCTTTTACATCAGGCAGTTAGGTAAGAGCTTATCAACAAGATAATACAACACACAAACACACCAGAGCAGGAATGACAACAGTGAGGCCAAAATGACCAAGCCAAGGACGGGGTCTAGGTCAGGAAGTGGGAGAGAAAGAGAGAGCGAGGGAAGGAGGGAGGGAGGGAGAGAGGGAGGGAGACAGGGTTGACAAGGGGACAGGGCTGTGGGAGGGTGTGTTAAACTCCCCCGTTTTGGATTGGCTGAGAGGCCACAGCAGAATTTAGGAGTGGAACAGCATGTGCTGCTTTCCATAATACACACACACACACACACACACAGGAACGTGCTCATAATCACAGATACACAACTCACAAAGCAAAAGCATGTACACGCGTTTGGAACATGAATAATGATCTGCATAGCTGTCAGCAGGTGTACTGAACTAAATAAACATCCACAGACAAGCACAGACGTCACAGAATGACCGCTGCTCTGCTCTGTGTAAGGTGAAACCTTCAAGCGTTTACATTTCTGGCCACACCCCAAACTGTGATGTCACGACAGGTGTTTTGACTCTGTCACATGGAAAGATGCAGGTATATGGGATGTCCTAGTGACCTAGTAGTCTATGCAATGTATCATGGTGCTGTGACGTCACAGACTGAGCCAGGAGGGACCTTTGTCCTGTGTCCCATTGTGACCTCCAGACTGGTTCATTTGCCTGTATTGATGGTAAATGTATGGAGAGCATGAGATGTCCTCATTTAGTTGGACATTGTTACACGTTGTCCTTTAGTCCTTAAAACAGATAGAAAATTATTTATAATTATGATAAGACATTAATGCAGGTGGTTTTTCATGTGGATGTACCTGCTATAACAGGGGGTGCAGCTGCATCAATATTATTAAGAGTATGGTCTAGATCTGCTCTAGACCTATAAATAAAGTTGAATTGAAATTGAATTTGTACTGAGCCTAACAGTCCAAACTGTCCCTTTGCCCCCCTGAGGCTCATGCTTTCTGCCTTCAGCCACTAAAAGACCAACAGCTACTGAGCAGACAAGCAGTATGGTTACAGCAAATGTTACAGCATTATTTCACAATAATGACACGCTCACTAAACATTATCACTTACTTCATTTTCTCATGATCACCTTATAGGTGTATATTCACTAACAAATTCAGTTGTTAACAAGAATTGGTCAAAACTGAAGCCGCTGAAGGCTCGCTGCGCCTGGCCCAGGTTTAAGTCCCGACCTGTGGCCCTTTCTCACATGTCATTCCCCATCTCTCCCGCATTTCCTGTCAGTCTTCAGCTGTCTCTATCAATGAAGCTCAGAAAGGCCAAAAAAAAAAAAAAAAAAACACACACACACACACACACACACACACACACAATACTGTCTGCATTACCAACATGCATTAGTCAGGTAATTACTCTCACCTCCAAAACAGTTCTTACCCTGAAAGCATGCATTGTCACTCATAACACACTGACCTAAGAAACTACAGGGAGCATTGCACAGCTGAGGAACTTTTATCTCTGAAGTCTGAATGATTTTTTCATCATAACAGCCAGTCTCTATAAGTCCCCATGTTCAAATGTCCAACTTCTCAGCAGTTTCCCTGTTCATGACAACTGTATGAGAGAGTGAGAGTGAATTTATATAGAACTCACCCATTCTAATGATATTAATGCTTAAGGTTATGCAGAAAAACAGCATGGGCGCTCTGATTGACAGCTAATTGCCATTGCAGTTGGCTTATTAGCCAATGACAGCCAATGATCCATGCTTTGCTGATTTTTAAATTAGTTGGGAGGGCAGAAGAGGCAGTACATCCAACATGATGACAGCTAGAGCTGCAGAGTCTGAGCTTCAAAATGGAACTTCAGTAACCTGTGGGCAACATTATGCATGCACTGTCCATCCTTTATACTGTCACTTCATACAGGCACAGCGCACAATTAAAAGTAGCAGAGTTAGCTAACAGCTAAATTGTATCTGTTGTGAACATGGGACATCTCCTCAGCCAAAAATCTCCAGTACGCCATTAACAAATCACCTGCTCAAGAAGTCAAAAAAAGCTTGATGATCATCCTGTTTGGTCATTCTCTGTTTGGTCATTCCCTACTTCCAAATTAGTCCTGTTCATAGTACAACCAGAAAATATCTCTGTTATCATTCTGACAGGAAGTCATAAGTTGACATATATAAAAACATTTAGAATACCACAGACATAGACCCCTTTTGAAGACCCTTGATACAAAACATTGATTTTAGAATAATGTAAAATAGATAAAAGCAACAAATTATATTATTTTGTGAAGCAGGAGACCAGCCTTATCCCAACCTGTCAAACACACTTTAACCTCTGTGTGAGCTTCCGGAAAATAGTCCCACACATACAAGGTAGTGGAGTATTAATGTGACAAAAAAAAGGACAAAAAAAGGTGGTAAAATGTGACTGACTGTATTTTGTGTGATGAAAACGATTCAGTTTGTGACAGTGTTACTTTGAGCTGCTGACATGATGAACTTTGTAATACAGTTGTTATTCTTTCAGTCGAGGAACAGAAAGTAGCCTTCCTCACCTCTGATTCAATTATGAATACATTTTTGACACTGCTCGGATAGTTTGCAAATGCAGTGTGTGCGCGTGTGTGTAGGTGTGTGTGTGCATGTGTGCGTGCGCCTTTGTATGAGTGGGAATCATACTGTGAGTGAGGTGAAGGTCAGGCAGATTCCTCCAAAGCCATTGAAAGAGACAGCGAGGAAGATGAGGACAGACAGCACTGATGGAACACATGGAAATGAAGAATACCATGAGCTAAGATGAAAGTTTAAAGGCGCATTCAGTTTTTTGTTTGTTTTTTACAGTGTTAGCTTGTAATTTTTTGCCATTGACCATTACTCCTTAAAGAAAGTGCATGCGCCCAACATGTCAGTTGTCAAGAACGGCCAGAGTTGAGCCAGGGAGGCAGACTGCAAAATGTAATTTACAACAACTTACAATTAATTTACTACAACAGACAGGCTGGGTATTAATTCTAACATTTGGCTTCTTCCTCCAAGTTACTTAAACTGGAAGAGTCTATTTTATGTGCGTTGCAGTGAAGCTGATGTGTAAAACTACAAAACTAAGTGAAGAACTGACTTTCCTTTATATAGTGTGTCTCTGTGCTGCAGGGATTGGTTCAAACAAGTTTGATGATTGAGGGTGACGTCTTACCTTCAGGGTCATATGCAGCGGTAGCCATCATCGCACAGGAGGCTGCAAAACATGAACTGAAATATATCCAGACAGGGGATGTCAGAGCTCTCACAGACTTCATATTGGTTTAAATGTCATGATCAATACACAAACAATAAGCTGATAATGAAATATTATACCTGCCAACCAGCCTCAGTGGGCGTGGTCCATATTTGTCCATCAAGAGCCCCAGGGGTAAAGTGGCTGCACTCAAGAGGAATGAGCCAATAGTGAAGCCAAGATTCAATACCTCTTCCTGCTCCACACAACTCGGCCAGTGACCTCTCTCCTTGAAAGTCACGTTGGTGTCAACAGTCTCATTTTCTGGAGAGGTTCATGGTAAAAACAATCAAGAGAGAGTAGAGCAGAGAGAAGCTCCAGGCTGTCAGAACACTTCTCACTGCACTGAGGACAGGATCTGATCACTGACCATTGTCCTCAGTAGGTCCACAGTGTTTGTGGACTCTTTGCTGTAGAGTTTTACAAAAAGTTGTTTTAGTTCTGATAAACTCACAAAGATGGAGAGAGACACATGGAGTATCTGATGAGTGTACTTGATGATAACTGCACTACAGATACCGATTGTTGGAGTTCTGTGTAGCCAGTGCAACAGTGGGAGAAGAAGCCTTCAGTGATATCCAAGCCTCAGCACATCAGAGGTCCAGTGTGTCACATTTATGGGGCTCTATCCTCAGATTTTTTTTTCATTTGTATGTAATCACCTTAAAATAAGAATGATGTCTTACTACCTTAGACTTCCACTGGTTCTAGGGCACTATCAGTGATCGACCTTTTTAGAGGTGGAAAATAGCAGTCTGCTGGGACCTGGCACAATGCATATGCTCTTGTTGTACAAGATTAACATTTTATTGTGCACTGTCCCTGTCTTGAAATAAATAAATTACATTTACAATTACAATTGCCCATTGTCATAGCGTAGTGTAGTTTCTTTTACATACCAGGAAGTAGGGGGTGAAGTGAGGGATTTACAATCAGCAGTAGTTGCTGATTGTAAATCCCTCACTTCATGATTGGATGGAACTAAATTCTTCACACTGGTTCTTTAATCCAAAACTCTCAGACTACATATCCAAAGTATGGATATGTGTATATATTTTATTGTTATTCCAGTAAACTGTTGTTTTCAAATATATTTGGGATTTGTCCAAGGGTAGAGAACAAATGGACTAATATGGCATGAAACGTCCACGTCTGACTGTGAACGATGAATGCTGTGGAGCTGGTTGGACGGCGGTCTTACCGACACAGAGGTGGGAATAGAAGCCTTCATTTTTCAGCATGATGAGCAGTGAACCCCAACCCAACAGAACAGCAGAGAAGAGCAGGTTCTCTATGATGGCTGTGATAGCCATCCACCACCTCCTCCTGTATGCCTGGGACAAGCTGGGAGCCATGACAGCTGGAGACAGGAGAACGTGAAGAATCCGGTATGAGAGGAAAACTTAGTGAAGAGAGCACACAGCAGGAAGAGCAAGTACATCCAATCCTCACTTTGAGTCAGAATATTTTCATACTTTAACGTTACCTTCTTTAACACAGTTTAACTCATCACCTTCTGTGATTGCAGAATCAGAGAATGAACAGAACCTCTTTCCATATTTGATATACTTTTGGTACTCGGTACACACAGAAAAGTACTGAAGGAAATAGTTCTTGTGGGTCTGACTCAGCTCTCTAACTTCACTTCCTCATATATATCATGTGTACCCTTCGACATGTAACACATCTAAACTCACCACATATGCACATTTGCACTCTACATGCCTACGTGTACCTCTTCTTCAATCTGCCAGTAGTTTGTATATTTGACTGTCTCATTTTGTAAGTTGCTTTGGATGAAGGCATCAGCTAAATGTCCTATGTGCATCTCACCCTGGGAGCTTATATTTTTCTTTTTCACATCAGTAGGAGAGAAGCAGTGAGACAGTCATACATCTAACTCAAAGCAATCAGCTCTTCAATCTATTTATTTGCAATTTGTCCTTTTGGATCCTCAGATAGTAAGTCCACCTTTTGATGTCACACAACATAACATAATCATGTTGGTTTAAAAACCAAAGCCAAAGTCAACAGCCAGTTTAACCACCTCTTTATAGTCAACAACATCCACATCCACAACAACAACAGGGACAATGAACCCTGTAAATTGTAATATCATTATTGGCTACAAAATAAAAAAAAAACAAAAACAAACCTCAATTACATTGATGCCAAAATCCAGAACTGTCACAAAGTGGTCAGGCTCACTGATGCATTCCCTCCAAACACACCCGGATGTTAAAGAGCAGATACCTTGGTATGAACAGCATTCCGAGCTTCCATTTCATAGTTTACACTGATGTCAGCCTGTGAGCTGTCATGAAGTATTGAGGAGGGGACGGGAAGATGAGACCAAAGCGGGAGATGTTTGACCCCACCTGACTTTAGCTGGAGCTATCAAATGTAATGCACTGATCTAACTCACATGAGCACATGAACCACACACACTTCCAAACATTCAGGTTGAGCTACAAATCAATGGACGCAGAGTTCTTCCCAGCTATGAGCGTGTAAATATTTGATGGACTTATGTGGTGTGTGTGCAATGACTCAACCTGTAAAAGGCACATGTTTGCACACAGCAAAACACCATTTAGTCTGAGATGAAGGAGCTAGTCATCCAACGGGCTGTGTGTGTATGTGTACTTGTGTTGCATGCTGGGCTTTTTAGTTCTATATGGACGAGTTTGAAGGGTGTGTTTTTTTCTCACTTCCTTGAATCCAATCCTCAAAGATCTGCCTTCATGCCTCAGATACATGCATATCAAATGTTGGACAGAGCTCTTGAAAAATGGATGACATGATTAATAAAGTCACAGCAGTTAATGATCAACAACAACAAACTAACTGATCCTAATGCAGTTTAGTCATCATAAATTCCTCCAGAGTACAGTCTCATACAGCCACTGGACTGTCAGTGTCATTAAAGCCCCCCTGCAGGCTTCCTGAGGGGCCGTCTCCACATTTGTCTACATGTGGCAGAGTCTTCAAAGTCACTTCCTTTATGAGCTGTTCTCCAGTAGATGATCTGTGTTCATGTGCTGATGATTGTTGTCTTCAGCAGAGACTTTGATTCTGTTTGGAGTTCCATCTTTCTTTCTATCGCTTGCAGATTTTGCCACTTTAACACTTAACCTACAGCACACAATGGCTGGATCTGTATGTTTAACTCCATCTTCATAAACTCCATGTTTAAATGTTCATAATCATTATACTATTACACAAATGATGTGGGTCAGTAGTGTCATGGTGGTAGGGGGACATTTATTCTGAAGCAGCTCATCCAGTAAAGGATAAATGCCCTGTGTTATAAATAGACTACTCTTGCATATTTAGCTCACCCACAAATGGTCCAGCAGGATTTGCACATTGTCACTTAACCTCTACTTCAGGGTGTCAGGATCATTATGAAATCAGCCACAGAGGTGGAGCAGATTTACAATAATTGCTGATCCATAGACGGATGAAAGAACTACACCATACCATCCACTGAAAACTGGACATCTAGGTCATGTCTTTGCCACAGGAGAAGAACACGTGCAGACCATGACTGAATGAAGTGTATCCTAGGAGATTTACACACGTGGACACACACATGCTGACTGGAAAATATACCCCGCACATATCATGCACTACACCACTGGACCTGGGTCCCTCCTCTAAAGTTTTGTCATCCTTATGAGGACAGGGCAAGTGAACCATACACCCAACAAGTGAATCATAATGAATGATCTCAGTGTTATTGTTCCTCCGTTCATGCAGTCACTTCTAATAAACTTTAGAAAAGGTTCAACCAACGGTTGGCCCACCATCACCTTCACTGATGACATGTTCCAGATTGCTTTTCTCACTTGTGTTTATAAATGACTATTTGCATGTCAAAGTGACACTCGCCTGTCAAAAAGTCATTTGTTTGCCAAAGACTGAATTCCATCAAAGCTTTATGTCTCACACAGAACTCATCTCCTGCTGATGATTGACAGGAGGAGATCTTACTGATCCTAATGTAGTTGTATCCTCATAAGTCCCTCCAGAGTGTGGTCCATACAGCCTCTAGACTCAGTCAGCGTCATTAAAGCCTCCCTGCAGGCTTCCTGAGGGGACATCTCCACATTTGTCTAAAAGTGGCAGTGTGAGGAAACAACGTCTTTAAAGTCACTTACTTTATGAGCTGTTCTCCTCCAGTAGATGATCTGCGTTTATGTGTTTTCTTCACTGCTTCAGTTTAGAGTTGATTCTCTTCTTGTGGAGTCAGTGTGATACCTTCTCTGTGTGACAGCCACATGTGCACTCACACTGGCTCTCTCTTACACTCTCTCTCTCTGTACAGTGTGTCTATAAAAGGCGCTCAGAACTCACCCACCCATTCCACTGACCTTAACACAGACACACACACACACACACAGACACACATTCAGAAACACACCACACTCGTGCACCAGAAATTTGAGTGTGTCTTATAATACTAAGATGTTGTGTGTTCTAGAAGTGACGTGAACATTGTAATCTCCAGAGCTGCTGATTTGAATACTTTTAAAGAGGTTATGGATTTACACTGCACGTGTTGGTGAGTCAGTTTTCCACCTGTCATCAGAGTCAGCACTGATATACTTGTAGCTTGCTCACTGGCCCCATCGTGTGGTAGAAGCAAGAAACATTTACAAATCTCTGCCACAGTTAATGAGACACACGCTGCTGATTCTCTGACCACTGCTGAGGTCTGCAGGTCTTGTAATAACTACGGAGAAACTACTAATGACTAATAACTACTGACAGAAATAGTGGATATGCAGTAGCTTCCAAGCCACTGTGTAAGTGCTTCAAACGTGCAGTCCTTGTAATGGCCAGCAGGGGGAGACTCCACAGGTTGCAAAGAAAGTCTGATTGTATGTGAGCTTATGGGAAAATGAATCACTGTAATCCAACTCTGCCATGACTTCTACTTTTGTGACACTGACAACTTCAGGTTTTGTTGACTCTGTCATATTTCTTTCATAATTCTTTTCATAATTCTAGCTCTCTCTACTATTAATTATATGATACAGTAGAAAACACAGAATGTAGAAAACAAACATTTCAGCAGCCTAACCTGCAAGTAGCATAAAGCACTGTAAAGACTGCATTTGAAACAAACACAGCACTCATCAACTCTGAACCATTTTATATTTATTGTTTTCATCCTGTAAAATCATTTCTAATGACAACACAATCATCAACAGTAGAATGAATAAGAAAAACAAGTATAAATTAAATCTACAAAATATATAATAGTGCTCCTTTGTTTGACTAAATGAGAAAAATAAAAAAACATTAACCACTGAGTGCATCTACACATTCCTTCAGCCTCAATGGTATCAAAACAAAAATATTATATTGCAAAAAAAAAATCCTGTCTGCAGTTTTCAAGCTTTCATATGAGAAACATTTTGGAGCAAAGACAAAAGAAAGAAAAAAGAGGCAGAACCGTGGGGAGCACAGAAGCAAACATTTCCTCTATGGGTCTGGATAATTATCGAAGAGCCAAGTGACCAAAACAAAACAAAGACACAAAACAGGTGAGCTGGTCTGACAGCTCCAGAACAGGTTGTGACCTCAGAACAAGCAACGCTTCGTTGTTGTGAAGCAACAGGCTTATGTTGTACTGTCATACTGTTATGAAAATAAAGCATCCAATAAACATATCATTTACAAGATCAGGTCAGAATATCACAAGAATAAAGTCAAAATATTAATTACCAGAATAAATTTAGATAAATAAAGTTACAATTTTAATAGAAAATGCAAGAATATAGAGTTAAATGAAAAGTTCTGATGTCCTGGACAGACAGTCCGAACGTAAACGCTCTGCTCGAACAGCAGGCCCTTGGGCTTGCTGGGTGATGTATTCTGACATTCTGATTAGTAGTGGACGGGTTTGTAGGTGTAGCGTTTACACATGAGGCACAGCAGCATAACTTCATTTAATATCTGAATGTTTGGAGTAAAAATGTTTGGTCAATATGAAAACATGCGCGTCCTTCTATTAATTATCCATTTCTTAAAATGTTGTCATAAGATGCTTTTATCTATTTTCCAGTAATTTGATGCATAGCTATATATCACTGAGAGGAGAGGAACCAAACACAAACCTTTTACAAACATAAATACTAACCATACATATTGTGACTGTACCATCCTAACACCATGGTTTTGTTCACACAACAGGAGGACTCTAATCTCAAACCTTTTTCCTGTAAAATCTTTACAGATGACATTACTTTCATAACATAATGACCTTTTCTCCACTATTAGAACTTCATTATATATTTGTTAGTGGCCAAATGTGATATACAACAAAGGTTATTGCAGCTACATGAATGAAAAAATCTAAAAAATGCAAATGGAGTGAGATGTCACAATGGCATCACTGGAGAAAATGGCAGACAGGTCACTGATTTGCACAAGAAACACATGTAAGAAAACACTCGCTCGCTGTCAGGCTCACTGTATGGCCTGTGCTAAGAGATCCAAGCACACGAGCACAGAGGCAGATTCTGTGGTAAACAGGCATGGGGGTAAAATAAGTCAATAAATTAAAGAAAGCAGCTAACATACAGTGTTGCAGTGAGTGGAGGATAAACACTTCAAATAGATTTAAAGCTGTAACAGAAAGAACCATATCAACCCATTTAGCTTATACACATTTAGATGCTTTGCTGCACCTGAAGTGCATGACAACCTCTACGACCTCTACTGTTTGACATTAGTGTGAAGAACATAATCAACACGTCTTAACTAAACTCATCCATCCTGCTGTGAACGTTCAGCTTCAGTCAGTCTGTGAAGCCTCAGGATGTCTGAAGAACGAGCCACAGTCAAATTACACTTAAGATCTGAAGAGCTTTTCAGTGTCAGCAACAAAAGACAAAAGACAATGAACCATCAATCTGTGGTGTGTGTGTGTGTGTGTGATCCTGAACCACAGACATGCTTTTCTCTTTCCTCTCTCGTTTTTCAAACAGACATTTTCATCTAAAAGGTGCTATGTGCAGTCAGTTGGATCACTCTGAACTCACCAAGCATCTAAATGAGTTTCCAACTTTCTTCTATTTTTTCCAGAATCTTTCCGTTTTACTTTGAAACTTTCCCCTCTGCTGGCTGTAACAGCTCAAGTTCAGTGGTCGCCTTGTTAGAACATTTCACTATTCGCACCATGCAAAGCAGTTCTCTAACAGAGATTAGCTGTAACTAAAATTTACATCCAGTCACTGCCAGGCGGAACTTCTGCTTAGCAAAAATGTTAGCTTGTAATATTGTAATCATTTCAACTGAGAAGTAAAATCTGACATGTGACACTACCCCTGAAAAAAAAGTTTAAATATGATAAATTATTTTTCACAAAATAAACAAACAAACAAAAAAAAACAATACATCTCAAATTAGAAAAAAAAAGTCCAATAATCTCACACTGATGTCTATTGAAGCATATTGCTGGCACACCATAAAAATAAAAATATATCGGCATCACGTTTTAACGTGACACTGATGCATTTTTATTTGTCTGGTCTGGCAGTATTACGCTTCTGTAAATATTTCCCTACAAATACTAACTCAGATTCATACAGCATATGAACAAAGCAGGCATCTCTGTATTTATAGAAGACTGTCAGCTAAGCTGCCTCAAACTGACATTTCTGGGAGTTTATGATGCTACACTCACTTCCTGTTGATTGTATTTTATCAGACGGTGCTACAGATGTTTTCCAGCAACAGAATTAGACAGTATTAAACTCTTTACTTGCCAAACTTTAAAGCTAGCTGCTAGCTACTAGTCACTGCAAATTGAAAAACTGATGCCACCCAGTCCTGATTTCAAGTCAAATGAAACAATCAGAAAAATGAAAAACAAAACCAAAAAGTTTTGATGCTCTCCATTGTATTTGACATTCTGTGACCCTGGTCAGGTTTGGCAGGCAGTCTAAAAACAGATTATAGCATGCTAACATGCTAATGTTTATCTTTTAGTATTAGAATGCAAAGGTCAGCAGGTCAGCATGCTATGTTAGCATTCAGGTCCAGCTTTATTATCTTAAACATATTTTATGTTTCTGGACTGACAAACTGAGCTGAGAAAGCTCTGAGATTCAAATGTGTGATCACACCTTGGAGAGTCTGCTAACTACACATAGCACCTTTTAATATTGAGGAGACGCTCTGAAGCAGCCTTGACTTTTCTTTGCTGTTGTTTCCTGATTGTCTGTTGGCTAAATATTTCACTCTTACATTCTACCATGGCAAAGTATTCATCACCTTTGCTCACCTGTGGTATATCTATCATCTGATTTATTCCACCTGTTTTTCTTTTTTTCTCTTCCTTCGTTCCTTTCCTGTCTTTGACTGCTTACCCCACACGCCACCCATCCTTGATTTCTCCCATCACTCCCAAAAGATGTTGGTGATGTCAGAGTCCAAGCTAAAGATCCAGAACACTAGTGGTGCAGAGACCAGGACGAATGACCAGGACACACCCTTCACTGACTGAGACAGCCTGGTCATCAAGGCACCGACCAATCCCACATTACCTCTTGACCGCATCTCCTCTTCCTCTTCCAGTGACTGTTTGTGACAAATGACAAATGACAAGGTTAGACACAAACACACACACAAGTAGCCATTCTACGCTCTAACAGAAGCATTGTCCAGCACATCTTCTGACCTGGATCTGGCTTCCTGGCTCAATGTAGTTGCGGGCCAGAAATTTAAGAACCTCGTCCATCAAGATGACAGGAATGGACATTTTCAGCACCACCACCCACTGAGGCCACGAAAGAGGGCGGATCTGAAAGATCATCTGAACACACAGACAAAGAAGTGTCAGTGGAATTATGTTTTTGATGTGTGGTGTATGATACCATGCTGTTAAATCAGATGATGATTAGGATTAAACCATCCTTTAGTCAACAATGTGTGCTTACTGGCAGAGGGTCTACATAGAGAATTAGGAAGTGTAACGCCATGGACAGACAGATGGCCCCCACCAGCCAAGGGTTTGACCAGGGAGGCATCTTCAGCAGGGACTGGTTCTCTGAAAGACTGGACAGAAGAGGAAAAGAAGGAAGGTGTTATTTTGTTACGGACAACTTGATTTCAATCCTCAATCCACAGCCTTCAGACGCCTACATGCAGTTTGTATGTTCAGCATGCAGGTGTGTTTATTTAGTTCTTACCTGTTCAAGGCGTTGCACATCTCTATGGTAACCAGAACAGACAGGGCCATAGTCATGGGATAAGGAGACTCAAAGACTGAGCACTGCACACCAGCAAACTCGGCATGGCCTTCACTGCACTGCAGGTAGTGGGACTGTGGAGGGAACAGAAGCTGGTCTCAGTCACCTCCATAGATGAACAATTCTAACACTGTGATACGTTTGTTCAGTTAGTGTCCTGCAGGTGAACGTTTGCTAACACTACAACCAGCACAGCAGTGTGACATGTTCTAAATGTGTGTATATTTTCACTTCAAATGTAAATATGAGATGACGAAAATGACGTTTGGTACAGCCAAGTATGAACGAGAGTCACAGATGTACCACCTCAGAGAAATGTCAGTGCAGAAACTCTGGTGGAACTATGGTGGAATTGTTAATACAATGATGCAATTTTTTTGTAAAAGCATGTTTAAGGTCTGTTAGTGTTAGTGCCACAGTGTATCCACTACAGTTTTTAATGTAAGGTCACAGAGTATGATAAGCATGAGAGAGGTGCAGTGATGGGGAGATGTGTATATACCAGTTGATAGAAGGAAAGTTTTGGTCCATCGTGCGCTGCCATAAACCACCAGGCAGCAGCCCCCACAGTGGCAGCTCCCACATAACCTGGTAAAGACAGTAAGGAGTCATTCAGTTTAGCAGGACATGCATGAAGCATCATAATTTGATGATGTGAGGCTTGTGACTCACATCCAATGATGAGATAGCGACAGAACAACCAGCCGGAGATCAGAGGCTCTTTGGGGGAGCGGGGAGGGCGGGACATGATGTCCAGGTCTGGAGGGTTGAAGCCCAGAGCTGTTGCTGGGAAACCGTCAGTGACCAGGTTGACCCACAGCAGCTGGACGGGGATCAGCGCTTCAGGCATACCCAACGCAGCTGTCAGGAAGATGCTGACAAAAGAGAAGGACACCGTGAGAGAATGATCCATCCAGCTACATGACAGGGAGTCTACAGTTAGTACACCACTTCATGCTGTTCTGAATCCACGTCTTCACTAACCAGACCACCTCTCCTATGTTGGACGATATGAGGTATCTGATGAACTGCTTCATGTTGTTGTAAATGGCTCTGCCCTCCTCCACTGCAGCCACAATGGTGGAGAAGTTGTCATCGGCCAGAATCATCTCAGAGGCCGACTTGGCCACTGCTGTGCCGCTGCCCATAGCAATGCCAATCTCTGCCTTCTTTAACGCTGGAGCATCATTCACACCATCACCTGTCTGAAACCAGCAGAGAGACGGAGGAGTGCTGTTATACAGGTTATCAACACAGAATGGTGATGGTGCTTCAATGACAAGATGGTGCTCTCACCATGGCAGTGATGTCACTCAGGCTCTGCAGGTACTCCACTATACGGCTCTTGTGTGCTGGTTCCACCCGGGCGAAGCACCTTACCGTCCTGCAGGCCTGACGCTGCAGGTGCGGGGGCAGCTCATCAAACTCTCGTCCTGTCAGACCCCCGTTTACCCCGCCACCCTCCAACTCCTCTTCCTGCTCTGTGATGATGCCCACCCTCCGACAGATAGACAGGGCCGTCCCTTTGTTGTCACCTGGAGGGGAAATGAGGAGTGATGACTTGTTGCATTATTTCTTACAAAGTTTCCAAGATGACCTTCAGCTTCGTAGGTTTAATTACAACGTAATAATTTGGTCAAAATGAATATTTTTTTCAGGATGCAGATCATACACACTCTCTGTTGTTGCTGTGTGGGATTTTGCAAATGTATAGTGTACATTTAGATGTCTGCGTGTGTGCAAGCTTACCTGTGATCATGATGACTCTTATGCCAGCCTGCCGACACATTCGAACTGCGCCAAGCACTTCTTTCCTGGGGGGGTCCAACATGCCCACACAGCCCACAAAGGTCAGGTCCGTCTGAAAGGAAGGAAGAGATGAGAGAAGGTGTACACGAATAGTTTAGTGTCTCTTCAACCATCAGCAACACTTTATTTCTTTATTCAGAGTCACTGGTACAGACTGACAAGAGAGAGGTTCCACATACTGTCTGGCAGACATGTATTCTATATGTTACATTAATATTCAACCATACCATACTTTTAACATTAATATAATATGATATGGAGAGGGTACTGTCTGCCCTTTTTGAGAACATTCATCACCTCATAGTTTGCAAAGGCGGCTGAGTTCTCCAGGTTGAGGCAGTGAATGTCAGGGGGCGTGTCCCTAGTTGCCATCGCGAGACAGCGCAGTGTGTCTCGGCCTGATCCCCATTCCCGCACTTTAGACAAGAGCTGCTCTCGAACCTCCGGGGTCAAAGGCACACAGGCAGAACCGCTGATCCGGATATGATTACAGCGCTCCAGCACACTCTCTGGAGCTCCCTGATTGGATCAGGAGGAGAAAAAGAGACATGATGATGTGTCCTTTATAGCCATGGGATAACCAAATGCATCATAATACACGGTGTGTAACTCACTTTGATGAACATCTTGGCTCCAGAGGCAGACCTGGTGAGTTTATTGGATGAACAGAAGACAGACATGGACTTCCTGTCTCTAGAAAACTCCAGTGTCAGCTCTTTCCTCATGAGCTGCTTAATCACCTGAAAACAGAAACAGAAGTAGACTGTGTACAGTTCATTGTTAACAAAATCCAGTGAGCATTACCAGCTTTTCCCAGTGTCTGTCACACACACTTACAGAGCAGCATGCAGTAGCTCTCTCAGCAGGGCTCAGTCCTCTCAGGTCTGTGTCAAACACGTTCATTTTCTCCACCAGACAGCAGAGGGCAGTCTCAGTTGCCTCCCCTACCTTCTCATACACACCCTTTGCCTAGAACACCACACACACACAGAATCAGATGCAGATCTAAACGTTCCAAATCCATATACGGTCATCTACGAGGGTCTGAGCACTTGCTGCTGTCATGTTCACGCCTTACCTCATTGTAGTCCAGTGATGAGTCATTGCACAGCGCACAGATGGAGGCCATCTCCACCAGACCTTCATACTGACTGCACTTCACCAGTGAGCCGTCCTTATAACTAGAAAGACACAAGGACAGGCCATGACAGCGAGAAGAGAAAGAAAGGTGAAAGATGAGGAGAGAAAATAGAGGAATACACAAAATGTAACAAAAAGGAAGGAGAAATCATTTGTGTTCTCATAATCCATAAAGTGTAAAAAATTAAAGACACTCACACTTCTCCTTCAGGGGCGTACGTAGATCCAGTGACTGTGAACTCGCTGAGTCTGCAGCGCTCCCCTGACACACTGTCCACAACAAACATCTGAAGACAGACAGAAAGACAGACTGATTGCTGATGATTACTTTTTTCATTTTGTGTCAGTGAAACATTTCAATTAAAAAGAACCACAGGGATTACACATACTGAGCCACTGGAGGCCTTTTAATGTGAAACATCCACACTGATGGAGTTACTGCTGTGGAAATGTACATTATGAATTTATTAATACAAAATGGAGGAAGCTTCAACTGCTGTATTAACTGCTGTAGTTCTCATTTGATGGCGTTCTATATTATAGTAAGGCTCCTATCAATCTAATCTGAGGGACGTTAGGAAAAAGGTAAAATCAAAATCAAGACGTGATTTTCTCAGATCGGACTTCACAGTGTTCACATGGTGAAAGCATTAGGTGATGTGCTGTACATGATTCGTTTCAGGCCTTATTTAAAGCAGGCTTCACAATGTAAACTGAGCACTTCCTCCACGTTCACTCTTTGTCAACAACACTAATTCCATCAGCGTCACATCATACTGAGCAACTCTGTTG
The DNA here is from genome assembly GCA_023373845.1 of Nibea coibor. Classification (NCBI taxonomy): domain Eukaryota; kingdom Metazoa; phylum Chordata; class Actinopteri; family Sciaenidae; genus Nibea; species Nibea coibor. The sequence goes on along the minus strand of CM041719.1, from coordinate 26,711,842 downwards.
CTCTTCGTTTCTCTTCTCACATAAATTCACCAGTCCTGCTCACTTCCATCTCTACATTCAGCAGTTCTACAACATTTACTGTTTGTGTTCTGCACGCCCCTCATACAGACCCTCACTTCTGAAACAAGTCATCTCTTTAAGCCTCCTGCTCTGCCGAGTGACAGCTTCACCCAGCTTTAACTTAGCAGAAGTCCACAACTTTTAGAGCTTCATTCGGTGATTTTGGTGAAACTTTATCACATTTTTTCTATGAAAATATTTTCTGTTCTTTCCTCTCATGTCCTATGACTGCATTACTTCAGCTGATTTATGGAGTTTCCTGATGAACAGATGACTTCATTTGTTGTTAGCAAATAGCTACTTTAGCTGCGAATTTTAGCTGCAAGCTTCTTTCTCACAGAGATTACTTTTAATTACGTTCACCTCATTGTAACATTATATTTGTGACAGAAACATCAGTCACGTGAGAGCTAAGTCAGGATGACTGGCCAACATAGCAGCTTAGATACAGGTAGATCAGCCTGATGTGACGTTCTTCCATGTCTTACCCTGCAGACAGACATCTGGTTGGTGGTCAGCGTCCCCGTCTTGTCAGAGCAGATGACAGAGGTACAGCCAAGCGTCTCCACTGATGGCAGGCTGCGGACGATGGCGTTCTTCCTGGCCATCCTTCTGGTGCCCAGAGCCAGGCAGGTAGTGATGACTGCTGGGAGCCCTGGTAGAAACCCCAGAGAGACAGACCAACAGACTTTTAAAAGGAATTTTTAACGTACATATCCAAGAAAACTTGGTCTGTTCTAGGTTTTTCATCCATTGAGCTTCTCCTCTAGAGCAGTTGTTTTTGTATGCTTTGCTCAAAGGCACATCATCTTCCCCACTTATTTAGACTGAGTGGGGAAGACAGTGAGAAGTGATTCTCTGCACAGATAGAGAAGATGTCTGACCTTCTGGTATGGCAGCTACAGCCAGCGCGACAGCAATCTTGAAGTAGTAAACAGCTCCTCTCAGCCAGCTGCCTCCATGGACTGGATCATTAAAGTGTCCTACATTGATGGCCCACACTGCCACACAGATCACACTGATGACCTGCAGGGTACAACACGTGTTAGGTAGTTAGATATGTACATTCATTCATTCAAAGTCCATAGTGACCCAAATCACTGAAACACACAGAGGTCATTACCTTAGACAGCTGTTCTCCAAACTGGTCTAGTTTCTGTTGTAGTGGGGTCCTTTCGGGGTCAGTGGATGCCATCTCATCTCTGATCTTCCCAATCTCTGTCTGTACCCCTGTTGCCACAACAACCCCAATGGCTCGCCCTGCTGCAATGTTGGTACCCTGGACAAAGGTCATGATAGACATAACTTCACTATCTAACTATCAAACTCTGTCTCACACTGACAGATTTTGTATGCTCTCACATATAGCACTTAAGATTTATGTGACTGACTTCTCTCTCTCTAACAGCAGGTTCAAAAGCCACATCAGTGGGTGAAGTCACATCAGACCAGCGGCACTCGGATAACCACACCAACAAAGACAACTTGCAAGTCTGCAGCTTGCCAGAACGATGTTGCTAAATAAAACATCAATGACTGTTGTTCTTTGACCACAGACCACCTGGGACCCAGCTGCTTTGAGGTCTCACAGAGATAATACATCACACACACACACACACACACACACACACACATTTCGACCATGGCTGCTTTGTTCCGATGGTCTTTTTCCCTCTCCCACACTTTGGTCATGTGTTGTTTTTGTCATCACTGAGAGCCTGACCAGGACACTGCATACTGACTCTGTGGTGGGAAAGGCACAATGCTGTTTCATCGCAGACACAAATACTCAGGAATTTCTACTCGTGCACCACTGAGGGCATCATGACAGGGAGTATCACTTTCTGGTTCAGAGACAGCACTGAACACAACAACAAGGCCCTGCAAAGAGTGATTCATTCAGCTGAACATGGGTGATGTTCTACCTGCCTGAAATCTAAACCAGGCACTATAAAAATAAAACTGGAGAGTCTTCAAAGATCCAAAGACCTGGATAACAGCCTTTTCTCTCTGTTTGCCTGTCCTCCCTGTGTCTGTGTGGGTTTTCTCCGGGTACTCTGGCTTCCTCCCACAGTTAATTGGTAACTTTAAATTGCCTGTCTTTGTGAATGCAAGTGTGAACAGTTGTTTCTATGTGAACTGGCAATTTGTCTAATTCCAGCTGGGATTAGTTCCAGCCCCAGCAGTTATGGAAAATGGATGGACGTTGATCCGGAGTATCACAAACATGGGTGACAAGCTTCCCGCTTGCTGTATGGCCTGCATACAGTTGCATACAACATGAGGTAATGGCAGCAAATGTATAGTACATCAGTGAGCTTCACCCACCCACACCAACATAAGTCTGCTATCTTCAGACTTGCCCACTCAACTTGGCTAATGCTAATGCTAATACTAGGGACAATTAAATGCAGCTGGGTCAAGGATGAGGCATGACAAGCCCTGTGTGTCCTTCTCTGCCACCTCCTGTTGTCCACAATCGTTGTCCTGGCACCAAGATGTCAGGGGTGTGATCCTCTCTGCAGGTCTGGTCCTATCTGACTTGTGGCCCCTTTGCCACATCTAGCCCAGAAGCAGCAGTGTATGGAAGTAGCTAATGAGTGAGTCATCTCACACTCAGTGTTACAAATATGCAGTACTGATTGGCCAGCAGGGTCCCTGATGTAACGACAACACCAATCATATCTTATCTTTTCGATCAAAACATCTCTTGACCGTCACACACAGCGTCATGTGTTAATACAGTGAGTGTGTAGTGGTAGAAGAAGACTATTTGGAGGCTCCACATTGACAAACTTTCCTGACAGATCACAGTAGAGGGTCACAGTGAGAGTTTGACTGCTTGTTCTGGCACGTCTATAGCAATGACCCATGTACAGTACATTTAACATTCCTGCTGGGAGCTGAGTCATCATTGCTATTAATTGGGCCGATGATGTGTCATCAACAAACTTGATGATTGGAGCTCTGTCACACAGATATAAGACACGTTGCTTCACTGTTTAATTAGCCTGGTTTGCTCAAATGTTTCTCGTGCATTTGGTAGGGACTATTTTCAGCGGTAGATTAATCGACATTTGGTGCAGTAGTCAGTATTTGGGGCAGCAGGACAGTGTGTGTGGGACTGAGTCAAAATAAACTACACTGTGTGTGTCAGTGGCAATGAGGAACACGTCACGCAGTGCGACAGTGTGGCTCAACACACATAATATTAACAACCTCATTGTTCATATATAACATGAGGAGCACGGACACAGATGGCTGCTGAAACTCACAGAGAAGAGCATGTTCTTCTTGTCCTGGTTGACAGCTCGGGGATCTGGTACAGGATCTGTGTGTTTGAGCACTGATACGGACTCCCCCGTCAGAATGGACTGGTCCACCCTCAGAGTGGTGGATCGGATAGACGTCAGCCTGATGTCAGCTGGAACCTTATCACCAACTGTCAGAAACAGAACACATTCATATGAATGTTACCTTTCATTTCTTTATTCAGATTAGAGCAGTGACAAACGTTACATTCAAGATTCATTTCATATTTATTGCTACTTCGACATACACAGGGGTCAGTCGTTTTCAATTAAACCTGGAAATATTATATTAATATCAATTCAGCAAGTCAATGAATATCAAATCATGGCCAGAATAAAGGTTTCTAAGGGGGCAGTGCGTGGACCTCTAAGACACAGAATATAGATCAGTTGTATCCAAAGCATGATCAAACAGACCACACCATCAGAATATCAATACATTAAGCTTATTGCCCAGAGAGAGTAGCGATACTTATAGCTCACTACATGTACAAACAACACTGTTGATTTGAATGTTTATGATAACATGGATCTGTAATTAACATTTGACATTAAGTGAAATGAACACAGGTAATCCTTAATTGTGTTGAGTGTCTTTAATGATTTATTAATTATCAGAGAGGCTGCTTTCAGTCATCCCAAACTACAACCCGTAGTTATAAACTTCAATATAAACAGAATGAAACATTTAACTTCTGAAATAAATTTTCAGGATTTAAGAGGATTTTACTGTCAGACTGGACTGTGTGTGTCTGTGTGCAGAACACAGAACATTAGTTGACAGCCTTGGTTCTGCTGCATGCAGAATCAGCATCATTGTGAACAAAGTCTCAGCTATGACTTTTTGTTCTTTTCACGAAAAATAACTCTAAAACTATTATAGTCAGATTAAACTCCAAATCTGATTAGAGTCTCTGAGTTCCCATGCTCTGGAAGTTGAACATTTTTACTACAGATAGGAGGGCACTGGATCACTAACATACACACAAAGAAACGCAAACACATACACACACACACACACACTCCTAGCCTAGTTTCATCTCTCTGAGCAGCCTGAAATAGCAGCGGGTATCTGGAGGATTCAACAATTTTCTTACTGGGTTAAGATTGTTTGTGTGTGTGTGTGTGTGTGTGTGTGTAGGCTGACAGCGTTGATACGATCCAGCTGGACTGATTTAATCTGTGAATAAACTGACCTCCACATGTTTACTCAGAGATAAAATATTTTTTCTCATGAATTATTTTAGCTATTAAATGTTAAAAAAGACAGTGGACCAAAAGGACACAGTCCCATCTGTACAACTACTGTTAACTACTATCTACTACTACTGACAAGAGACGGTTGGAATCTGTAAGGAGACTTTTTCAAGTTACAGTTTTTGGTGTGTAATATGAGTTTCAACATCTTTTAGGTGAAATTTGTAAAATATACTTTTTTACATGTAACTTACCAGCAACTTCCACAATGTCTCCAGGGACGATGTCTCTGGCTCTGACTCTCTGAACGCTCTTCTTGTCCTGTCGGTACACTTTGCCCATCTCTGGCTCATACTCCTTTAGGGCCTCAATGGCATTCTCTGCATTACGCTCCTGGAGAGCACAGTGACACAGAACGTTTCTATGACATATTTTCATTTATTAATGTGGAAGTTATGATTGCTGATGACTGCATTCATGTCAACTCAAAGACAGGGCAGACAGGAAGCAACAGGTACTATGAACACAAGGTCAGTCATTTATATTACATTGATTACATTACACATTTATCCAAAGTGACATGTGCATTCAACAATGTGAACACAAAAATCATGTGCAAGTTCAACAAAAATGCTGAACTGCTTCAGGTGCTACATTCATGTTGGTGGGAAGCTGCTTCCAGCAGGATACCAAACAGTGATGATTGTTTTGAGTGGTAGCTGAACCTCCCTCATAATGAGGGAGTGCCACGCCAACTGGCAGTGACAGAGCATAGTGGACTAGCTGGTATGTGTCTTGAATCAAATTTGAGCAGCCACTGGCAGCCGGTTCAGGGTGCAGTGTAGTGTGTTATTCATGTTGTAGTGTAAGTAGATTGAAGACCAGCTAGGCTGGAACATTCTGGATGAGATGACACTGGATGGCTGCATGCATGCACCAACCAAGAGCGAATAGCAGTAGTCTAGGTGCAAGATGACAAAAATCTGGACTAGAATCTGCTCCTGGGTTAACAGCGAAGGACAGCTGGTGCAACGTCATACCTGGGTTCCTTGCAGTCCAAGACAGGGACACCACAGAGGGGACTATAGTAAAGATAATTGCTTGCTAACATAGCAAAATACTGTCTTGGGTGGATAAGGATGGACTCCTATGGCTGATCTGGCTGCTAAATTGGCTGGTCTGCCATCACTGGCTTACTTAGTCAGTTGGTGTTGTGAAGCAGCCGGACAGATGCAGCATTGCAGCTGGCTGGTTAACCTGAGCTCACTTGCTCGCTAACATCATCACACTATGAGTGGATATGTTAGTTTACCAAATGACTTCACCTACTTATGTGATCCATGATACTAACTTATGTACTCAGACAAACAGTGTTGATTATAGCCAACAATAAGTCCATGGTTAAACTAAAATAAAACTCCATCGTTAGCTCAGTTAGCTCTGACTACCACGTCTGTATGGCTGTTTCTGCTACACTGACTGATCAAGGTCACACGCACTGACAGTGGCCGCCTTGTGCAGTCCTTTGCTGTGTATTTTAAAGACAGTGACAGACACATGGTTCATTTCATCAGCTGACCTGTATTTTTTTTTTTACCAATGATGAATTCACAGATGGTTCCGTGTAACAAAGCGTCTGCCACAGTCATGTTAGGAACAGTGAGTGGTGCTCAGGGGCACTTGGACACTCTCTCTGGAGGAGCCCAGGAGATCGAACCAGCACAAAACAAAAATACTCAGCTCAACAACAGTTCAAAGGGAAACTTTGAATTTTTCAACCTGGACCTTATTTTCACATGTATGGCATTTAATCCAGTTTTGAATATTATTAAATTGTTCAAGAAATCACCTTGATAACGTGAGTATCAGTCCACAAAACCAACACACACTCTGTTTACCTGCCACACTCCTACAATAGCATTGGCAATGAGGATGAGGAGGATGACGAAAGGTTCGACGAAGGCTGTGATCGTCCCTTCCCCTTCTTCAAACCAAGCGAGAGTCTGTGACACAGAAGACAGGACAGAGAGACAGATGAAGACTTGTGCTTGATGTGTGTTATTAACACGCATTTCATTTTTGTGCATACATCGCATAATATATCAGTTTACTCCCGGGCCATTCCATTGGCAGCACTGAGGCTGTCAATCAACCAGAGTGGTTCCAGCCTACATAAATCATGATACATGACAAAATAAGCAAACTACATAATAGCATAAATAAGAGTATAAATGTAACGAGTGAGTCACCTCACTTCTCATCTCTGCTGAGAGATGCACTATGATACAGGATGTTTAGATGACCCCACCAACCTTATCTTTCATATTCTGAATGTTGGCAGAGAAGAGAGTGACATTTACAGAGTCAGAGACCATAAAAGAATGAATGGCCATCATAGATGTGGTAAATGACCATAACCTGCAAACTATTAAAAATAGACCCATGTGGCACTTCAACTATTTACAGGGTTGAAACTCTAGCTACAAATGCTTCTAAAAAATCTGACGTCCACCGATTAAACCGACACCGTGCAGCTCTGCATATATACCTGTACTGTGGGATTTTTTAATAACCCTTGAATGACTCATCTTTTTACAGTACCAGGTATTAAATAACCCTGGTTTGAACAAATACACAGGGCACATGCTTGTGATTACTTGCACAGGTGAGTGTGTAGGTGTTTGCTCGTGCTTGTGTTTCCTTACAAAGGAAATGCATGCAGCCAGCAGCAAGATTCGGACCAACAAATCCTCAAATTGTTCCAGGACCAGCTCCCAAAGTGACTTCCCTGCAAGGGGACACCAAGAAACACAGTGTGCAGCAGAAGAAATAAAAACCAAAGAGAGACTGATTTATGATAGATAATGATGAAGGAAGAAAGAAAGGGAAAGGATGACAGATAGACAGCTCACCTTCTTCAGCTGGCAATTCTGTGAGTCAAGATAGAGAAACAAACACAATTACATCATTATCATCAATAGTACTTTATTTATTATAAATGAAAATGCAGAGGGGTCTATTTGTACCATTGGGTCCCCATCTCTCCCTGTTCTTCTTCAGCTGCTCACAGCTCAGACCTGTGGACTCATTTACACCAAAGAAGCCCAAAACCTCCTCCACCGTCTTAGTATGAGCATTATCCATCACTATGGAGGAGAGAGGAGACAAGCCATGTCAGTACCAACAATAAGGTGTTTTACTAACTTGCAGGGGCAGGGCAGAACATAAACTATCAGTAGGGAATGTGGCATTAATGCTGATGATGATTAATGCTGGCGAAAAGATAAAAAAGCTGCAAACAGCAAATGTTTTTTTTTTTTTTTTTTTTTTTTTACTATTTTCAAGATCATAATATAAAGGTGTTTCTGAAAATCAGTCCTCAGAGTTGTTGATGTTCTTGTTCCTACAGAACAAAGATGGAGCACAATGATTTTCATTAAAAAGGCACTATGCCAGTATTAGCACTAAGCATTAAGTGGCTGGGGAATCAAATGTACTGTATAGCCAAGCAACCACACAAACTGGAACCCCCAGAGACATCAGTGACTGTCCACAGGGGTGTGAGCTGGCTCTGAGAAAACATCCCTCTGTGTTGCATCAAATCAAACAATATGTATTTCTGTTTATTTGTGGTACCAGACTAAATTAAGAAATCTGATCATTTAAAGCTCTGATCACAAATCAGAAGGACCTGTTTGAACACACAGGTAGGGCAGCTATTAATGCAGTGTACATGTGATGACTTTCACTCATTTAAACAGTCATTTGCCCGATAGTCCCATTAACTCCTTCCACCCTATGAGCCAGCATAATAAGTGCTACATCGTGCATCACATATGGCGAATTCATCGCAGCACTGTGAGCTCAGTGATGCATAAAGGCCCAAAATGAGTCGTCAGATGTCAAAAGTAACGCTAGGCCTGTTATTAACTGTCTCACTCATACCAGTCTGCAGGATACAGTACTAAACGATCAGTGCTGTATTCAACACACGAGTCAAACATTATAAATCATAAATAGGTTCTCTAAGAAACAATATTAATGATGACACTTCCGGTCATTTCTTCAACGTTTGACGTAAAAAAAAAAAAACACGCAGACAGCAATAAATGGCTAATTTCTCCCTGCAGTCTCGCCTGCATCTATGCGAGGTTACACGGATGACACAACGGAAAATTCTCAGACGTGTTACTCACGACTTTGACAGCAATTTGCTGTGGCTGCGTAATGAACAGGTCATAATAAATATGTCAAACGACAGGTGAGCATTACAACCAAACACACGAGCCGTGAGCTAGCAGAGAAATGACACGGTAAGTCTCTGTAGGTGAGCAGCTAGCTCGGCAGCTAGCGGTGTGATATAACGTTAATCCTCCGGAGATGAACAGGTTGCTTACCCAGGCTGTTGGTAACGCTGTGTCCGTAATGTCGTCTGTCTTCTGTCCCCTCAGTGTCAGGATATCACGCCACCATGCGTTTAAGACTCAATAACCCACAGCAACGAAGAAAAAGCCGCGAAAAACACGTAAAAATAGTTTCTACGACAGTCCGTCGAGCTTATTAATCTATGACAGCCGCACATGAGTTAATATTTCCATTGAGACGGTGTTTCAGGACTCCAGAGGCGTACAAATGATTTCTGTTAATAAAAATAAGGCTTATTGGAAGCAAATGTCTCTGTGAATGTAGCCCAACACTCGTTTATCCAGTCAGAGCGCTGTTATTACTCCTTATCCTGGATTCAGGAGTGTCAGTGATATTCAGCCTCCAGGATTCAGCATCCAATCATCAAGCGGCATCATAACAAGCTACTTCCGCTCTCACCTTTCAAATTAAAGGCTTGTTCTGAGAAAATGCTACACGCTACGATAAAATCTCTAAATAAACTAACTAAATAAATATATAAATATACTCTTTTCTAAAATATACTTCCTGACAGAGATTGTTTCATAGTATTATTAATATTACTTAACTCCTGGACAACCAATACGAGCGCGGATAATTCTACCTAACGCGTCGTAACATAATTAGCGGAAGTTACCAGTGTATGCAGAAACCTGACGGAGCTAAGAATGAACCTAGCAGCGTGCGATCACGTCAATGGAAGATTGACGCAACATATTAACAAATAAGCTTGTAGAACCTTCTGAAATCCCGCCCATTAGAAGCTCCGCTACAAAAACTCCCGCCTCTGAGCCCAGTCAACGGCCTCTCGACCAATGAACGAATAGTGCGTCTGCTGTCGCTTAACAGATTGCCATGTGAACCAACCACCATTCTGTTCTGCGTGTTTCGCAAGCCTGCAGACCAATCGAACGCCGTTACAGCCTGGATGCGCTGACCGTCATAAACATTATAGCCCATCTATTGTAGGGTATACACACTCTGCTGCAGTCTGCATCCGATTTTGTTTAACCTTGTTCAACTAATTGATGACTGGTTGTGAATAACTATGGCGTGTTGCTTTTTTTTAATGCCACAAGAATGGGATGGTATTATTTTCTTTTCTTTATTAAAGGATTGTCCAGTATAAAGGAGGTAAGAAAGGAAGCACTGAAGCTCCTTTCATTAACATTTAGAGAGCTCTTATCATGGCTGCTAGATAAATACTTCTGGGTCATTTCAGTCTTTCAAAGACTAGTTCAAAGCTGGTGGAGGCAGGACAGCCAGCACACTCTGCTGCAGTCAAAAAAAAATTACATGTCCTTTCCTAAACACCTTTCCTTGACTTTGATGGAAAACGTCACAAGGTCAAGGAAAGATGTGACAGTGGCTCTTTAGAAACCTGTGGATGATGTCACATGGAAATCAGTTTGCTGGTTTGGGGGATAACCACACACACGTTTTTGTTAGTGGTGGAGGCTGCGACTCGAGAACCTGCTGAAACTGAATTTGCTTTTCAGCTTCGTTTCTTCTGTATGTGGGACCACAGCCTGAAGAGACTGTGTTAACTTATGTCAGTTATAAAGAACTTGTAAAAATACTACTTACTACTTTATGTAACTGTGAAACTTTTTGTCTCTCCTTCACTACTTCATTTCTACAATGTCAAGAATACTCTTCCCTGTAACCCCCAGTATATATCACAAGACAGTGATAGTTGTTGTTTTTGTTTAATTAAAATTATGAATAAAAACAAAGTGTAGAGAAGATAACATAGTAAAACAAACACACACAGCTGGATGTTCTGTCATTCCCCCACATTTGTGACATGACGTGGCATGGCATGATCTTGACTTTTGTTGGGGTCTGTACTCTTTTCTGTTTCTGTTTCTTCCTCACAAAGGATATTCACTCCACAGGCTGAAAGACAAGGAGCACAATCATTACCAACACATGAACACATGCTTTCGTTTTTATTGAACTGAATATCGCTCTCCATTTTTCAGCAGTACATCATAAAATTTACTGAAATTAAAAATGAAAAAGAGATGACTGACATCACACATGAATAAAGTAAATAGCTTTATGTTGACACTTCAGCATGTTGAGTGATAGCAAGCCCGATGATACGATGAACACTTTAGCTGTCTGACAGTTCTAAAATCCCAAGCTTAAGTCTTATATCCCAAACTTAAACTCACAGCAGTATGACTCTCAAAGACACGTCCTTAAGTGGAATGGAATACAATATTCATAAGTATATTTTCATTAGCATGCAACAAGGGTGGAATCTTCATTCAGATATTTGGCACATTAGAATATGTTGTTCATCTGTACGAGCTTCTACTTGTATTCAAATACCCACACAGCTGTGTCAATGTTTTTTATGTGCAGCACATTCTCACAACAGTTTGTTCATCAAGTACTCACTTTAATACTAAAGACTGTCTCACTGAGAATATCCTCACTTAGGGTCAATTAGCAATAATATCAATTCATAATTCATAGCATCGACATTAAGAGTAATAAGGTAATAAAGAAAATAAATGCTAAGTGCTAAGCAGTGTCTGTTGGTCTGAGGGTAAAAACTCTTTCTCCCTCTCTTTGTGCATTGAAGTGATTTATGATATGGCAGCTAAAAATCCTGTTTCCACAATCAGGCTATAACCTGTCATAGCCTGATCTGTGTGGATATTAACTTCAAACAAATTGAGCACAAAGTGGTATTTAAAAATACACTACCTGCTGCTCTGGGGCTGTGTGTGTTTGTGTGCGTTACCTTTGGTTGTACTCGGCATCAGTGTGTGTTTGTGACAGCAGGTCTCTGATCTCCTCAGGTGGGTTCAGACCATGAAGTTTTGCTCTCTCCCATCTCTGCAGCCTGCTGATACCTGAGAGAGAGAGACCATGTGATGAAATGACAACACTGTCAGGCTGAGTGTAGCTGTGACAATCGTACAATTTTGATGAGCAGGACAAGTTGTCAGTGAAACTTTTTATTATATGTTTTAGTAACATTTATCTATTTTGATGGTCACTCTAAGTCTAATATTCTTTGTTTGTCTGCTGTTTGGTATGGGGCAGGTAGCTAACAGATGCCTGTTGAGGCTAGAAACAAGGTTAAGAACAGAAGGAAGACTGAATACGGAAGTATTTCTGTGTCATCTGAGTTTGAATATGAATTTCTAGTACTTAATTTTTTCAGCATCAAAATCAGACTTTTAAAGAATCAGAATTTTAAAAACCACCATATATCTAGCGCAGAGTGTTTTTTGCCTCTATTTTTTTCAGTGTTATAAATAAATTCAGTGTAAAAGAAATCAATGTCTCAAAATACAGCTCTGGAAAAAAGTAAAAGACCACTGATTTTTACTACTTAGGTATGTGTTTGAGTAAAATGAACATTTTTGTTTCATTCTATAAACTACTGACAACATTTCTCCCAAATTCCAAATAAAAATATTGTCATTTAGAGCATTTATTTGCAGAAAATGACAAATGATGAGAATAACAAAAAAGATGAAATGTTTTCAGACCTCAAATAATGCGAAGATAACAAGATCACATTCATTTTTAAAACAACACTATACTAATGTTTTAACTAAGTTCAGCAATCAATATTTGGTGGAATAACCCTCTTTCTTTGTGGGAAGGAAAACTCACTGAACACACAATGTTGACCAGTTTGTTTTCTTCTTCATTCTTTCATTTCTGCAGACTTGAGTTGAAAGTCTGATTGTAGACCAGCTTTTGTTTCACAGCTTGGTTAATATTAATTAATATTGTTAAACACATGGTAATAAAGTACTGCAGTACTGGTTTTTGACATCCTTATGTGATGAAATGTTACCTGTGCAGGGCCCAAATCTCCAGTCCAGATCAAACTGTTTGAGCTTCTGCAGCTCCTCCTCTCGGACTGTTCCAGTTTCAGACTCTGTGCCAATAAAAAGATTCAGAGAGACTTCAGGTCACAAAGTGACTACACTTTATTTAAAATTTAAAAAATGAATTCTTATTCTTTTAAAAAGAAATACTACAAGGAGGTTAGTTTTCTTTGGCTGTTGATTATAAAAAGTTCAGCTCTGGTGAGCCCAGTCAGTGATCTCAGCCCTTTAAGAATGAACCAAAGCCCCTGACAGTGGCCTACAGGCCAGAGACAGCATTCAGCAGAATTAGTTATAGCTAGCCACTCACGGGAGAACCAGAGGGAGGAAAGTTGGCATGACCTCTGCCCATGGTCGAGTGCCTGTTTCCAGCTGGAGGCTGGTTATGGAATTTGGGTTAGACTCAAGGGGCCAGTACCTGGGCATGGAGGTCTGCATATTGTGAAAGTTGCCACAGAGGCGGATGTTTAGGATGTGCTAGCGAGCCATTTTGCCACACCCATGTGCAAAACCCATTAAGGGTTTCATAAATTTGAGCATTTCAACCATTAACACAACCATTAAATACATTTGTAAGTATAGCAATCCATCAAATTGTAAGTCGTCTTTTCTGAACATTAATGTGACAAAAACTTCTGAAATGCTGATCGCTTTTAGGAAGAATCCCTCCACCCGTCCTTCTGCTGTACCATCATTAATGGTCAAGCCATCAAAGAAGACAAACTCACCTTTGAGCCACAAGTTGATGCTGTCTGTAAAAAAATCACATCAGTACATGTTTTTTTATTGTAAACTACACAACTTTAATGTTGACAAGGCGTTTATGAGGATGTTTTACTGTTGTTTTATTGAAACTATTCTTTCCTTTGCTTTCATGAGCTGGTTTGGGTCCCTCACTCTTAAAAACCAAAACAGACTGCAGTACATAGTACATAGGTGTGTGGAAAAATTGCCCGAAACCCTTTCACTGATTTAAATACTTTATATGAGACTAGGGCCCTTAGGAGGGCACAGTCAATCCTGGCTGTGCCGCTAGTCACCCGCTGAATGGCTGTTTCATGTTTCAATAATACAATGTGAGATGTGGAACCTTTATGTAGTATCTATTTATTTTGTCTTTACTGGCTATTGTTATCTTTGTTTGTATAAGTGTTATTTAAGTTACATCTGCTGCTGCACAACAAATTGCCTCTCGGAGATAATGAAGATTCCTTGAACTTGATTAAACCCCTGGCAGTCGCAGCTGCTCAGGCCCAAAAATAATTTAGCTTGTTTCAGAATCTGTAGGCTACTGTTGTATCTCATTGGCTGTTTTTAAAGTAGCAGTCAGTGACTTCCTGTTTCACTGAGGGGAGATTGGAGAGAACACAGAACCACGATACAAACGCTATACTGCTCTTCACCTTTCTGTGGTGGAGGAGGAGAAGACCTCTTCTTCTTTCGTCCCGCCCCTCTCCTCGCTTTCTTCACCACCTTGAACGAATCAGTTATCAGTCCGTGCTTGGTTGTCATGGTGACTGACCTAGAACACAGACAAAATACACTCTAACTGTATGTTTTACATTGATCATGAAGCCTTAATACACTAATACAAAGTTGCATTGTGTTGTGGCACGTGAACAACTTCTATCAACAAGCCAAATGCACCAGACGATCCATGAACTTCTCATCTTTCTCTGTTGCTCATGAGATCCCACCAAATTCAGTTTTCATGATTTCATCTTAACGTCGATATTTAAACTAAATAAAACATCCAAATGTGAAGTACTGCGTCATGAAGCTTTTCATCATCAACTGCCACTGCTTTCTGCTTCCGCATTGTCACACTGTTGTTGGGTTGAATGGACATTAAGAGTGACATGGTTTTACAATAATCTATCAATAACATTACTTCATTGAAAATAATGAAACTAAAAAAAGACTGCTTCACCTTGCCTACTCAAAAAGTTTAATATCAACAATCAAAGCTGCAGGTGACCGCACCTGGCTCTGTTACCGTACGGTCGTCTGTCTTCCCTGATAGTAAATGAGTCATGGATGTTTGGCTGAGTACAGAAATCTAGTTTGACCACTATTACATTGACTGTGAAGAAGCCTTGTCTTAAGAATATTAATTTGTATTATTATTATTGTTCATTTTAGGTTATAGGTTGAAAGTATATGAACCTTGATATCATTTCTTTATTTGACCAGTAACAGACTTTTAAACATTAAATATCAATTCATCTGTTTTTTGCGAAAAATCCAAAATATTTTTTTTTGGTAAACTGTTGCAGGGTCAGAAGTTAATGAAGCCTTGGATGTGTTGCATAGTCTTTTCGTGGCCATCACCCATCATGCTGAGAGGAAAAGAACATGGACAGCATGTTTGTCTGGAGAAAGTTACACATTCATCCTGAAACACTGTGAGGCGGATCATGTACAGATGGAGGGCACTGAAAAAGACTCTAAGATATCTGCAAATGAAATGATCATTCATGTAACATAAACATAACATCTACGGTCAATCAACTGCAGGGAGGCTAAACTCCACACACAAACTGTATGCTTCAGCCTAATGCTGCTGAACGAGGTGTGATACCCTGTGTAGTAATGTGTCTGTACTGCATACATAGATAAACTATAACTAATATTATAGTACATGTATAGGCTGCATACTGTATGTTATGAATAATGTGATTTGTTTCCCTTCTTTCGACCTCAGTCAGGTTTCAAAAACGTATTTAGAACATTTATTAGACATTCACAGCAAGAGCAGACTGCTTCTCTTCCTGTTTTTAAACAGGCGTTCAAAATGGTGCTGCAAACATTCACATTCACTCAAACCAGACTCCAGACCGAACAAGTTTAGATTTTAAACGTTCTGACGTTCATTTAGAAACACTTAACAAACTAAAGGGCAGCTCCGTGTTGTTCCTAACATCTGTCGTCACTACGACAACTACAGACGCATTTTGACGGCCGCCATGACAGCCCCAATCAAAACACACAGACGTGTATCCGCGTGCCCAGCGTAACGTTCACGCGCGCGTTTTGCTCGTAAACTTACCTGCTTATTCAAACAATAACAGATCTGTCCTGCTTATTCAAACAATAACAGCTCTGTCCATGTCAATTCAGTCTGCAGCAGAACCAACCCGTCAAAACAATGACGCCACGACGCAGACGCTGTCTTCTTCGGTCTCTGCGTAGAGTACAGGGCTGCTCTACTGCCGCCTGCCGCCTGGCGTCTGCTTTGCTTTTGTTCTTTCAGCTCTTTTCCTCTGCCTCCGTTGCCACAGCGTGAACTACTCACTATATGAATACAATAATAAGTCTGCTATGCACCAGCTGACATATTCAAGATTCAAGAGTGAAGATTCAAGAAGCTTTAATTATGGGAAGGGAGGAATTTTGTAAGTGGTGAAATAATACAAGAGAGAAATAAAATAAGTTAGACTAACATAAAATATATAAGTAAGTAACTAAATACAAAATGACAGTTAATGTGTAGGAAGAAAGAAAAAAAGACTTCCTGATGATCTTGTTGGTGTCTGCTGCCCTCAGCCTGCTACCCCAGCACACAATGTTGTGGAGAAATTGCTGAAGCCAAAGGTCAGTGGTGAGGGTAGGAAGAAGGAAAGTGTTCAGGAGCCTCTGATGTCTTATGCTGTATTATTTATTAACACTTGGCCAAGGAGAATTAGAGACACTCTTATAAAGCATCAGAAGTGCCTGAGTCGGTCTCACATTCTGCCCAACTCATGCTGGTGGACAGACTTTAAACCCCGAGATAACATCACAAACACTATACGCCCCGAATTAGTTAAAGAGAATGCTTTTACCAAGGATGGTGTCTTCATCAACATGATTAATTCTGGAGACACAGATGTCTGTTTACGCAGATTGGAATGTCAGTGTCAAGCTGTCTATTATGTCTAAGCATGCAGCACCAGAGTCCTTCGACCCTGGCCACAACAGTGTTGAGATAGGATGACACCTGCTACTGCCAGCCAAAGACAAACAGCTAATACTGCTGAGGACCTCAAGGCCCACATGTGACTTCATGTAACCTTGTATAATGTCTGTATGTTTGTGCTTTTATTATATTCCATTTAAAGTATGTATGTGTCACACAATAGAAAATTCCATAACACACAACACCAAAGAAGATGGCACTAGCTACCACCAACTGGTAGAACATCCTCAGCATGATGTTACATATGTTGAGTGACTGGAGCCTCCTCAGGAAATAGAGTGTGCTCTGGCCCTTCTTGTAAACAGCCTCGGTGTTCTTGGCCCAGACCAGTTTGTTATCCAGGTATACTCCATGCAAGGTATTTGTAATTCTGGACAACATCCACAGTCACACCATTGATGGAAATGGGTGTGGGGGCAGATTTCCTCCTGTGGAAATCCACCACCAGCTCCTTTGTCTTAGTGGTGTTGAGATACAGGTGGTGAGTCTCACACCACACGACGAAGGAGTCCACAATGCTCCTGTACTCCTCCTCCTTCCCTTCACTGGCACAGCCAACAATTGCAGAGTCGTCTGCACATTTCTTCACATTTCTGCAGCAGGACTCAAATCTGAGGTGTACAGGGTGAAAAGAAAGGGGGAAAGAACAGTTCCCTGTGGGTGCCCAGTGCTGCTGATCACAGTGTCCGACATGCAGTCTAACATACTGGTCCATGTGTCACATAGTCTGTAATCCAGGAAATCAGGTTTGTCCACCTGCATTGCCGTCAATTTACTCCCCAGCAGGGCATGCTGGATGGTGTTGAACAGACTTGAGAAGTTAAAGACTATGATTCTCACGGTGCTTCCTGGTCTGTCCAGGTGGGCAGATTCAGCTTGTTGGCTTGTTCAGTATCCCAACCCGATGTCTGGCTGCCAGATTGTTTGTAGCTCCTCATGCAGCTCCACACATCCTTCAAGTTGTCCTGCTGGAGTTTGTGCTCCAGCTTTCTCCTGTAGTTTTTCTTTGCCCTGTTTGATCCTCTCCTTAAGCTCCCTCTGAATCAGCCTCATCTGCTCCCTGTTCCCATCTTTGAAGGGCCTCTTCTTCTCATTTAGCAGAACCTTGATGCCTCTCGTGACCCACAGTCCATGAGATCATCAAGGTCCTCTCCATTGGAATCACAGAGCAACTTCCAGTCTGTTAGCTCGAAGCAGCCCTGCAGAGCTTTGTCTGTCTCCTGTAACCATCTGGTCACACTGACTGGGGGCTTATACAGGGGTTTCAGGTGGATGAGGTTATGGTCTGATCCTCCAAGTGGAGGAAGAACAGTGGAGCTGTAAGCCTCCTTAACAGTGGCATACAGGAGGTCCAGTGTTTTGTTTTCCCTGGTGGGACAGTAATACTAAAAATATAAGACAAGTTGAAAATGATTTTCTTGTCATGATGATAAAAAGTGAAAAGCTTCTGTTTTTAATGAAGAAAACTCATTCCAATCACAAAAAAGCCTTGGACATACTCTCAACAGCCTGCATTCACAGACTGTGTGAGGTGGTGCAATTCGGAATGGCAATTAAAAGAAGCCATTGTCGCAAATTGTTCTGTGTTGTGGGGCACAAGACATTTGAACTAGTGTGTTTCAGAGTGCAGTACAACTGTTACTGCGTTGTGTCTGAAAGGGACATCAGGCTTTTAGCTCTTTTTAACCTTTTGCAGTCACCATCTCAGAGATAGACAGACAGCATTTCAACTAAAAGGTTTAAATATTGCATTAGAAAATACAAACCCTTTTTCAGGATAACTCTGTGTAAAATGGAAATAGAAACAAAATGTGATGATGTGGAAACATTGAAACTACACACTACATGTTTAATTGAAAATAGCACAAAAATAACTTTTAATGATGCAGAGAGGGGTTCATCACTCTGTGGTAAACAGTGCAACCATTTAAGAATAATTATTTTCAACATAAAATTGCAAGAATATGAATGTTATTGTGTACAGTACAGTCATAATATCATTAAAATATTCAGAGAATTAGAAGAAATCTCTGTATGCAAGGTGTTTTGTATATAGACTTTTCCATGGCTGCCGAAGTCAGTCTGTAGATGCTTGAAAAGAAAAGAGCTGCAGCTCGTCTTGACTTGAATAATTAGGACTTTATTCAAAGAAACAAGTGAGTTTGGGATGCATCCCCTGATCAGATCTCTTTCGAATCTCCATGCCGAATTGTCCTGCCGAATTCTTGTCCAAATTGTTGTCCCCTCTTCTCCCGGGCTAGGTCTTATACTCACAGAAAAAACATGAACAAACATTCTGAAAATGTCCTTTTAAGGAACCAACTTCCATCTTTGTCTTTCGAAACTTACTTTACCACATCTGTTTCATTACCAAGAGAGAGATGGCCAAAGGTCATCTCACAAACCCTATTACTCAGCGAGAGTAAGATAAAAGTTCTGCAGAACCTCTCACCATTTTCCCCAGAGAGATTGTAAATACTATAGAATGTTTATTCTTCATGCAGAGAGAGAGAAAGGTCATAAATACTAAAGAATATTTAGGTTTCATGAAGAGAGAGGTTATTGCAAGTTCTTACTGACATGCATAGTATATAGTATTTATAGAATTTGTGGTGTTATCTGTAAGAGTTTAAAGTTTGACCATCGGCATGAGTTGGTGCAGAATAGAGACCAACTCATACACATATCTGCCTCTTCTGCCTTCTGCCTTCTGCCCCCTCTCCCCTCCTCTGCCTGCCACCTTCAACGACTGCACCCCATGCCGCGCCAAGGAGCCAAACCACTTCAGGCCCGTTGCCTTGACCTCTCACCCGATGCAGACCATGGAGGATCATCCTGAGTCACCTGCGACCGCTAGTAGGCACACAGCTGGACCCCCTGCAGTTTGCTTACCAGCCTGGGATCAGGGTGGATGATGCAGTGATCTACCTGCTGCACAGATCACTGCCATACCTGGAGGACAGCGAGAGCACTGTGAGGGTCATGTTCTTTGACTTCTCCAGTGCTTTTAACACCATCCAGCCGTCACTGCTCAGAGTGAAGATGGAGAACGTGAGAGTGGATCAACACCTGGCTGCATAGACAACAGACTACTTCACCAACAGACCAAAGTACATGAGGCTCCAGCACTGTGTGTCTGACGTAGTGCTCTGCAGCACAGGTGCCCCTCAGGGTATGGTGCTCTTCCCTTTCCTCTTCACCCTCTACACCTTGGACTTCACCCACAACACCACCCACAGCCACATCCAGAAGTTCTCCAATGACACAGCCATTGTTGGTTGTGTGTCTGAGAGGAACGATCTCTGTCAGCTGGTGTGAGCTCAACCAGCTCCAGCTCAACACCAACAAGACAAAGGAGATGATTGTCAGCTTCAGGAGAACAACATCCGACTTCACACCGGTGAACATCCAGGGATCGGAGATAGAGGTGGTTGAGAGCTACAAATTCCTGGGTGTTCACCTCAACAATAAACTGGACTGGACTGACAACACCCATGCTCTCTACAAAAAGGGCCAGAGTCGGATCCATCTTCTGAGGAGACTGAGGTCCTTTGGAGTGTGCAGGGCTCTCCTCTGGACTTTCTATGACTCTGTGGTGGCCTCAGCCATCCTTTATGCTGTGGCTTTATGCTGTGGTGCAGGTAGCTTTATGCTACTTGCATCATCTGATCTTGTTGTACTTTCTGTTTTCCTGTTCCTGCTTCCAAACTACCCACCACTCACCGTGGCTCTATGTTTATGTTTATCTCTATTATTTATTTTTTATTATCTGTACTTATTTTTCCATTCCGTTTACTTACAATGTACAGTATTATCATGGTCACTTTACCATTGCAATTTTATGTATATTATATTCACTTTACCATACAATATTACATTATGTATTATACCAAAGTCACTTACTTTTGAAATGCTATTCATATCATGTTACTACTCTTACAATATCACTTATATCTTGGTTATTATTTTTGCACTTTATTTATATCACAGTTACTATTTCTACAATATTATTTATTACATGGTCACTCACACTTACAGTACAATATTTTCATATCATACCACTTTACCTCAAGTACTTTTTTTGAACATTGTCTGTTGTCTGCCAGATGTCTGTGTGTTTATGTTTATTGTGTAGATTATAAGTCACTTCTGTCTGTCCATGGTGCTGTAACTATTGTTTCTACTTTAACTTCTGTAGTGTGTACCACACTTTTTTTTCTTCCTGCTGTAACAGGTAAATTTCCCCGATGTAGGATAAATAAAGTAAAGTAATCTAATCTAATCTAATCTAATCTAATCTAATCTAATCTAATCGAATCGAATCGAATCTGTATGATTGTATGTGTGAATGTCTCTGATTCTTCTTCATCAAGCTTCAATAAATATTACAGCATAAGACATCAGAGGCTTTCTTCCATCCTGATCTGGTGCCATTGATTTTCAGCAATTTCTCCACAACACAAGGGACAAGGCTGAAAATCAGTTTTGGATGGTTGTGACCTTCAGACCTTCAGATGACACTGCTTAAAACAGACTCCATGACGCAGATTCCATTACAATGACTAGTTTTATGTGCTTGTAAAGCTTTAAGGGAATTGTTGTAGAGTAGAATCAATGAAGACCTGGAAATGTTGCAGTTGTCATCATAAAATAATTTGTAATGCATTTAATTTAATATATAAATAATGATAATCATAACAAAAACAGCACGGGCAATGTTTAGAATTGGAATAATCACTGATTTGTTCCACAAGACTCTTTTTAGGAGGCTGGACACTACTTCAACTGATGAAAGGAGACACTTACAGTACTTTATTCTTTTGGATCTCAATTAACTTCTACAAAGTGGTCAGATGTTCCATAAAAAAAATACCAATGTAATCTTTGTGGCTAATGCTGAAAGAGAAGGACTCTCTCATGGTTCATAAATCAATACAAATCACTTTGTCCTGTTCTTCAGTCTTCATCCTTGGCATTTCCTTTTCTGTGTCTCCCTCATCCCTCCATCCAGACTTACTGTATCATCTAAAATCAAGGGAATGTTTAAGGCAAAAAGAGACAGAAAGTGGAACTACAATTCCAAGAAGGCAATGCAAGAAGCATGTGGCAATGTCTGAAAATTATGACAAGTTACAAGGTTGTATCCTATACTTTCTCAAGTATTGATACGTCTCTAGCAGATGAGCTAAACAACTTTTATACTCTCTTTAAGAACAACACTAAGCTGACATCTAGCAAGAACAACTCCTCTCACCCCCTGCATATCTTTATCTTCAATCCACCCATTATCTGTAACCACTTATCCTCATCAGGGTCACGGTGGGCCTGAAGCCTATCCTAACTGACTTTGGGCGAGAAGGGGGTTACACCCTGGACAAGCAGCCAGTTCATCACAGGACACAAAGAGAGAAAAAACATTCACACTCACATTCACACCGATGGACAATTTAGAGTCACCAATGAACCTATTAAGTGCATATCTTTGGACTGTGGGAGGAAGCCAGAGTATATCTTGTCTTGTCTTGTCTTGTTTTGCCTTGTCTTGTCACACAAACAAGACAAGATGTGGTTACCACAACAGGGACTGAACAATCTAGCAGAGTCTGGGAGATTGAGCCAGTCTTTTAAGTTAAGTAGATGGTGAGGTGATCAGGCAGGTAAGAGGGAAAACTGGAGGCCATTCCCAGCGATACACAACACAGCTGGCTGTTCAGTGACATCACTTTGAAAGTTACACCACAGTCAAATACCACTCTCAAGGAAAGAAAGGGCAAGGAAGGAAGGGCATGTACCCTTCCTTTTCTTTCCTTTCAGTTGACAGAGAAAGTCCTCTTTACTATTTACTTTTTAAGCTGCAGCATAGAAGTTATTGGGCATCAGTTGGTGAGTTCGACTGAACTGTCCATGATTTTTTTTTTCTTGAGATCTTCTCTGGACAGCATATCATCCTTCACTCTTGCTTGGTATCACTTCCCATGGTTCCATTACTCTTTAAATGTTAGTTCATATTAACAATTTCACATCAGCAACAATGACAGGAACTTATATGTGGCCAAGCACTTAACGAGGAGAAGAGAAGAAGAGGAGAAGTTTTTGCAAAGAAACACAAAGAATGGACATTAGACCATTTGAAATCTGTAATTTGTTTTGATGAGTCAAATCTGAGATTTTTGGTTCCAACCATAGTGTCTTACTGTTTTGCAGAGAAGGTGAATGCATGGCATCTGCATGTGTCGTTCCCAAACTGTGGAAAGTATCTTGGACATAAATTGTCCAAGAAGAAGAAGAAGAGAAGAAGCTCATTCCTTCCACCCTTTACCCATCCCCACTCTATTTCTCCAACTTTATTGCCAAGTGGCTCCTTGCTGCTTCCTTTTTAACTCTCCTTGACATATCCTATTTGACATGAGTTGTCAGTCTTACTGGCGACCCATCTCTTTGCTCTCTCCTTACCCATTAGCGACCCCCACCCCTTCCTTGTCCTCTTGCTTCATTCCTCCCACCTATTTCTGTCCATCCTTTCCACATCCCCAATTCTCTTCTCCATCTTTATTCCCAAGTGGCTGTCTTTAAGTGTCTTAAAGTGTCAGACTGACCGGCAACTATGGAACAACATAAAAAGTGGTTTCCTGTTCTGCTCTGCTTTTATTGTACATGTGTGTAAACCTGCTCTCCATCCAGCTCTTTATCCTTGTTTTGTTATCTGTCCTTCCTTGTTCTTTGCTTCCATTGTTTCCTCTTTTATACATCCTCACAAATTTATTTCCAAGCCGCTTCTCCTTTACCTCCTCTTCCTTTACCTTCACAGCAACCCTTTTCCCATCCTTTCCCATTCCTCCTTCCCTCCTCTGTTCATCTTCTCAAAAGTGAAAAAGAGACAATAGTGAGTTATTGTTTTTTTTTTTTTTACCACTTCCTGGTTCTAATCCAATGGCAGTCCATTATTGACTTGCCATAAGTGACTGTTTAATGGAGGCATTCAGAGAGTCTAGATGGCACTGAAGGCAGCTTTGATTGAATCAGTGTGAAACCATATCTCCTGGATATGGTTTGTGTTGTGTATTAGGATGTAGAGACTGAATCATGTGGCTGATAGTAGCCTTTTACACACAATAGGCTCCTCTCCACTCACTGTGGTCAACCTCTGCCATGATGGATATAATGTAGTTTGAATGATTAAATATTTATTTAGAATTATGAGCTTAGTACACTAATATCTCCACCATTTCCATGTTATGTATTTATGATCACAAAGTCAATGACGCGATCACACACATTTCTCAGAAATGTGTAGTAATGTATGTGTATTTCTCATGTGTGTATGGTGTGTGTGTGTGTGTGCTTGACTTCTCCATAATCTGGCCAAGGCGACCTAAAAACTGACTGAGTGAATGTTACCTGGCGGAACAGGAACATTTAATACTGGAAGTTATTGAAGACCATGATACTGTTGAGGCCAAGACCTCCCCAAAAGATGCTTCCCAGCTGTGTTTCCTGAACATATCCTCATCTGTATGTTGTGTGTGTGTGTGTGTGTGTGTGTGCATACATTACAACATAGTTGTTAACAATGTAACAGATCGATCTAGGATACATGGGTTTATGATTGATATTATTATCCTGATGTTTTGAGCAAAAACTGAATGAATACAATTATTTCTAAAAATGTCTCATTTCATGGTCACCCTGTTTCTATGTCAGCCTGGGTCCAAACTATATTCAGTGTAATAGGGTCACAGTATTGGGTCTTACTGGTCTTAGATCTGTTTTCTTGGGTGCTTTGGGGACTGCATGTCACTGTATGTCAAGTTTTCTATGAAGACAGACTTAAAAAAAAGAAAAGAAAAAAAAGTAGATTTGATTGACTTTCCCACTGCTCCTCTTCTGACTGTCCCTATAAAACTGGGTCTTCTCTTTTTTTTTTTTTCAAATATTGCAAAATTCGTGATGATGATGATGTTTTTGTGATGACTGAGTTCAGGTAGGTTTCCGATGACTCTGTTGGGGCATTCCGTTCAGAATCTTTGAACTGCTCAAAATGTAGTAAAAGAACAAAACAAACAAATATTTCCAAAGACCTAAATACAAATTATATAGGGTAAAAACAAGACCAGTTTTATTCACAGTGTTCAGTGACAATCACATAGAATATAGAAAACAAAGAAAATGTATAATTTAATTTGAATACTAATGAAAGCAGATTTTAGTTTGAAAGATTGTTTGCACACCCATATCATTCTCAATATTCTTGTTAGAATGCACATTGGGATTATAAAGCCAGAATTGTGCACAAACACACACATTGAGCGAAAGGAGGGAGAGGAACTAGGAGGAGTTTGATAATCAGATATCATTTGATAATGTAGGATGTAACCAGAGAGCCAGAGATAAAAGAGAGAGAGGACAAAGAAGAAAGGGACAGAATGGGTAGACAAAAATAGAAAGAGAGTGGGTATGTATATGAGAGAGAGAGAGAGAGAGAGAGAGAGAGAGAGAGAGAGAGAGAGAGAGAGAGAGAGAGAGAGAGAGAGAGAGAGAGCTGTTTAGCTTTTAGTTGGACATCATGAACTGATGCTCCTGAGCGGCAGGGATTCCTTTACTGTGACAGCATCAAGAGGAAGAGATACAGCTCCTGGATATCTGGATGCAGCTCACAAAGTTGGACCTGAGATATTGATTTTTTTTTAATTCAATTCAAAAAATTATCATGACGATGTCATGCACATTTGGAGCTCAAAATCTAACATTTCTGTAGCCACACACACTAAAAGCTGCAGCTTCAGCCTTTATATCCATAAAGTACACATAGTGCTTTATATTTCTATAATCCACATCACATAAAGAAAATATACATAACTCTTTTTGCATTTACTCACACACATACTGCTAGGATGTGGTCTTGTATAACAGACTTCTTCACCTATGAAACCACCAAGTCAGTGGTGGTGAAAAGCTGGACCATTGGCATCATCAATCGCGTCGTCCAAGTCCTCATCCTCACTTACTTCATAGGGTGAGTATTTCCATTATTTTTATACAGTGCTAATGTCACAGATACCTGTAATACAGAAATAAGACTAATAATTAATGAACAATTAACTAATTAGAATGAAAATAATGTACTGTTGTTGTTGACATGACAGGACAAGCTTAAAATGGAAGTATAATGTTTTTTAAGTCTAAAAGCTCAGTCATTGTCATTTTTATTAGTGTATTATTATAGTATATATGTATTATATATATATATATATATATATATATATATATATATATATATGTGTTATAGATTAGTTAAATCAGTGTGAACCATTCACAATTAGATTTTAATATATTGCAATATTATATATGGTATATAAAATGTATAATAAATATTAAAAATATTAATTTTGCCACAAACAATAAGACTAGATAAGATACATACTAGATACATTATACATACATACATATATATACATATACACACACACACACACACACACACACACACACATATATATATATATATATATGTGTGTGTGTGTGTGTGTGTGTGTGTGTGTGTGTGTGTGTGTGTGTGTAGAGAGAGAGAGAGAGAGAGAGAGAGAGCTGTTTAGCTTTTAGTTGGACATCATGAACTGATGCTCCTGAGTGGCAGGGATTCCTTTACTGTGACAGCATCAAGAGGAAGAGATACAGCTCCTGTATCAACCTTAAGGTTAAACACAATACATTTAGAATGTATTATTTAGCTTAACAGCATTCAGCAGGTACTTCAGATAGATAGATAGATAGATAGATAGATAGATAGATAGATAGATAGATAGATAGATAGATAGATAGAAGCCTAAGTGAAATAAATACATTCACTTTCAAACTGTATGTCTGGCTCTGTAGGAGGGAGGAGACAGAGAGAAATTTAAGATTAGTTTCAGTTAGTTATATATATCATAATAAGTGGGTAGTGGGGAAAGTCTATTACCAATAATGGTCTGCAGCAAGCATTGTTTCATGGAGGACTAACACTAAGTGCCATGTAATTTGCTGAGTAATTTGTGGACATGTGAACCACACATCTAAGTTGCCATTACTTCCCTCTGTGGACTTGTGGAAACCAACCAAGGGCTGAATAGACAAGGAGACAAGGTGACAAAGACAAGGAGAATAGACAAGTCCTTGAATGCATCAATATCTCCTCTCTTTACCAACTAGAAGTCAAGGATGAGGTAAATTTCACTTATAAGGTGACGTGATTGAACATACCTGCAGTCTATGGCTCAAACAGAAATCTCACTAGAGTAAACATTTAAAGGGCAGTAAAGCAGGTGACATGTCCTTATTGTAAATATCCTTATTATTGTAATTCATTGTAATTGTACAATATGTTTGTGTTGATTGTTCTGTACATGTGACATCCATTGCACGTCTGTCCGTCCTGGAAGAGGGATCCCTCCTCTGTGGCTCTTCCTGAGGTTTCTTCCACATTTTTTTCCCTGTTAAAGGTTTTTTGTGGGCAAGTTTTTCCTCACTCGAACCGAGGGTCTAAGGACAGAGGGTGTCACTCCCTGTACAGATTGTAAAGCCCTCTGAGGCAAAATGTGTTTTGTGACTTTGGGCTATACAAATAAAATTTGATTTGATTTGATTTGACTGTCCATATGCAAACCTGTGCCTTTAGGTGTAACTATCATGGTCATGGTCATTCAGCTGTCTGTTCCTCATTCTGATCTGACTGCTCACTGTTGTTGTTAAAAGTCACCTATTTATCTTGTTTGTTTGACTGCTGTGGAATTTTGTGGCATCCGTCAGCTATATTGAAGCTCATAAGTTACAGGGCTCATTTGAGTAAATGTCCAAACCTTGACACCAAGAGCACATGAACTACATAAGGAGGTGATGGTTAGGTATATAAAAACACAAACCATTTGTGTGTGTTTCAGGTGGGTGTTTCTTGTTGAGAAGGCCTACCAGGTAAGGGACACAGCTATTGAATCCTCAGTGATGACCAAGGTCAAAGGATTTGGAGTCTACAATGACAAGGTCATGGATGTTGCAGACTACGTCACCCCGACACAGGTATGGACGGACAGATGGATGGATGGATGGATGGACGGACGGACGGACGGACGGATGGATGGATGGATGGATGGACAAATTCATGCCAGAGGGATACAGCAGCAATAGTGATATGTTGTATATTTGTTTTTTCACAGGGAGCTTCAGTCTTCTGTATTATCACCAAATTGATCACTACAGAGAACCAAGTTCAAGGATACTGTCCTGAGGTCAGTTGTTATTATACTATTACTACTATTATTAGTGTCACTTTATTATGCATATGCCTATGCCACCTATGCCTCAGCATTAAAACACTATGTAGGAAGTAACATTTTTTGCGATTTGGTGCTCCCACTTTCAGAGTGCAGTGCCACTATCATAAATATGCAACTGTCTATGATGAATGGGGTGGAATTGTCACAGGAGCCATTGAAACATTGCCTGATCTAGATAATAACATGCACATGTGAATCCCTTATTATGTCCATCAGCTCAGCTGCTCAACTCTCTCTGCACAGAGGGCATTATTGTGTTTTTGAGCAGGAGGTCATGCAGCAGATGGGAGTTGTTGTCCTAAATACTGAGCAGTTTGTGGAGCATCCTTTTCCCACCACCAGCTGCAGGGGCTTCAGAGCAGTCCCCAGCACAGAACCAGCCTTCTTGTTCAGATTGTTCAGTTTTTTTTATGTCGTTGAGGAGGTTTTCACTTGATGATGCTGCCCTGGCAGATGGCTGCAAAGAAGACTGCTCTCACAACAACAGACTGCTAAAACATCTGCAACATCTTGCTGCACACATTAAAAGACCAGAGCTTCCTCAGGAAGTAGAGTCTGCTCTGTCCCTTCCTGTAGACAGCCTCAGTGTTGCATCTCCAGTCCAGTCTGTTAACCAGGTGCATGCCCAAGTACTTATAGTCCTGCAATACCTCCACCTCCTCACCCAGGATGGAAACTGTGTTCAGGTCAGACCTAGTCCTCCTGAAGTCCACAATCATCTCCCTCGTTTTGGCCACATTCAAGACGAGGTGGTTGCTCCTACTCCACACCACAAAGTGATCAACCAGATTACTGTACTCAGTTTTCACCCCTTCACTGATACACCCCAAAACCGCAGAGTCCTCTGAGAATTTTTGCAGATGACAGGACTCCGAGTGGTGCTGAAAGTGTGAGATGTGCAGTGCGAAGAGGAAAGGTGAGAGTACAATACAACCATCCAATCAGATACACAACCCTTCAGCCTCACAAACTGTGGTCTGTCTATCAGGTAGTCAGTTACCCAGGAGATTGAGGAGGTTTCCACCTGCATCACCAAGAGCATCTCCTTCAACAGTGTAGGCTGGATCATGTTGAAGACACTGGAGAAATCAAAGAACATGATTCTCACAGTGTTGCCAGCTCTATGCAGGTGAGAGAGGGCCCGCTGAAGCAGGTAGATGATTGCGTCCTCAAGACCAACCAAGGGCCGACAGGCAAACTGCAGCGGGTCTAGGGAAGTGGTCACCTGAGCTCTCAGATGGGCAAAAACCAGTCTCTCCATGACTTTCATAACATGCAACATCAAGGCAACTGGTCTATAGTCATTGAGCACAGCTGGATGTGACTTCTTGGGCACCGGATCAAGGCAGGATGTCTTCCACAGCACCAGAACTTTCTCCTGCATCAGACTCAGGTTGAATAGGTGCTGTAGAACCCTGCATAGCTGGTCCGTGCAGGCCTTCAGGACTCTGGGGCGTTACTGGGGTAGTTGCTCCAGCTCTCTTTTCACCTGGCTGTTGGAAACAGTCGGCAGTCTGTCCCCCTCGGCTTGAATCCAATGATGGTCCTCATTCCTGACCACACACCCCTCACGTTGTTTTCCTGGAGCTTTTGCTCCAGCTTCTCCCGACATGCCTCCTTGCCTTCCCTCAGCTTTCTTTTCAGCTCCCTCTGCACACTTCTCAGTAGGTCCTGTCCCTGAAGGCTCTCTTCTTCTTGTTCAGGAGCTCCTTCAGGTCACTGGTGATTCAGGGCTTGTTGTTCGGAAAGTATTGCACCCTCCTTAAAGTTGCACAATACACATGGTACCCACGGTACCCCGCAGTGCCAAATCGGAAGGGTTCCTACAATACTAAACTAAACTAAACTAAATTCTACACAACAGTACAACCGTGGATTACTATACTACCGGTGCCAGTTTCCGCTACATAGTGGCCGCCTCTCTTCTCCTTCTGGCTTCTCACTGCATGCTAAAACTACTGCTACTGAACAACACAGCTGCTGAATGATTGGCTGTTTGCCTGTTACTGGTGATTGGCTGTTCATGTGTTTGTACCAGCAAGAACAAACTCCATGAAGACAGCTCCTCTTCGATAGAAATTTGAAATTTTCAAAACAAACAACAAGATAAAGTTCTGTCTCGCCCAGATGTGCGCACAGCTTATAGTCACAAACATGAGACAACACACTCACCATGGCAGAAGCACTTGGCCTGAGCAATGAATCGTCGTTGTCAGTGGTACCATAAGTATTTCTAACTTGTACAAATACATTGCAGTTCATAAAAATAATAATAATAAAAAAAGGCTGCGTATTGCCGTGATACTTTGTCTGGTAGTGGCAGTGAAGTTGTATGCTTCCTTAACATTAGCATACATTAAGTCCAAAGTTTTATTGTCTCCGGTTGAAAGGTTGGCAGTGTAGCAGAGAGAGTAGTGTTGTTAAAATCTCCAGGGATGTTTTTGGGCCGAACGGATGCTGGGTGGCTCCGGCGTATTTTCCTGTTCCATTTTTCCTGGCACTTACAAATTTTGTTGTGCTGGGTAACCATGCCGACGGCAGCGGTCGCTTTGTTTACTTTCATGACCAGCTGCTAGCGCTCTCCAAACCTGCACAGCTGCCCAGAGAGAGACCACAGATCCCCAATGAGGTTAAGAGGAGACGGCGGGCATGCAGGGCCGGTGTCTTAAGGAGAGCTAGGAGGAGGGAATTTAAGCCGTTTCTTCCAACAGTTGTGATGGGGAAGTGAAAGTCTAGTGAAGTTCAGGAATGGTGGTGAAGGTTATGTAGTATGTAACTTGCTTCCTTGCTCATTCTTCCTGTGAAAAGCCTGAAGGCTGGGCAGTTATGTGTACAGGTTATGTGCTTAGCTATCTGTTGCTACTTGTTTGTGCTGTGTTTGAGTCCCTTTGGTTAGCTTAAGCCTTCTTATAGCTTTTGAAAAGCAGTCTACTGAGGTTCTCCCCAATCCCACTCATTTTTCTCTCTCATTAGTTCTTTAAGTTTTATGTTGATGGTTGCCAACTGTGGAACAAACTTGGCCAGATAGTTTGCCAGCCCATAAAGTGTTACACATCTTCCAGACATTGGTTCTGGCATTTAATTACTTGAACTTTGTTTGGATCTTGTTTGATGCCTTTGCAGAAACCTTGAGACCAATGAAGAGTATGTGTGTTCTTGTTCAGAGTGAGGCCATTGCTCTGCTTCTTCTGGAGCACACTGTAGTCTTGCAATGCCAAAAGGTAGACGGCTGAAGGAATATCTCCTGGAAGGAGTGATGAAGGTCATGAACCGTCATAAGTTTGGTCTTATCACAAGATTCAAGATTCAAGATCTTTTGCCAATATGCCCATCTCCAGATATGTCCAGTTTTGTGAAAACGTATTTGTCTAACATCATTGCAAGTAGAATAGAAAAAGACATTTATACTACTGCATTTAGTTTTGTAGGATCCACACAGAACCTGAATTTATCTTAAAAAGGTTTTGAAACTAGAACCTTCCTGAACACCAGGCTGTTGTTTCAGTCAAATTAGATTTGACTCCAATGTCGATTTTGGGTTGGAAGATGGCGCCGGTGTGTGTACCTGGCCGCCTGTTGCTCCTACAGTGGCTTGTGTTTTTAGTGATCCTAACCCTTGGCACTGCACAGATCAGGTCTCTGCTGGTGTATGATCGCCAGTCCCTTTTAGATCTTCGACATAATGTCAGGTTGTTGGGTACGTTTGAGCATGGTGGACAGAAAACAGTGCCCCCACTTCTGGCGGGGATCCCGACTCACCTGTAGCGGGCCTTAGCTCTACCCCCTCGGCGGAAGCGTCTCCGTCGCCGCGGCAAACGCGGTGGTCGGCTGGTGAAGCTTAAAGCCTGGCTGGCAGGATCCTCGTCCATTTCCCGGACAGGACTTGGATTAACCCATCCTTTCGTCGTGCCCCGGCGTTTCCTGGATCCCATCGATGCCTGCCTGGTACCTGTCGCCGGATCGTTTGCGGGACTCCAGCCTCGCCGCCCCTGCCCTCCTCGGCTTTCCCAGCGCGGAGTGAACCCCCGGCTCCTGAAGACGCTGCCTCGGTCTCGCAGACCCACCGAACCCCAGCCCCCGGCGTCCGCCAGGATCGGCCTGGTGAACGCCAGATCTCTGGCGAACAAGACGTTCATCTTGAGGGATTTCTTCAACTCTCGTAGCCTGGATTTTCTGTGCGTGACAGAGACTTGGATCGGCCCCGGTGAGTGCAGCCCTCTGGTCGAACTTTTACCGGCTGGCTGTTCTTATTTTAACTCCCCGCGAACGTCGGGCCGTGGAGGAGGAACGGCGACTGTTTTTAAAAATGACTTTAAATGTAAGCAGCGTGCAGTTTCGTCCTCCTTTTCCAGCTTTGAGGTGAACTTATTTGAGGTGGATCGCACCGATCCGGTGCTGTGCGCCGTCATCTACCGACCCCCCAAATACAACAAGGACTTTTTAAATGACTTCTCTGATCTGCTGGCTGAAATCATGCCCAAGTATGATCGTGTCCTCCTTGTTGGGGATTTTAATATTTATGTGTGTTGTCCTGACAGGCCGTTGGTGAAGGACTTTTTAAGCCTCGTTGACTCTTTTAATTTGGTGCAGTGTGTGTCTGGTCCCACACACGAACATGGACACACACGAGACCTCGTCCTCTCCCATGGTTTGTCTGTGTCCAACCTGGAAATCTGTGACAGTGTGTTCTCTGATCACTTGCCTGTGGTCTTTGAAGCTTCCTTTTCCTGCGCTGCAGTTAAATCTGGCGCTCCTGCTCGGAGCCGTCGGATTTTTAACCCGGTCACTGCCGGTCAGTTCTCGTCTGCTTTTAACCAGCTGTGTGTTCCCTCGGACTCAACTTCTGCAAACACAGAGGAGCTCAGTTCTTGGTTTTACTCCTCCTGCCGAACCATACTGGACTCTGTGGCTCCACTAAAAATGGTGCAGCCCAAAGTTAAACCTGAGCCCTGGCTTAATCTGAGAACTCGCGCAGCTAGACAGGAGTGCCGCAAAGCTGAACGCAGGTGGAAAAAGGACAGGCTGCAGGTCTCCCACCAAATCCTAAAAAACTGTTGGCGTTGCTACCAGAGCACTGTTAAAGAGGCCAAAAGGGAATACCCGTCCAACCTTATCGACTCTAATCGTCACAACCCGCGTGTGCTATTTAAAACCATTGAGTCCGTTCTTAATCCCCCCCAGCCTGAGTGCATCGAGGCATCCCCCGAAATGTGCAATAGCTTCCTGCACTATTTTATTGACAAGGTTACTACTGCAAGGGCTCTTATCTCTCCCCCTGTATCCGACCCTTCTGATCCTGTTCCCTGCATAGCTGTGCTTGATTTGTTTGAGCCCGTGTCTCTGAAGGCCTTAGAAGATGTGGTTGGCCAGATTAAGCCATCAGGTTCTCCATGTGACATTGTCCCGCCTCACTTTTTTAAAGAGGTTTTCCCCAGTATAGGGCAGTCGGTTTTGGCCATTATCAACAGCAGTCTGTCTTCTGGTGTCGTCCCCCAAAGCTTTAAACATGCTGTGGTGCAACCTCTCCTCAAAAAACCCAGTCTTGATCCTGGTGTGCTAGCCAATTTTAGACCCATTTCCAAACTGCCTTTTATTTCAAAAATCCTGGAAAAACTTGTTTTTAGTCAACTGAAATCATTTCTGGATGAGCATGAGGTCCTGGAGGTCTTCCAGTCGGGATTTAAAACCTTACACAGCACAGAGTCAGCTCTATTAAGAGTTTTTAATGACATCCTTCTGGCGAATGACTCTGGAGATCATGTGATTCTTGTACTCCTGGACTTAACGTCGGCTTTTGATACTGTGGACCACAGCATTTTGTTGCATCGGTTGCAGCATCTAGTAGGCATCTCTGGTGCTGCCCTGGTGTGGTTAAAGTCCTACCTGGCAAACAGGACCATGTGCGTAAGCCTTGGTGGTTATGAGTCCCGTTCTGCTCCGCTGTCATATGGGGTCCCACAGGGTTCAGTCTTAGGGCCTCTGCTTTTTTCTTTGTATATGCTGCCCCTGGGTTCCATCCTAAGAAAGCATGGCATCTTTTTTCATTGCTATGCTGATGACAGCCAGATCTATGTGCCACTAAGCAAGAAGGATGCTTTCTCTCTAAACCCACTTCTGTTCTGCCTCGAAGAAATTAAAGCTTGGATGTCCTTGAACTTTTTAAAATTCAATGAAAACAAAACAGAAGTGATGGTGTTCTCTCCCAGTGGCTCTTGCGAACCACCTCCTGTTGACTTGGGCCCCTTGGAGCACTTTAGGAAGCAAACGGTCACAAACTTGGGTTTTATGATGGACAGTGATTTTAAACTTGACCGGCAAATCGGTGCAGTGGTGAAGACCAGCTTTTATCACCTTAGGCAGCTGGCAAAGGTGAAACCTTTTATTGCACATAGGCACTTTGAAACAGTAATCCATGCCTTCATTACATCGCGGCTGGATTACTGTAACGCACTTTATCTTGAAGTCAGTCAGTCCTCCCTTGCACGTCTCCAGTTGGTCCAGAATGCTGCCGCCCGCCTCCTGACTGGAACACGTAAGAGGGAGCACATTACTCCCATTTTAGCCTCTCTCCACTGGCTGCCTGTGCACTTTAGAATTCATTTTAAGATTCTTTTATTTGTTTTTAAGTCTTTACACGGTCTCGCCCCGCCTTACCTCTCGAAGCTGCTCCATACATACACTCCCGCCCGGTGCCTCAGGTCAGCTGATCAGCTGCTCCTGGAGGTACCAAGGGCTAAACGGAGGCTCAGAGGGGATAGAGCCTTTTCTGTTGCTGGTCCTACATTATGGAAAGACCTCCCCCTACATATTCGACAAGCCCCTTCACTGTCCATTTTTAAAACGCGTCTTAAAACCCATTTTTATTCGTTGGCTTTTAACCCAGTATGAGACCCTGTTTCTGTTTTATTATTATTTTTAATATTGTTTATTTTATATTATTGTTTTTATATTGTCTTTTATGTTTTATGTCTTTTATTTTATGTTTTATTGTACATGTACAGCACTTTGTGTCAGCCGTAGCTGTCTTTTAAAGGGCTCTATAAATAAAGTTGAGTTGAGTTGAGTTGAGTTTACATTGGATCTATTTTTTTCTCTCAGGAACAGGGCATTGGATGTAGCTCCCTGTTCCAACTATATACAGTATGGCTCTTTCAGTTTACCAAGCCTTTGAAAGACAGCTGGATATGTTGTCTTGAAATCCATCTTAGTCTGTGCCATTGTCAGCTTGTCAACTCTGTGAATCTGTCACACCGCGGTGAGGTCAAGCTGGGTTTTTGTCTTGTCTTGTCATTTCCTGTTTTATTTTGAAAGATAACTCTCCCGTCGTTTCAGGTCACTTGCCCTTCCTCATGTGTCACCGGTCTGATTGTCTTCCCCGCCCTGATTGTTTCCACCTGTTCCCCATTTCCCTCATGTGTGTATATATAGTCTGTTTCCCCTTGTCCCGTGCCGAAGTGTCTTCGTACTTTCCGTCGTCGCACCCAAGCCTTTCCATTGACTCCAAGCCTGTTCCACGTTTCTTTGCTTTGTAAGTTTCATAGCCATAAGTTTAAGTGTAGATAGTATTTTTGTTGCCTGTTTTCGTCCTACGGGATCGTTTTTGTTTCTTAGCAGTTTAGGAGATTAGGTCATAGATATAGATAGTTCTGTTTCCTCCTCATTTTTGAGTGAGTGTTTTTGTTTGATTAAATTTTATTATTTTATTCCTTCCCATTTTGGTGAAGCGTTTTTCTTTCTAGTTTAGTGTTTGTGATTTTCAGAGAGAGTAGCAGAGTTTTAGTTAGAGTTAGAGTTCCAGTCAGTGTAGCCATTTTTGTTGTAATTTTTGTAGACTGTATCAGCAGCTTAGAAACAAAAGTTTCTTCCAAACCTGCCTATTCCGCGTCTGAGTCTGCCGCTTTGTTCTGGGCCTGACAGAATCAGTCCCATGACTGTTGCTAGTATTCCACTCAAAGTATGTGGGACACTGGGTACTCTTGGTCCATCCCTCTCATTTTATTTTAACAATTTCATATTTTGCTTCAGTAATATTGTTATGAAGACCACATCTATGGTTGTAATAGGGTTGTGAATTATAATGCTGCTGATATTGTTGATGAACATGAACAGGATAACTCATTACTTTCATCCAACAGTTACAATAAAATGGAAAAATGGTTTTGTCTTTTTCTTAATATATCATAGATTTTACATATAAACATTTCATTCATAAAATAGACAGATTTGACTTGTAATTATCTACATTTTTGCTTCTTACATAATAATCAATTATAATGACAGATTCTTATAAATGCGTGAAAATTCATCACTACTTAACACACATATCTTATGACACTCAATCATTCTGTTATTAGAATAAAATGAATTATTAATGCAACTTTAATGTATGTGTGTATGTGTGTGCTATCCAGAGTGAGAAGAAGTATATTTGTACCCAGGACAGTAACTGTACAAGGTACCGCAACAAACCTGGAAGTTATGGTGAGATATTTCTTCTTCACGATATTAGATAAAAACAATTATTCCTATCACTGGAGCAGAGCATATGTGCAGAAAGCTGATATGAAATGATATGAAAATTCTTGCATATCCAATTTTTTAAAAAAGCTTTTTTCCTCCTCAGGAATTGCTACAGGGAAATGTGTTCCTTTCAACACCACTATTAAGATGTGCGAGATAAAGGGATGGTGTCCTGCTGAGATCGACACCATCAAGACGTAAGACCATGTTGTTGCATGCCCTATAGAGCTGTAAATGTGTAACATTTGAGATATATGAGATTTCTGTTTTTAGTCCAATACAATTTGCAGTTGCATTGGTGCACTGGAAACACTTTCTACACACTTTCTATAGCATTATAAAGGTGAAAGATGGAACCTGGCTTGAGATAAATACCACATTTAAATTGTTTGTATGTTTGTCTTTCTCCTTCTCTGCTCATTTCCTTCTCTCAGTACGCCAATGATGGAAGTGGAGAATTTCACTATTTTCATTAAGAATAGCATCCGATTCCCAACCTTCAACTACACCAAGTACGACAATGCTTGTATAATTTTTGGATGATGATGATGACGATGAATGAAGTGAAGTAATGTGGTCTGGTATGTTGATTAATGATACGTTTGTGTGTGTGCAGGGGAAACTTCCTTTCAAACATCACTGAAAATTACATCAAAAAATGTAACTTTGACAAGATCAACAACACCTACTGCCCCATCTTCAAAGTGGGGGATGTTGTCCGCTACGCGCAACAGAACTTCACTGCACTAGCAGACAAGGTAGAGTCAGGGCACGTTTTGGGGTCAAGTCAGTCATGCAGGAAAACTGCAAGTCAATGCAGGTGATTTTTCTGCTCTCTCAGAGCTTTGGAATGGCTGTTAGTGTTTTTCAGGCCTAATAATGACAATCACAGTATGTATAATTTCAGCAATGCTTGTAGCTGGCATTTTTGTTTTTGCTTTTAAGTCTAGTGTCATTTTTTCAGTCATGTCTTGAGTAATTCAAGTCTCAGATTAGTGAAGTTTCATCCTTATTTTGTGACGCCATTATTTCTGTGATTTAAGGGAGACTCAAGTTGTAAGTCAGTCTCTAATTTATAATGTAATTGTCAAAAGCCTCAGTGTCACAGCAAGACTGAAGGACAATACAGGGTGTCTGAGGGATGAGCTTTTACCCTTAGACCACTAGAACACTGCCTAACACTGCACCTCAAGAATTATTGTTATTCCCACGTTTTGCTATTATATCATGTATATGTATGTGAGCATGTATGCTCATTCCATGTCACTGGCAATGAGGATTGCATTTACATTTCTCCCAAACATAGGAGACAGAGAATATTCGATAGACAAGAGAGACAGGACAGACAGAAACTGATCACAAACACACTCATCAGGAACCTCTTTAATTTGAATGTTTCTGTCAGGGAGGAGTGATTGGAATAAAGATCGGCTGGATATGTGATCTGGACAAGTCAGATGACCAATGTAACCCCTCATACTCATTCACCCGACTCGATGCCATGTCACAGAAGAATGATGTCTCACCAGGCTACAATTTCAGGTATTTAGCTAATATGGTTGAACTGATATCATTAATCCAGAACACTTGATAAAAAAATAAATAACTACTAGTCAGACCATGCCATGAAATTCATTCCAGCTATTGAGTGGTGAGTACTACTAGTAGGGCTCAACTGCACCCTAGTACAACTTGTAAATGCATAAAAATACTTGTGGGGGTTTAAAATGTCTAATAATACTACTTGTGTTGAAACTGTTTTATGTTATGTTCAGCCAGCCTGCTAGAAGGTGCTAGTGACAATGGTGGTGATATATTCAACCAGTAGGTGGCCAGAGAAAAAAACAACTAGCTTGAGAATAACAGTCCATATCACCACTTCCAGTGGTGATAGTGGAGCCTATTTGAGTTGTTTGTGATACTGCTCAGCTACTGTTAACCAGTTAACTGTCTACATAGTGTAACTTTAATGTGCACTGTTGATTTTACTGAATACTTATTGTATTTTGTATCTTTTTTCACACTTGTTTGCATTAAATTCTGGCCAAATACAACACTTGTCTGCTCATTGGAGAAAATGATGCAAGAGAGTTTAGCTGGCTGTGAATCTCAATTAGGACACGGGGTCACGTTGGGTGCAACAGTACACTACTAATACTGATACAAATGAGCAGGTGGGAAAAGTGTGCATTGAGGCTTCCTATTGCTCTCCAGTTCTATGAGTAAAGTCAAAAAGATCTTGCTGGTAGTACTTACTGGCTCAAGATGTCTACTATAACTTTAGTGGGACTGTCAGTGTCCACTAGTAGTACTAGTAAGGTCACATACCTATTTTGGGGGTAACTAGTAGTATTAGTAGACATTTTTACCATCACTTGTACTACTAGTAAGTTTTTCTGAGCCTTCTAGTAGTACTGGTGGATGTTTTGGGCTTTTCCAGCGCTTTTGTACTTGATTCCAGTCTTGGACAAGACATTGTTCTATTGTCTCAAACTTATCTTGGACTTTGATTTGTTGGTATTTTCACTCACACTTGTCTCGGATTTGGCCATTGGTCTCTGTGCTAGTTGGTCCATGAATATACATTTTATTCTGTAAAGTAATGAATACAAATCTATTTTCTGTCACAGTCTCGACTATGTCTAATTTGGACTCCTCGTCTTGGAATAGTTTTGGCACATTTTGCTCTACTAGTGGGCATTTTCGGCCATACTAATAGTATGCATTTGGCTTTTTGCCTGAGGTCCAAATGCCTGCTAATAATATTAATTGTATGCAGTGCTTAACAAATGTATTAGACCACCTGTCAGACACCATCCAGCATCATGAAGTGCTTTAATGTGGACTCTTTCATTTTCAATGAGATCTCAACGTTTTACCATTTTGAACAGGAATAAGGAATTTCAAACTCAGTTCACTTTTTTATATTCAGATTTGATCTGGCTCAACAGGCTTCTCTGAGAAGTCACAAATTAATCAGGCATAACATTCAACCACTAAAACTAATTCTTCTGTTCAGTAATGCAAGTAAATAACTAGAATTTGACATCTTAGATAATAATGTGCTTTACTATGTGTGATTTGTCTGCATGTGCAGGTTTGCCAAATACTTTAAGATGGAGAATGGGACAGACTACCGCACTCTGGTCAAAGCCTATGCTATTAGGTTTGATGTTCTAGTCAATGGAAATGTGAGTATATATCTTAGTGTGCCAGGATCAGCTAACATAACAAGTTTACATTCACTGCATGGACACATACTCAACATAAAGCTCTTTAGATAAATCAAAGCCCTATGACCAATGACCGAGATATGGACAGCTCAGTTACTAAATACTAAAATATATTTCATGGCACTGGTTGAGTGTTATACACACAATATTTTATCTTTTTGAGCATTATAGATCAGATAAATTAGCAATGATTAATAACATTTTATCAGCTATCATCAATATGTTTGGATACAGACTAGTGTCTTTCTGTGTGGAGTTGTTCTCCCCATTCATTCAAAGTTCAAAGTTAATTTATTATTGTACAACACAGAGCTGTACTGAGTGAATGTAGGCTTAAGTTCACGAAAACTAGCCTCTGTTTGTCTCTGAGGTTGTGTTTAGTGTTGCTGCCTATTTACATATTGATTATTATTATTATGTCTTCATAGGCAGGGAAGTTTAACATGATCCCTACACTCATCAACATGGTGGCAGCGTTCACATCAGTGGGAGTGGTGAGTTTTACTCTGGAAACCAGACCTCAAGTTGACCAGTTATTTTATGTAGTATTTTTATTTATTTATTTATTTTATTTTTTGAGCCAAAATTACAGAAGGCATTGCATTCACTGGATTAAAAAAAAACTAGACACCTTATCTCATAATTACGAGAAATAGTTATGAAGAAGTAATTATGAGATGAAAAAGGTGCCACTTTGGCACTCCGGTAAAGCTGGAAAGATATTGGCAGATTTGAACTTCCGGGATCAATAACTCTTAAGTGAAACTTTGTTAAACCACAAAACAAATTATATATATATTTTATATATATATATATATTTTCAACCGTAATAAGGTAGACAACAAGCTAGAACTTATTCATTTTCATCATAACGAGCCATCTTCGGATTAAACACATTTTTTTTATAAATTTTTTTATTCAGTGAATGCAATGCGCTTCCGTACAAAATTTCTTTACTTTACATTACTGTTATTTGTAGGGCACGGTGCTGTGTGACATCATACTGCTGAACTTCCTGAAAGGAGCAGAGCAGTACAAGGCCAAGAAATTTGAAGAGGTAAAATACCCAGTTCCTGAGATAAGTCATGACAATTTACAGTAATGCACGCTTCATTAGATAAGACCTAATCAGTCACAATGACAGATATATAGTTTCTCAACCCAAGCTATTCATTTATCGTTAATGTTTTGTTGGGCCTAACATGAGTTATAAACACCACCCTGACTAATTATCACCTTTTAAAGTTGTTAAGACTAACAGGTGTTTAATGGTTTTAAATGTAAATCCATATTTGGCGGACTCTCCTGTGTTTTGGTAACCACCCACAACTATATCTCTTTTAGTTGCTGAATGCTTAACTATACTCACCAGCTAGTCTCTAACTTTGACTCCTGTCTGGAGTACAAAGTCTGGCCCATGCTCAGATTTCATGTGGCCCGCAGTAGTTATATATTATTTATGGCCTGTTTGTTTTGTTTGATTGTCAGATACTGTGTGGCTGCCAGATTAGACTTTCTTGATTGACATAACAAAGCATTTGAATGCACTAAACATTAACCTCTAAGGACATAACTGCTGCTGTTATATATCTGTAGATGTGACACAAAATATGACTTTCTGAATGATTTTGTTAAAGACAAAGAAAGAGTGATACGTTTTAAATGTTAACAGACTTTGCATCACTCATAATAAGTCATGTTTAAAATGAACATGAGCTTCAGATTTGTACCAACTTCATGCAAGTTTAACATATTCCTACAATTTATTCTGTTATCTGACTCCAGATGTGAAAGAAAGGAAGAACTGGTTTTTAGATCTGTTCACACCTGATTGGCTTAGATTTGGAGAGACTGACATTAAAAAAAAAAAAAAAAAGATAATTGTGACAATGAAAACAAAATTGTTCCAGAACATTTGTATGTAACTTTTATTATTCATTGTTTCATTTTTTAAATGTTAGTACCGGGCATCTTCATAATGTTAAATCTGCCCCTCTTTTAAACAAGTTTGGACCCCTTTGATATAGTGTACAGTGGGTTTGTGTTGTTTGATGAGAGTGGAGTTGTGGTCCAGAAAACCAAAAGAACTCTGCTAAAAATCTCTGATGATCAGAGGGTGGTTAAATTTGTATGATAAAACTCTGTAGTGGTAAGTGTAGCTTTAACTAAGAAATGTTAACTGAAGTAAACAGCATGGGTGGGGCTCCTGAATAAGGTAAGTTGTAGAATTTTCTTTGTCTATGCTTCAATTCAATGTACTATTGTATGTATACACTTAACACTAAAAATCACCAAAATGGAATTAGACACGTTGTCGGGTACAGTAGATGACAATGTATGTGTGTGATAGCTCTCTCTCTCTCTCTTTCATATATTGTAGGTGTCGGACAACCCACTGGACTCCCAAAGCAACGGGTTTTACCGTTCACAGTTGTCACTCCGACATAATGAGACGATCATGAGGTCCAGTGACTCTGGGGCATTTTCTATTGAACATTACAACTACAGCCAATAGTCTGACAGTGTTCAGGTTTCTCTGAAAATAGTAATGTAATTTAAGTTTTAGCAATCTTGCGCATTCAGGGCCACTTTTATATAATACATTATCTCAACATTGCTTATATATTCATGTCAATGTCAATAGTTGTGATGTTACCCAGGGCAAAATTAGCACCAGCTACCAGCCAAACACTGGTAAAATATATAAGTGGCTGGTAGTCAAAACAAATGTATTGAGTGTATGGTAAAGGTTGAACATTCACTAGCTATTTGGGATTGTATATCATCCTTAAACATTTCAGAAGAGCTGCAGACAGTGATGCATCAAAGATAATAATTTAAAGAAGTATAATATTAAATATGAAAGTGTGAGTGTCTTTGCATGACATCTTTGGCATGTGACATTAACTTAGGAATTTACGAGCTTTATTAAATTAAATTAAATTTAACCTGAAAAGTATTTAAACTCTCTTTTCGCTCTCTCTTTTGCTTTTTTTTTTTTTTTTTTGCATCAAAGTACACCACAACTACCCTTATAAAGAAACCAGGAATAAACACATGATGATTTCACTTTTACCTCAGATGTAAATTCTGTTGTTCTGTTGTTTCATTGATTATATTTTATTTTTGATTATATTTATTACACCTTTCTTTCCTCCTCAGTGTCCTCCTGCCTTTTAATGGCTCTGAGCAGCTTCATTGCACTAGGGCACTATGAATGACACAGCCACTACGTTATACTCTTTAAGTACACCTTTATTCAGAACTTATTCAATCACAGATCTTTTTTTTCAAGATGACCCAAAATCTGTGGCAACTGAACAATGAGAATAAAGTTATGATGGTGTTTCATTTATGACCACAAGGTGAAGCCAAATTTTGTTCCAGTGTTTTCCAACCTCTGTTCTGCTCTCAACCTGCATTGCCTCTGTGCTGTCTGCAGAGAGTTTGGAACCTGTTAATGCTACTTGTGGGTCTAGTTAGAGGTTACGGTGTTAGGATGCAATGCATGTGCCAATCGGCCACTAGGTTATTTATGAAATAAGCAAAATATATTCATGTTTATTAGTGCTTCTACGTCTGCAAATATGCTACATAGTTAATTAGTTTCGCTTTTGTCTGTTTTCACCACCGGCAGTTTGCACAGGGTATTTTATTTTGAAAATCCACCGGATTCTCTCCAACAAATGATGTTGATGCAGCCAGACTTTTTTTGGTCTGCGTCTCAAAATAAATACATTGACGTGATTTTGTTGTTCTTCCTTTTTTAAATGTTATTTTTGCCAGTGCCACAAAGCAGCAATGCTTGGGGATATGTGGTCTTTTACATATTTGAAAAGAAAACATTGTACTGTCCTGTAAGATACAGTACTGTAAAATACTGTAAGATGTCACTTTCATAGAATTGGCTTCTTTATTTTATAAAATATCTACAAGAAATAGTAACTGTAGAATCATATCACATGGTTCTTACACCGTATCTATTCGTATCGAATCGGTCTGTAATAAAAGGATATCGTTTTT
Source organism: Nibea coibor (assembly GCA_023373845.1). Classification (NCBI taxonomy): domain Eukaryota; kingdom Metazoa; phylum Chordata; class Actinopteri; family Sciaenidae; genus Nibea; species Nibea coibor. The sequence continues at coordinate 26,667,964 of CM041719.1, read as the reverse complement.
GAATCGAATCGTAACCTGTGTATCTAGATGCATATCGAACTGTTTATCACAGAGAGATGTGCAACCCTAATATTTATATTTTTATATTTATTAATTTCGCTACAGAATCTATGGACATTTAGGGACAATGGTTATTAAAGAGGATTTTGATAAACTAGAAAATGTGCAAGTTATAAAAGTAAGTAAGGTTGTCAGTCAAAACAGGAGTGTTATATGTTATATTTCTGTCTGGTCCAATTAAATGAAAACTGGCCTAGTACTTTGCTATAGTGAGGCTGTGTTATTGTAGTTAGAATCCAAACAATGCTTTATTTCAGTGGCAAAATTATGGGCTACACTTAACAGTGATTAGTTTCCAGTTATATTTAGACCTTTATCCTCACTGATAGTGTGAAGATGAACACAGGCCGATCAGCAGACAGTTTGCCAGACAGCACATTCCAAAAGTTAATTCTCCTCTGAGAGCTTACAGTGGACCTGTGCTGCTTTTCATTCATGTCAAGCTGTCCGCTCATTGCAATATTCCTGTCCACAGAACTTGTTACCTGAGCCAGTGTCAATACACACATGACACTATGAAATATAAGTAACATAAAGTAGCATTTTCACCAATAGACAAAAAAGAGACAAAAATGATACTCATGACATTATTGCTTGCTAAACTTAAAATTGTGTGTATAATAATTGGTTATAAATGAAAGAATCTAGCAAATCAAACAAAGGTACTCTAAACTTCAACCAATCAAACAAAAAACACCAAGCAATAAAATGTGTGGGTGCTGTACACACCTCAAACTGGCCACACAGGGGCAGTTTAATCCTTGTTTCCATTGTTGTTGCAAGTATGTAACTGAAGTTACTGAAGTAGCCTTTAGTAGTAACTTCACTGCACTATGTATCCCAATACACACTTAAGAGATTATTTGTTTATCTGGGTCACAGTGATGCTAACAGTTTACGCACACTCAAACTCAAGAATGTGGTGGGCAAGTCTATGTGAGAATCACATGACTGTGCATGTAAATGAGGAGTCCATAAACATAATAGTCCATGTTTTTGTTGTCAGTGAGGAACTTTTGGACTGACCACTTAACTACATTCTGGAAGGATTCATCTCCACTTTTAAACTTCTTTTCGTAATAAGATTTACCCAGAGACCCCCAAGGGCCAAGCCCTGGCCCTGACCAGACTGTCACTGGTAAGCTCCCTTCCCATGTCTGTCTCCAGCAGGGGTCCCTGTTTCACAGTGATACGTTCTAATCCATTGACATCGATTCTAAATGTTCTATGGAAACCTGCTTAACTCAAGTCTAAATGTATTCATTGACTGTCAGTGGCATGAAAATGTCGCAGATCATTACTGTGAAGTTAGATGTCTCAGAACTTTTCTGTATGACAACATGAAAAAAATAGATGTTGACTGTTTGCAGCTCTGTGTTATCTGAGCGATACTACAATCCTCACTTCTTTGTAGTCTGAAGGTCATTTTAAAAGACACCTCCCTCGTGTCCTTGAAGGTCATTTGATGTTTGTCTGCATATTAAATCCACCAATCATTCCAAGGAACATTTATTATGACTCATCTGATGTTCTCTTTATGACACACAGGAAACATTTCTACTGTAGAATAACAACAAGGCCAGACTCATATAAAGCATGTGAACCAGTGGAAGCTACATTTACGCAACAACAACAACAGCAACAGCAACAGCAGCAACAACAACAGCAGCAACAACAACAGCGAACAATAACAACAACTACAGCAACAGCAACATCAATGATTGAAATAATAATTCTCTCTCCTCCTTCACTTTCCTTCCTTCCACTAAACGTTCAGGACACCAGAGATTTCAATGTTTCACATGGATCGTAAGAATTCACCCAAATGAGGTGTCCTTCATTTTTAAGGTGGTGTAAGCAGGGTTACTGGAATGACTGGAGTATTTTAGTGCTGATTTGAACACAGAATAAAAATTTGTTTGTCAGGTGGCCGATGAGGGACATTGTTTATAATAAGGCAGATGAATCTCAATAGGATTCTTCTGAACCAGTTCCTCTGTGTGTTTGACACTTTTGGCTCCTTTAACTTCTCAGTGTCATCTTTGAACCCCTTGAAACCCAAAATCCATTGTAATAAACAATCATCAGAACCATAACTGACCTCAAATCAGCTTTGACCTCTCCAGGAGTTTCACTTTTGAATTTAGAAAAATGCATGCATGCATGTTAAAACTACATACTTTAACATACTAGTTTACATTCAAAGTGATTCAGCTTCACTTATTGCTTCAGAGGAAAATGTGAAAAAATCAGATGTGAAGCGTTCAAGCGATCAGACAGGAAGTGCAGATCTCAGTTGTTCCTGATCACATGTTGCTTCCTTCACTGTTCAACGTGTCGTCTTTTCTTCATTTGGTTCTGCTGTAAGCTGCTCTGTGATCACATCCAAACAAAGTGTTTGTGTGAATGTATGTTTCACTCACTGTTTGTAACCAGTACTGTCAGAGGACATTCCTTATTGTCTCAACAACTCCTCCAATTCAATCCAGATAAGTATTTTACACAGCAGAAAAGACAGTGAATGCACTGCACAAAAACACGACTGTGGTTGTAATGCAGTTCATTATCAAACAGGACCAATGTTCCTGTTATTGTGGCCAAAATATCATTAAGAGCCTCATGAAGTTACAAGTAAACAAACAGGGCCAACACAGGCTCACGTGTACATGAACACACAGTAGACTGAATGAGTTCAAGTGCATTGTGTTTGTCCCATAAACTGGATGAATTTGATACTGAAGTCTTCTGCTTTCTAACAGTGATGGAGGATGGACTTGAAGTCATTTGACTTTGACACATTTTATTCTTAAGACTCTCACCATCTTGGAACATTTCAGTCATTACTGAAATCACATCCTCACTTCATTTACGACTGCTGTCTTTGTCTTTTGATCTCATTAAGATGTTTTCACATTGTGGCTTTAATTATCTCAAACACTGATTATTTTGTGCTCTGCACTGAGATAATATTATTGTCTCAGTGAATAGGAGGTTATAGTAACCTCCTATCATTCACCCTGCCCTCCATATATCATCCTCTGTATGCTGATGAGGCACAGCTACTATCAGAGGTTAAATGTCAGAATGTATACCTCACATTTTCTACATTTCAAGGTTAGCCTGGAAGCTTCTTCACCATCTTCACCTCTGTGTGTTTTCTCTATCATCTCTTCAAGTTGATAAGAAATCAGCCTTTGAGGCCAGCTGCTTCAGGAATCTGTATTCCCATAAAGTGTGGACAGATACCAGACTGAACCCAACTCGCACACAGAAACTGAACAGAGAGAGAGAGAGAGAGAGAGAGAGAGAGAGAGAGAGCGAGAGAGCGAGGTAACACACAAGTGAAGACATGAACAGACAGACGAACAGAGAGCAGCTTAAATGGTCTACTTAGTACTGAAGAAACAGAGATCATGGATGCTGTTTCAGTGCTGTGAGTTCTGTATTCAAGCTTCAGCTTTATTCACCTCCATTGTCTTGTGATGGAGGCAGAAACGCTCTGGAAAAGCTCTGGCTCCCAATCTACTTTTGGAAACTATAGGAACCACAAGGAACTCAGCATTCTGAGAGCTCACTGGTCTAGAGGGGTAGTAAGGTACTATGAGTTCTTTTAGATATGATGGTGCCTGGCCATGAAGAGCTTTGTATGTAAAGAGAAGAATTTTAAATTCTATTCTAGATTTAACAGGTAGCCAGTGCAAGGAAGCCAAAATGGGAGAGATGTGATCTCTGATCTTGGTTCCTGTCAGAACATGTGCAGCAGCACCTGAATTAGCTGCAAAGTCTTAAGAGACTCATTGGAGCAGCCTGAGTTACAATAGTCCAACCTAGAAGTAACAAATGCATGGACTAGTTTTTTTTTTTTTTGCATCAGTTTGAGACACAATGGGTATGATTTTTATAATGTTACATTAGTGGAGGAACGCAGTCCTCAAAATTAGGTTTATGTGGACATTAAAGGACAAATCCTGATCAAAAACAACTCCAAGATCCTTTACACTGGAGTTGGAGGCCAGAGTGATCCAGTCTAAAGTAACCAAGTCTCCGGAAAGAGAGTTTCTGAGGTGTTTCAGTTTTGTCTGAATTTAACATCAGGAAATTGTAAGTCATCCAACTTTTCATATCCTTAAGGCATGCTTGGAGTTTAGTCAACTTATTGGTTTCATCAGGCTCGATAAATAAAATTGCATGTCATCGGCATAACAATGAAAAGTGATTCCTAATAATGTTCCCTAGAGGAAGAATATATAAACTGAATAAAATTGGTATTTTTTGTTGGAGGGGTGTATTTTATGGAGTTATCATATTATATTTTCAACATAGTTTATAATATGAACAATCACACTTGTGTGTTGTATACATCATGAAAAAACAATATCTCCATTTGTAGGAAAAATAAAGTGACACACCCTCAGAACATTGATTTGGGCCTCCTTGTTCAGTTATCAGCATTATAACAAACTGGTAGTCTCTTATCTTGCTTACAATTCACCTTCTAGACAATACTGTATTCACTTTCTTTTATCTATCTTTTTGTCTCTGTCTGTTGGTTGGAACAAATATGGAGGAATACCTAGAGAAGCCAAAGCCATACCCCTCTGTCCTGGCGCTGGAGATCCTCAGCAATGTGCCTCTCTTTGTGGTATTAGCAGGTCAGGCACTCCCCGAGAACACACTGCTTGGGGCAATTTACGTTCAAGGCATTTTATGTCTATTACTATCCAAAGCAGTGTGCTCTCGCATGGGATTTTCTCCAGCAAGTTGTGTGTCAGATAGAGGGACCTGAATCAAAACCAGTCAAAATTCTTAAGACTGCTTTGCGTAATTGCAGAACTGTTTAATTGTATTAAACAGCAGTAAATGACACAACCAATGTTTGAAGACTCTAAGCCTTAAGCCAATCCAGTTATTGAATGTTGTCAAATGTTTGAGTCAGTTATCTCTTTTTCTAAAATTCCCATTTACTGAATGTTATCCAGTGTTTGACAATAAAATTTGGAAAATAAATAGGACCAAGTGTGTGTTTTTGAAATATAGATTTTAATTAGTAGATTTTCATTGCAATGAAAATATAATTCATTATAACTAATTAACATATGTAACTGTGCTTAAAGTGTATAACATAATGTAAAACAAAGTTTTATTTTCTGAAATGAGGCATACTGTAAAAGTAAGCAAAAGAAACCTCATCTTCTTGAAAATAAGGTTAGTATGTATATAGGGTTAATAGGGTTGAAAATAATCCTGTCTTAATGTCTGAAACGCTGTTTCTTTCTAAAATGCCCTGAAGCTGTGTCTGACTGTGCGTTCATACACTGCAGCATGTAATATAAGGTTCTGATAAGATTCTAGAAGGATGAAGTAAAATCAAATCAAATCAAATCAAATTTTATTTGTATAGCCCAAAGTCACAAAACACATTTTGCCTCAGAGGGCTTTACAATCTGTACAGGGAGTGACACCCTCTGTCCTTAGACCCTCGGTTCCAGTGAGGAAATTAGGAGACACCCTAATTGTCGACTGCGGCTCATCCGACAGAGCTCGTCGAGACGATCGCAACGGTACCACTCTCGTCGCTCTACGACGTTGCAAAAGTGCCCTTTTGCATTTAAATACACCGCACGGAAGCGGCCCATTTTCTCCGCCCTTGAACCTCCAAAAATTCTGAAAGTCACACCAAAAAATCCAGCTCGCCGCGCTCTTTTTTTTGACACCAAGCTCGTCCGGATCGGACGACAAAAGTGCAGATGACCCGTTTTCACCAACACCAGGTGGCGCATGGACACAATAGGCACTTTATGGAAGATTCCACATTTCAGACACTTGCCATTAAGATTCCACATTTCAGACACATGCCACTCATTTTCACTCCCGTGGCCCTTCAAGGGCCCAGAAGCGTCCGATCGACAAGTGGGTCATCTCCACCCCCCCATTTTCAGCCATGCCCGTTCCAATGATGCCACCCCCAAGCCTCTACGGTGTTGGGAAGTGGACTAACTTCAAAAGGTCCCTGAAAAACATTACTTATATAAGGCAGCCATTTCCCACTGGCCTGCTTTCAGTGTCTCTTCGCTCAGCAGGAAGAGGTGGTTCAATCGACACAAAAGCCAACCTTGTGTGACTTTTGCTTCGGGAAATGTGGTCAAAAGTGCCCATATATAGCTATACTTTCATAAACTATCTGTGCTTCCAAAATCTGCCTATGCTTCCAACTTCCAAATTCTGCACTTCCAAGTTGGAACTGTCCATATTATGGAATGTGGAAGTGTCCAGAATCTGGAAGCTGCCCCATGGCAAGCGAGAATGTGGAAGGCTTCCAAATTCTGCACTTCCAAGTTGGAACTGTCCATATTATGGAATGTGCAAGTGTCCAGAATCTGGAAGCTGCCCCAAGTCTAACCCGATGGCAAGCGAGAATGTGGAAGGCTTCCAAATTCTGCACTTCCAAGTTGGAACTGTCCATATTATGGAATGTGCAAGTGTCCAGAATCTGGAAGCTGCCCCAAGTCTAACCCGATGGCAAGCGAGAATGTGGAAGGCTTCCAAATTCTGCACTTCCAAGTTGGAACTGTCCATATTATGGAATGTGGAAGTGTCCAGAATCTGGAAGCTGCCCCAAGTCTAACCCGATGGCAAGCGAGAATGTGGAAGGCTTCCAAATTCTGCACTTCCATATCGGAACTGTCCATATTATGGAATGTGCAAGTGTCCAGAATCTGGAAGCTGCCCCAAGTCTAACCCGATGGCAAGCGAGAATGTGGAAGGCTTCCAAATTCTGCACTTCCAAGTTGGAACTGTCCATATTATGGAATGTGGAAGTGTCCAGAATCTGGAAGCTGCCCCAAGTCTAACCCGATGGCAAGCGAGAATGTGGAAGGCTTCCAAATTCTGCACTTCCATATCGGAACTGTCCATATTATGGAATGTGCAAGTGTCCAGAATCTGGAAGCTGCCCCAAGTCTAACTCTTTTACTGACGAGAATGTGGACGCTACAACTGTCCACAATATGGAATGTGGAATTGTCCAGCATATGGAAGTTGAGCCTCCCCAATGGCGAGAATGTGGAAGTTGAACTATCCATATTGTGGAATTGTTCAGATTATGAAATTGTCCATGATCTGGAAGCTGCCCCAGCTCTAAACCCAAGCAAAGATTATTGAATAAGAACAACAGAGTCATACAAGTCAAACATAAACTTTATTTTAATTAGTCATGATGACACGCTTTACAGCACCAGATTGCCCTGAGATCAGGAAATTTGAGGCAGCAGCCTGACTCTGGCTTTGATTCTTTGGGTTGTTCAGACACCAAACTGCTCCTCTTCCATGGGGGAACCGGCACCATGGTTGGGGCAACTGGCGGGGTGGAAGGTGGGTTGAGGACTCCAGGAGGAGAGCCTAGGACCCGAGGGGTGAATAGGTTTGGGAATGGGTTGGGGGGGACCCGACCCAATCGCCCTCGCTTTGTTGGTCTGAGAGGTATGTGCTGTTGGTTTCACAGATGCCATCGTCCGTGCTTGATGGTTTGCTGGATGAGCTGCTGGATCGAGATATATCTTCCAACTGTGTATGGAGAAGATAGGCCAATGGCATGACAAACCACATCACAAAAATACCATAGAACTGATTTGCCAGGCCCATCTGCTTACCATCTTCACGTCACATCAAAAGCAGAGACACTGCCTAGAAAAACAATGTAACTGGTTAAAACATGGAAGCAAAGCACATGCCTCCAGATTCTCATCTATTCCACTAGCAATAGCATGCTAAATGACATAACCACAGATATTGAGAAAAATCAAAGACATGCAAATGAATGCAACACTTGTTTGGTTGCCAGAGGGAAAGGGGCACCTCAGATTGTTGCAGACACCAAGCATGACTTACCTGCATTTCTTACTCACACCGCTTGGACCGTGCTCGGAAGCTGCCAGACTTGCTCTTCCCCACTTGGTTCTGCTCTGCCCTCGTGGCTGCTACTTCCTGTTGGCACAGAAAGTGAAACAGTTGACCCCCTTAGGTAACAGGTGAGAATGTGGACAATTCCATTGCTGCCCCAAGTCTAACCCGATATAAGCGAGAATGTGGAAGGCTTCCAAATTCTGCACTTCCAAGCTGGAACTGTCCACAATATGGAATGTGGAAGTGTCCAGAATCTGGAAGCTGCCCCAAGTCTAACTCTTGCACTGGCGGGAATGTGGAAGCTGGAACTGTCCACAATATGGAATGTGGAAGTGTCCAGAATGTGGAAGCTGCCCCAAGCCTAAACCAAAGACAAGTCAGATACCTTGAGCAAAAACCTTTATTTGCTTGCAACATGTTTCTTACAGGACACATCAGAGAACACATCAGAGCACGTCAAGCTCCAATGGAACAGAATCCTAACCCACAGTTTTCTCTGACCCTCCTTTATCGGACTTGTCTGTGGCCTTCTTGGGCTGGTTTTCTTCTCCCGGCTTACTATCCTGGGACATCTGCAATTTCGGGCTTTCATCGGGGGGCATCTGGGAAGTGGTGCGTTCCAATGAGGGAACGCAGGAGATGTACGCAGGAGGGCCATTTGCTCCTGCTCCACCTTGGCTTGGATTTGGTTGTTGGCCCGACTGCGTGGTTTGGGGGACATTGTATGGGGATGAAAAACTGCATCACAGCTTACATATCAGTTAAACATCCTTTGTGTACTTACCATCATGTGTCAAAATCAGCCAGGGGGAAATGTGCCTCCTGGGATATAAAAAGAATGTAAAAGGTGAGAATGTGGACACAGACCGCATGGTTCCAAAATCCAATTTAATGTGCTAGCATTAGCTCGCTAGCACCGTTTTTTCCGCCAACAAAAAATAAGATTTTACAGAAATAAACATGACCTGATTTTGGTTCCCTCAGGGATAACTGCCACTTGAGGTTTTTGGGGTCACCCACACACACTTACCTTCTATCAAATGTAATTTCATCAGCACCAGTGTAGAGCTGCTGTTTGTGTAGTTGCCGCGCTCGTCTTTAGAAACTATAGTGGCCGACTTCCTGTTGACACAGGAAGTGAACGAGTTGACCTCTGCTAAAAGTGAGAATGTGGAAGATTCCATATTTTCACCTACAAGCAATTCCTCATTTCAACTCAGCAGGCAGCAATATGGAAGGCTTCCAAATTCTGCACTTCCAAGCTGGAACTGTCCACAATATGGAATGTGGAAGTGTCCAGAATCTGGAAGCTGCCCCAAGTCTAACTCTTTCACTGACGAGAATGTGGAAGCTGGAACTGTCCAGAATCTGTAAGCTGCCCCTGTCAGGCCCAGAACAAAGCGGTAGACTCAGATGCGGGTTAGGCAGGTTTGGGAAGATACTTTTATTGTTTCCAAGCTGCTGATACAGCCTACAAAAGGTACAACAAAAATGGCTACACTTCCTGGCCCTCTAACGCTAAACTCAAACTTTGCTACTCTTCGCTGAAAATCAAAAACACTAATCTAGAAAGAAAAACGCTTCTCCAAAATGGGAAGGAATAACCTGACAAAATTTACCAAAACAAAACACTCACTCAAAATGAGGAGGAAACAGTACTATCTGAATCTTGGACCTAATCTTCCTATACTGACTAAAAAACAAAAATCAATCCCGAAGGATGACAAAACTTTATCCAAAGGAAAGAGACTAACAAACAAAAAACAATCCCATAGGATGAATACAAGCTACAAAAAACTCTCTAATCTTAAACTAAGGCTATGAAACTTACAAAACAATGATACTTGGAACAGACTTGGAACAGGCTTGGGTGCGACGACAGGACGTACGAAGACACTTTGGCACGGGACAAGGGAGACGCAGACAATATATACACCAGGTAATAGGGAACAGGTGGAAACAATCAGGGCGGGGAAGACAATCAGACTGGTGACACATGAGGAAGGGCAAGTGACCTGAAACGAGAGGGGAGTTAACTTTCAAAATAAAACAGGAAATGACAAGACATAACAAAAACCCAGCTTGACCTCACCGCGGTGTGACAGTACCCCTCCCCCTAGGGCCGACTCCTGACGGCCCAGACTGGTCAGGGTGATCTCTATGAAAGTCCTCGATGAGAGTTCGGTCCAAGATGAATCGGGAGGGGACCCACTGGCGTTCCTCTGGTCCATAACCCTCCCAGTCGACTAAATATTGTCTGCCCCAACCTCGAGTGCGCGTCGCCAATAGTTTACGGACCTTGTACACCGGGCCGCCATCAACGACCTCTGGAGGTGGTGGGGGTGGGGGGTTTGGAACCATTGTGCTCTCCCGGACAGGCTTGACCTGGCTGACATGAAATGTGGGATGGACTCTGAGGGACCGGGGAAGACGAAGGCGAACGGCTGCAGGCCCGACAGTCTTTGTGATTGGGAAAGGCCCCACGAACCGTGGTGCCAATTTCCGGGACAGATCCTTAAGTCTTAGGTTTTGGGTGGATAGCCATACCTTCTGTCCTGGATGGTACTTGGGCGCTGGCCGTCTCTTTTTGTCCGCCGCTTGCTTCACCCGGTCCCCCTGGCGGAGCAGGACTTGTCGGGCGGCTGCCCATATGCGTCGGCACCGGCGAATCTGGGCGTGAGCGGAGGGCACTGTGACCTCTTGTTCCTGGTCAGGAAAAACTGGGGGGTCATAGCCATACACACACTTGAAGGGTGAAAAACCTGTGGCTGAGGTGGGCAGTGTATTATGCGCATACTCTACCCAGACCAGGTGTTTGCTCCATGTAGAGGGATTCTGTGACACCAGACACCGGAGGCCGGTTTCCAGCTGCTGGTTAAGACGCTCGGTCTGGCCGTTAGCCTCTGGATGGTAGCCGGAGGTTAAGCTGGTTGTGGCTCCTAAGTGACGGCAGAACTCCCTCCAGAACCCTGAGATGAACTGGGGCCCCCGGTCTGAAACAATATCCTTTGGAATTCCATGAACTCTGACAATGTGGTTAATTAAGAGTTCAGCGGTTTCTTTGGCTGTGGGTAACTTGGGCAAGGCTATGAATCTGGCCATCTTAGAAAATCTGTCAACTATGGTGAGAATCGTAGTGTTACCTTGAGACACCGGGAGCCCCGTAACGAAGTCCATTGAGATATCCGACCAGGGTCTGGAGGGAATGGGGAGTGGTTGAAGGAGTCCCATCCTTTTTCCTGAGGAAGTCTTGTTACGAGCACAGACCGAGCAAGCCTCAATGTACTCCCGGACCTCCCGCTCCATAGCTGGCCACCAGAATCTCCGGGAGATTACGAACATAGTTCGCCGTACTCCCGGATGGCATGACAGGCATGACGTATGCGCCCATTGGATCACCTGAGGTCGCTGAGCCTCTGGAACATATAGCCGGTTTTCTGGGCAACCTCGAGGTGGGGGGTTATCGCCGTTAGCCTGTCGCACCTCATTTTCTATCTGCCAAGTTACCGCTCCAACCACACAGTTTCGTGGAAGGATTGGTTCTGGTTCCTTGGCAACAGGCTCGGGGTCATAGATTCGGGACAACGCATCGGGCTTGGTGTTCTGGGACCCCGGCCTGTAAGAGAGGGAAAACAAGAATCGGTTAAAGAATAGTGACCACCTGGCCTGGCGTGAGTTCAATCTTTTTGCATTTCTTAGGTACTCAAGGTTCTTGTGATCAGTCCATACGATAAATGGCACCTCTGACCCCTCCAGCCAGTGCCTCCACTCTTCCAACGCCACCTTGACTGCGAGGAGTTCTCGGTTGCCAACGTCGTAATTCCTCTACGCCTTGGTCAGTCGCCTGGACAAGAATGCACAAGGGTGCATTTTGCCGTCCTGTTCCGCCCGCTGAGACAGCACTGCTCCGACTCCTTCGTTTGAGGCGTCCACCTCCACCACGAACTGGCGTCGAGGATCTGGCATCGTGAGAATGGGTGCGGTGGTGAACCGGGTCTTGAGATTGTTGAAGGCTGCTTCGGCCTCTGGAGTCCACTGGAACTGGGTCTTGGTCGAGGTCAGGGCATGTAGGGGGGCCGCGATGGAACTGAAGCCTCTGATGAATCGCCTGTAAAAGTTGGCAAATCCTAGGAATTGCTGTACTTTTTTGCGATTATCAGGGGTTGGCCAATCGGCTACCGCTTTAATCTTAGCCGGGTCCATCTGAACTCTTCCAGGGGCTACAATGAAGCCCAGGAAGGAGATGGTGGTGGCATGGAACTTGCTCTTTTCTGCTTTGACATATAACTGATTGTCGAGTAAGCGGCGGAGTGCCAGGTTAACATGGTGTTTGTGGGTCTCTAAGTCCGAAGAATAAATTAATATGTCGTCTAAGTATACGAAAACAAAATGATCAAGAAAATCTCTGAGAACCTCGTTAATCATATTTTGGAAAACAGCGGGTGCGTTAGTTAGTCCGAAAGGCATGACTAAATATTCATAATGGCCTGTAGGCGTGTTGAACCCGGTTTTCCACTCATCCCCCTGTCTGATTCTGATTAAATGGTATGCGTTTCTGAGATCGAGCTTGGTGAAGATGTTTGCCTGTTGTAACTGATCGAATACTGAGTTCATGAGCGGCAAGGGGTATCTGTTCTTGACCGTGATTTCATTAAGGGGGCTATAATCTATACATGGTCGTAAGGACCCATCTTTTTTCCCGACAAAAAAGAAGCCGGCTCCCGCTGCGGATGATGAGGGTCTAATTAATCCTGCCTTCAGGGAGGAATCGATATATTCTTTCATGGCCTCTTTCTCTGCCCCTGAGATGGAGTATAAACGCCCTTTAGGAATCGGGGCGCCGGGAATGAGATCGATGGGGCAGTCGTATGGTCGGTGAGGTGGTAGGGAGGTGGCTTTAACCTTGCTGAAAACTTCTCCAAGGTGGTGGTACTCTGTGGGTACTGAGCTCAGGTCCGGGGTCTGGGATTCTGGAGTAGGAGGAACAGATACATGGTTAATCACCGTGATGGGTTTCTGCTGATTTTCATTCACGACCCTGTGGTTAGTACCGCTCTCCCTCCACTCCTGAATGTTGCCAGTTCTCCAATCCACCACTGGGTTGTGCTGCATGAGCCAGGGAAACCCTAGCACAATGGGTTGAGATAGAGAGTCACACACAAAAAAAACCATAGTCCCTTCATGTCCCTGAATTTCCCATTTTACAGGTTCGGTGATGTGCGTGATGGAAAATAGATCCTGTCCATTAAGAGCCTTGGCCCTCATTGCTTGGTGAATGCGATGGGTAGGTACTTTGAGTTCATGGGCTAATGTCCAATCCATAAAGTTTTCGTCTGCACCAGAATCTATGAGGACCCCTATCGTCTTGGTAGAGGTCTGATAAGTTACTTGGCCCTGGATCTGCCAACGTGAGGGTTTGTGAGAGCGTTGCAGACTCACCTTGGGTCTTTTGGCGGGACAGGATGCCACTCGGTGATTCACCTCCCCACAGTAAAAACATCTGCCTTCCTGTTGTCGTTGTCATCGCTCCTCTGGAGTCAATCGTGCTCTCCCCAGCTGCATGGGTTCTGTGGGGTGAACCTGAGTGGGTGGTGGAACGGACACCGTCCGCGGTCGTCCCAGCCCCGGGTCTCCCTCAGGGCTGTTAGACCGTGGACTCCTCAGTTGGTGCTGTCGTAACTCCTGCACCCTGTAGTCAGTACGTATCGCAAGGGCTATGAGCGCCTCTAGGGTGGTGGGTAAATCTAAGGGAATCAAAAGTTTCTGGATCTGTGTCGACAGCCCCTTCAAAAACATGTCATATAAGGCAGTATCGTTCCAACCACTCCCTGCCGCCAACGTGCGAAAACGAATGGCGTAGTTACTCACGGTGTCCTGGCCTTGGACCAGGTAGCTCAGTTCTCTTGCTTTCTCTCGGTCGGTGGAGACGGGATCGAAAGTCTGTAACAGTGCTCCTCTGAAGTCCTCAAACACCGAGCAAAGCGTGGCTTGCCTGGCCCATTCAGCTGTAGCCCAGGACCTCGCCCTCCCGGTGAGGTGTGAAATGACAAATGCCACTTTCGCTCGATCCGTGGGAAAGGCCTGTGAAAAGAGCTCGAAATGAATATCACAGGTCGTGAGAAAAGGTCGACAGAGACCAGGTTCTCCGGAGTACGGTTCCGGAGATGCCAGGCGAGGTCCAACTGATGGTGTGCTGGGTTCGGAACTAGGAGCTGCAGCGGCAGTGTTCACGGGAGCTGGGGGCTGAATGGCAGTTTGTCTCAGCTGCGTGGTTAGCTCCGTTATCTGGCTTGTTAGGAGTGTCAGGTGCCCTGCCACGGCTGCCTGAAACTCTTCCTGGCGAGAAAGCCGAGCCTCCTGAGCCTGAATGGCAGCGACCAAACCTTCCTTTTCCGCTGAGTCCATTCTGGCCAAAGTGTACTGTCAGGCCCAGAACAAAGCGGTAGACTCAGATGCGGGTTAGGCAGGTTTGGGAAGATACTTTTATTGTTTCCAAGCTGCTGATACAGCCTACAAAAGGTACAACAAAAATGGCTACACTTCCTGGCCCTCTAACGCTAAACTCAAACTTTGCTACTCTTCGCTGAAAATCAAAAACACTAATCTAGAAAGAAAAACGCTTCACCAAAATGGGAAGGAATAACCTGACAAAATTTACCAAAACAAAACACTCACTCAAAATGAGGAGGAAACAGTACTATCTGAATCTTGGACCTAATCTTCCTATACTGACTAAAAAACAAAAATCAATCCCGAAGGATGACAAAACTTTATCCAAAGGAAAGAGACTAACAAACAAAAAACAATCCCATAGGATGAATACAAGCTACAAAAAACTCTCTAATCTTAAACTAAGGCTATGAAACTTACAAAACAATGATACTTGGAACAGGCTTGGGTGCGACGACAGGACGTACGAAGACACTTTGGCACGGGACAAGGGAGACGCAGACAATATATACACCAGGTAATAGGGAACAGGTGGAAACAATCAGGGCGGGGAAGACAATCAGACTGGTGACACATGAGGAAGGGCAAGTGACCTGAAACGAGAGGGGAGTTAACTTTCAAAATAAAACAGGAAATGACAAGACATAACAAAAACCCAGCTTGACCTCACCGCGGTGTGACAGCCCCAAGTCTAACTCTTTCACTGACGAGAATGTGGAAGGCTTCCAAATTCTGCACTTCCAAGTTGGAACTGTCCACAATATGGAATGTGGAATTGTCCAGAATCTGGAAGCTGCCCCAAGTCTAAATAACACCATTATACGAGAATGTGGAAGGCTTCCAAATTCTGCACTTCCATATCAGAACTGTCCACAATATGGAATGTGGAATTGTCCAGCATATGGAAGTTGAGCCTCCCCAATGGCGAGAATGTGGAAGCTGGAGCTGTCCATAATATGGAATTGTCCAGAATCTGGAATACTCCATAATCCGGAAGCTGCCCCAACTCTAAACCCAAGCAAAGTTTATGAAATGAAAACAATGAAGTCAAACAGGTCAAACATCAATTTCACTTTAATTACTCATGACGACACGCATTACAGCACCAGATTGCCCTGAGATCAGGAAATTTGAGGCAGCAGCCTGACTCTGGCTCTGATTCTTTGGGTTGTTCAGACACACAATTGCTCATCTTCCATTGGGGAACCAACACAATGGTTGGGGCGCTGGGTTGGGGTTGGAGGTAGAGGAAGCCAAGAGGCGGTCGAATCGAGCTATGCCTAACTGGCGGGGTGGGTGGTGGGTTGAGGAATCCAGGAGGAGAGCCTGGGACCCCAGAGGTCAGTAGGCACGGGGATGGTGGGGGGGGGGGGGACCCATCACCCTCACTTTGTTGGTTTGAGAGGTATGTGCTGCTGGTTCCAGAGATGTCTTGGTCTGTGGATGATGGGCTGCTGGTTTGAACTCTCAAAAGATGTTTGAGTCTGGATGAACGGCTGTATCGAGAGGTATGTTTGAACTGTGTATGGAAAAGACAGGTGAATGGCATGACAAACCACATCACAAAAATACCATACAACTGATTTGCCAGGCCCATCTGCTTACCATCTAGAAAAACAATGTAACTGGTTAAAACATGGAAGCAAAGCGCATGCCTCCAGATTCTCATCTATTCCACTAGCAATAGCATGCTAAATGACATAACCACAGATATTGAGAAAAATCAAAGACATGCAAATGAATGCAACACTTGTTTGGTTGCCAGAGGGAAAGGGGCACTTCAGATTGTTGCAGACACCAAGCATGACTTACCTGCATTTCTTACTCACACCGCTTGGACCGTGCTCGGAAGCTGCCAGACTTGCTCTTCCGCACTTGGTTCTGCTCTGCCCTCGTTGCTGCTACCTCCTGTTGGCACAGGAAGTGAAACAGTTAACCCCCAGCTGCCCCAAGTCTAACCCGATGTAAGCGAGAATGTGGAAGGCTTCCAAATTCTGCACTTCCAAGTTGGAACTGTCCATAATATGGAAGGTGGTAGTGTCCAGAATCTGGAAGCTGCCCCAAGTCTAACTCTTTCACTGACGAGAATGTGGAAGCTGGAAGTGTCCAGAATCTGGAAGCTGCCTCAAGTCTAACTCTTTCACTGACGAGAATGTGGAAGCTGGAACTGTCCAGAATATGGAATTGTCCAGAATCTGGAAGCTGCCCCAAAGTCTAACTCAATGGCCCCCCAAGGATTCCAAAACACGCACTTCGCCACAGAGTGTCCCAGCGGCCCAGGCTTCAGATATATCATAGATACCACTGAGAGCTGTCAGATGACACCCCCCACGCCTCTCCCAGCCCTTCCCTCGCTGAGAAATGGCCCCAGAAAATGTGGTGATTTTGACTCTTTGTCGCCCCCTAGCTCGGCGGGGCAGCCACCAAGAGACTCCATTCCAACGGCATTGTGCTCGCCTCAATGGGACCTTTCCGCAGACGCCCAGATTATGACACTCAGATCCAGGGGGGGCCTAACCCTAACCCTAATCCACATGGAGCTGTCCAGCTCCCTCCTCTCAGGGTTTTGGCCTTTGACTAGGCTTTCTGACTGGGAGCCAATGGACAAAATGTGTGGGTGCCTTGTCTGTCCTCACATATGCGGTAGAGGGGCCTGAGACCTTCTCGGGGCCACCCCGTCCCGGGCCCACCGGGCCCCTCGGCCCCCCTGCTCCAGCCCTACATGAGCTCTGTCCCTGCTCCCAATCCCAAAATCAATAGTAACTAGTGACAATATGGTGCCTTCCATAATCCTATTAGTTAACATTCATTTTCCCCAACTACGCCCCCTAAAGTCCCAACAGCCCAGGCTTCAGATATGTCATAGACACCACTGAGAGCTCTCAGATGACACCCCCCGCACCTCTCCCGGACCTTCCCTTGCCGAGATACGGCCCCAGAGAATGTGGGGATTTTGACTCTTTGTTGCCCCCTAGCTCGACAGAGGAGCCACCAAAAGACTCCATTCCAACGGCATTGCGCTCGCCTCGACCGGACCTTTCCGTAGACACCCGGATTGTGGCTCTCGGATCCAGGGGGGGCCTAACCCTAACCCTAATCCACATGGAGCTGTCCAGCTCTCTCCTCTCAGGGTTTTGGCCTTTGACTAGGCTTTCTGACTGGGAGCCAATGGACAAAACGTGTGGGTGCCTTGTCTGTCCTCACATATGCAGTAGAGGGGCCTGAGACCTTCTCGGGGCCACCCCGCCCCGGGCCCACCGGGCCCCTCGGCCCCCCTGCTCCAGCCCTACATGAGCTCTGTCCCTGCTCCCAATCCCAAAATCAATAGTAACTAGTGACAATATGGTGCCTTCCATAATCCTATCAGTTAAAATTCATTTTCCCCAACTACGCCCCCTAAAGTCCCAACAGCCCAGGCTTCAGATATGTCATAGACACCACTGAGAGCTCTCGGATGATACCCCCTGCACCTCTCCCGGACCTTCCCCCGCTGAGAAATGGCCCCGGAGAATGTGGGGATTTTGACTCTTTGTCACCCCCTAGCTCGACAGGGGAGCCACCAAGAGACTCCATTCCAACGGCATTGCGCTCGCCTCGGCCGGACCTTTCCGTAGACACCTGGATTGTGGCTCTCGGATCCAGGGGGGCCTAACCCTAACCCTAATCCACATGGAGCTGTCCAGCTCCCTCCTCTCAGGGTTTTGGCCTTTGACTAGGCTTTCTGACTGGGAGCCAATGGACAAAACGTGTGGGTGCCTTGCCTGTCCTCACATAGACAGTAGAGGGGCCTGAGACCTTCTCGGGGCCACCCCGCCTCGGGGCCACCCCGCCCCGGGCCCACCAGGCCCTCTGGCTCCCCTGCTCCACCCCTGCATGAGCTCTGTCCCTGCTCCCAATCCCAAAATCAATAGTAACTAGTGACAATATGGTGGCCCTCCATAATCCTATCAGTTACCATTCATTTTCCCCAACTACGCCCCCTAGTGTCCCAGCGGCCTGGGCTTCGGATATATTGTAGACACCGCTGACAGCTCTCGGACGACACCCCCCACGCCTCTCCCGGACCTTCCCTCGCCGAGATACGGCCCTGGAGGATGTGGGACCTGAGATATTCAGGGCACAAGAGAGGCATCAAAGAAGCTTCTCTGTAGTCTGAGCTTGACAGGAGAGCTCAGAAAAAGGGACACTGAGGGCTCCAGAGGGGCTGAAACCCACCCTAACCCTGGGAATATCTGAAGCCACGGCCCGTGGCTGTCACCCCCCTTCGTTTCGCCCCCTTCGTTTCGCCCCCAAGAGGTCAAAGGTCAAGCCCATGTTAACTAGTTCAAATATGGTGGCCTTCCATAATCCTATCAGTTAACATTCATTTTGACCAACTACGCCCCCTAGTGTCCCAGCGGCCTGGGCTTCGGATATATTGTAGACACCGCTGACAGCTCTCGGACGACGCCCCCCACGCCTCTCCCGGACCTTCCCTCGCCGAGATATGGCCCTGGAGGATGTGGGACCTAAGATATTTAGGGAACATGAGAGGCAAGCTTCTCTGTAGTCTGAGCTTGACAGGAGGACAATCTGTACAGGGAGTGACACCCACTGCCGGGGGGGGGGGGATACCCCGCTCGCCGACCTCCCCACTCTACCCCTCAGTCTACACCTCCTGGGCCCCCCCCCCACCGGGGCCCCCAGCCCCCCCGGTCCGGCCCTGCACAAGCTCCGCCCCCGCTCGGCAATCCCAGACAAAGTCAATGGTAACTAGTGACAATGTGGTGGATTCCATATTCTCACTACTTAGTTGTATATGTATATACTTGTATTTGTCTAGCCAAAAGTCACAAATCACATTCTGCCTCAGAGGGCTTAACAATCTGTACAGGGAGTGACACGAGGTGTAGTTAGTAACATCCAAAGAAAAGGTGTAAGAGAGATAATGATTGACTGAACAATAAGACCTTAGGCCCATTTTATGCAGACTCTAAGGGATATCGAACTGCCTTACATTGATAGAGAGAGAGAGAGAGAGAGAGAGAGAGAGAGAGACAGATAATGATTGACAGAACAATAAAACCTCAGGCCCCGTTTATGCGGACTCTAAGGGATATCGAACTGCCTTACATTGATAGGTAAAAATGGTTCTACAGAATTCTTATATATTCTCGGGTACACTGCACATCATGGTCACCCCAGAGCCACAATCAAGATTAGAGCAAAACAACCATGATTTCATCAGATGCCAGTTCTTAATTCTAAATTCTACATTCTAAATTCTAAATTCTGAAATCTGAATTCTGCATTCTAAATTCTAAAAAAATGAAGAAAAATAACAAGTTTTGGCTCTGGGGTGAGCATGATGTGTGGTGTCACAGATGCAGGGCCACATCAAAAACCAGAGCAAAAGAACCATGATGTCATCAGATTCTGGTTCTTATTTTCTAAATTCTAAGTTCTTAATTCTGAATTCTAAGTTCTAAATTCTAAATTCTAAACTCTAAAATATCAAAGCAAAAGAACAAGTTTTGGCTCTGAGGTGACCATGATGTGTGGTGTACCCAAGGCAGGGCCACAATCAAGACTAGAGCAAAACAACCATGATTTCATTAAGTTAGAATTCAGAATTTAGAATTAAGAACCCTAATATGGTGACATCATGGTTCTTTTTCTCTGGTCTCGGCTGTGGCCCAGCCTTGGGTACATCACACATCATGGTCACCTCAGAGCCAAAACTTGTTCTTTGGCTTTGATCTTTTAGAATTAAAATTCAGAATTTAGAATTCAAAATTTAGAACCGGAATCTGATGACATCATGGTTCTTCTGCTCTGGTTTTTGATGTGGCCCTGCATCTGTTACACCACACATCATGCTCACCCCAGAGCCAAAACTTGGTCTTTTGCGTCAGTCTTTTAGAATTTAGAATGTAGAATTCAGAATTCAAAATGTAGAATTTAGAACCAGAATCTGATGACATCATGGTTCTTTTGCTCTGGTCTTGGCTGTGGTGTACCCACATCTTGTGACCATGATGTGGGTACACCACACATCATGATCACCTCAGAGCCAAAACTTGTTCTTTGGCTTTGATCTTTTAGAATTAAAATTCAGAATTTAGAATTCAAAATTTAGAACCGGAATCTGATGACATCATGGTTCTTCTGCTCTGGTTTTTGATGTGGCCCTGCATCTGTTACACCACACATCATGCTCACCCCAGAGCCAAAACTTGGTCTTTTGCGTCAGTCTTTTAGAATTTAGAATGTAGAATTCAGAATTCAAAATGTAGAATTTAGAACCAGAATCTGATGACATCATGGTTCTTTTGCTCTGGTCTTGGCTGTGGTGTACCCACATCTTGTGACCATGATGTGGGTACACCACACATCATGATCACCTCAGAGCCAAAACTTGGTCTTTTGCGTCAGTCTTTTAGAATTTAGAATGTAGAATTTAGAATGTAGAATTTAGAATTCAGAATTCAGAATTTAGAATTGAGAACCAGGATCTGATGACATCATGGTTCTTTTGCTCTGGTCTTGGGTGTGGTGTACACACATCTTGTGACCATGATGGGGGTACACCACACATCATGATCACCTCAGAGCCAAAACTTGTTCTTTTGCGTCTGTCTTTTAGAATTTAGAATTCAGAATTCAGAATTCAGAATTTAGAATTCAGAATTTAGAATTCAGAATTTAGAATTCAGAATTTAGAATTTAGGACCAGAATCTGATGACATCATGTTTAGCCCCTCACAAATAGATCACCTTGTTGAGAGTACTACAGGCTCATTACGGACAACTCTCAACTCTATTGCACCTCTGAAAAAGAAGATAATTAAACAGAGGAGGTTAGCACCATGATATAGTCAGCAGACTCGCAAATTAAAGCCAAAGGCATGTAAATCTGAATGCAAATGGCGTGCCATTAAACTAGAAGAATTAACTTACAGGAAGGCTCTCCATAATGTATGAACAGCTTATCACTCTTCATTAATAGAGGAAAATAAGAACAACCCCAGTTTCTCTTCAGCACTGTAGACAGGCTAACAGAGAACCACAGATCTATTGACCCATCTACTCCTCTAGGTCTAATTAGTAATGACTTCATGAGCTTCTTTAATGATAAAATTATAACTATTAGAGACAAAATTCATCACCTCTCACCCTCAACAGACACTGATCTACATTCTGATACAGCAAGTTTGGAAACAGCTATAAAATCTGATATATATTTAGACTGTTTTTCTCCCATCGACCTTCATCAAATAACATGAATAATTTCTTCAGATAAGCCGTCAATCTTAGACCCCATCCCAGCCAGGCTGCTCAAGGATGTTTTACCTCTCATTAGCCCTTCTTTATTATCTGGATATGTACCACAGTCCTTTAAAGTAGCTGTAATTAAACCTCTTCTTAAAAAGCCCATTCTATATCCAGATGTTCCAGAAGTTTTAGCCAATTACAGACTGATATCAAACCTTCCCTTTCTCTCTAAGATACTTGAGAAAGATGTTGGTAATCAGCTGTGTGACTTTCTTCATAAGAACAGTTTACTTGAGGATTTTCAGTCAGACAGTCAGGAGTCAGACAGTACATCATAGCACAGAGACCGCACTAGTCAAAGTCACAAATGACCTCCTAATGGCATCAGACAAAGGACTCATCTCTGTACTTCTCCTGTTAGATCTTAGTGCTGCATTTCACACCATAGACCATCAAATTCTTTTACACAGGCTGGAACATTAAACTGGCATCAAAGAAAACACCCTAAGCCGGTTTAAGTCATATATTTCTTAGATTACTCTCAGTTGCTGATGATAGGTATGTACAAATATTCTTTCTCTTCTACCCCATAATTTAGACAGTGTCTGCATAATTACATAATATGTTACTGATATGAGAGAAAAATATCATAATGCCATCATAACATAAGGCGTAAAGCTTAATGCGTAATTTCAGGAGCCGGACCACACCTCAAACGCACCTGTCACACCGCGGTGAGGTCAAGTTGGGGTTTTGTCTTGTCTTGTCACTTCCTGTTTTATTTTGAAAGTTAACTCTCCTCTCGTTTCAGGTCACTTGCCCTTCCTCATGTGTCACCGGACTGATTGTCTTCCCCGCCCTGATTGTTTCCACCTGTTCCCTATTACCTGGTGTATATATTGTCTGCGTCTCCCTTTGTCTTGTGCCGAAGTGTTTCGTCTCGTGTAGCGTGCAACCAAGCCTTCTTTTCACAGTCCACAGTTCATGTATCATAGCTCTTGTGCTCTTTTGTTTTCCCTTCCTCGTAAGAGTGATTTTGTGTTGTAATTTTGTAGTCTAGCTTTTTGTTTCTTTCTGAATAGCATAGTGTTTCATTTTCAGCCTCTTCGGAGTGCCCTAAGTTAAAGTTTCATAGCCTTTTGTTTTTCCTCCTTGGGAGTGATTTTGAGTTCGTTAACCTTATATAGAGAAGTTTAGTGTTTTTTCCTCCTGAGGAGTGATTTTCTGTTTTCCTTAGTTCAGGCCTTTTTATAGCATCACTCAGACGAGGATTCTTTGTGTGAGCTAATAAAACCGCTCTCCGTTCAACTCTGCATCTGAGTCCTTTTTTGAGTCCAGGTCTGACAGCACCACTTCCGACAGTCCTATAAATAACCTCCTAACCCTCTGGTTCCCTTCACGCTTGTATTCCGCATGCCCTTCCCACCCACCCCATTACTTTCACTTTTTATCCTCTCTTTCCCAGGTTCTATCAGGGGGTCCATCATGCCTGGGTGCTACGATGGATTCCCTACAGAAGTTTCCCCACACCACAGCATCAGACCCAAGAACTTCCCGTTCCACTTTGTCCATAAATACTTTTAACGTATCTTGTTGGTGGTGTGGTCTGTGCTAAGGAAACTATTTACACAATTTACACAAGAAGTGTGGTTTAGTATGAAAATATAGAAACTAGAGAAGCTCTGAAGCTACTGCAGAGACTGGTGCACAGCTCAGACTACTCTGAATAGCCTACGATAAACACTTTACCCCAAGTACTCTTCCCCAGATGTTCAAACATTGGATCCCAAGTGACAAAACAGCTTCACGTACAGTCATAAAAGATGAGAAGAGGCGTAATGTCAATACCCACTCCAACCACAGCCTGTTCACCCTACTGCCCTCTGACAAGCAATACAGAAGTATCTGCTGCTGAATGATGTCAGCTATCAGGCTGTGAGACTCTGCAACTCATCCTCAGCACTTCACCTTGTAAAATTGCTCTGAGTAGTGTCAAAGAAAATAGAAACTTCATCTCATTATGCAACCGTGTCTTATAAAGTGAATAGATCTATACTTTGAAAAGCTTCACCAACTCACTCTTCAGACTACAGCTGGACTTCAACAATCTTCATCAACCAAATTCTTACAGCAAGATCACACATTGTTTCATTCTTAGAACTTTATTCTGGAAAATAAATCTACTGCTACAGTTACAAACAAAAAAGCTTTAGTAAAACATCTTAATTCATTTTATGAATGATTTAACAATGAATGATTCATTTGACCCTTTTAAGAATACACAATGGAAAACTCCATCCATGCCAAGGCTCCAGATGTTCAGTATGTTTGTTAACAGTTGAATGGGTTCTTGGAGCAGATGAAGCGGTGTGCAGAGCTACATTGGGAGTTACTCCATCCAGCTGAAATTCCAAAGAGAGAAAACACATCAACACTCCATTCATTCAGATAGCCACAAAGTACATGTCATATGAACTAACACATTAGCTAATATTCTATTCTCTGTGAGAAAACAGCATTAAAAACAGGTAAAAGCTGATCAAAGTTTGGCTGCTGTTGCTGTTCAGATAAATCAAACAGGTGGACTTACTGGTGGAGCGCAAGTAGATGCAGGGGTAGCTGCTGGTGGAGGACTGGGAGTACCAGTTAGTGTAATAGAAACCTTCACGATCAATCCACATCCACCGGCTCTGAGAGACAAAGAGCATGAGTGTTGAAGTGAAGTGTTGCTCTCACATACATCTAGAGTAAGTCTAGACCCCTTTGGACCAGGTCCTGGGTTTCACCTGGACTGACTGAGGTGGTATTACTTCATGAGTTCAGACCTGCAGGTTGAAGCCTCCCAGCCATGCAAAGCTCTGACCGGCTGTCTGTGTCATCTGCTGGAGGAAGCTGTATTCTCTGGGGTCGGTGGCTGAGGCCAGGTGGGCGCCCAGGCTGTTGCAATGCTCCTGTTGGGCAGAGGAAGCACAGAGGGGTCTTTGTGGCTTTACAACTAAATGTTTGTTGTGTCATTTCATGTCTTCACTTTCTTCCTCCAAATGGAACTGTGGCCAGCTTCTACATGAACATAAAACTCAGCTTTTCATGGACTGATGGTGACAGACCGACTGACCTCCTAACAGATACCATCACCATCCACACTGGTACACACAGTGTGTACAAGCTTAATGGGGCTGACTGCTCACAATACCAACATAGAAGTGTTACAGTAGCAGTACCTCAGCACTGTACCAGGACATGGCAGAATTGACGAACTTGAAGCAGCGAGAGCCGTAGCTGAACCAGCCGTCTGGACAGAAGTTAAAGCGAGCTACAGAGAGACAGAAGAAGGACAACACTGACTTTACTTCAACGGAGCACTTTGACTGAAATACACTGAGAACAACAACACATACTGAAACACTGCTATGGTCCCATCAGCATGTCACTTTGACATTTGGACATTCTAAATGACACTTTTGTCGAGAGGAAGATAGTTATAAGAAAACTGTGTTCTTGTTGTTGCCATGGTGACCTCACTCATGAAGGACCAAGCAGGAAAGATGAAAACAGTGATGTGGATCTTACATTCAGGTGCTGCTGCCTCCTCAAACACACGTGCTGCACAAACACACAGAAACACAATCAATGAGTTGACTATGAGCTGCCACAGAATGTGTTGTTCAGAGTGACCTCTGACCTTTCTCATTACCGTTTCTGGGAACAGGAACAGAATCTACTGGCACAAATACTTCCTCATCGTTCTTCTTCATGTCCTCCATCTCTGAAACATCAACAGCTTCATCAGACCTCTTTTTACTTTTGTGACTGACTGCAAAGTCAATGTGTGGCTGACATATGAACATCACACTGGCAGTTCAAGTTCAAAGCAGAGTCAGAGTTACAGCCATGTGAGCAGCTCTGTGAGGCTGAACTGAGACAGAGCAGTTCTTTGAGCTAAATGTTACTGTCAGCAATGACAGAGCTAGTATGCTAAGTTTAGCAGGTATATTTATCATGTTCACTCTTTAGTTTAGTGTGTCATCATGTCTTGCCATTATAGCAGAATTTATCTTCAATCATTTTTCTTTTCAAACTGCAGACAGACTGACATCACATCAGCTTAAGACAAGAGAAGTGACCAACAGTCCTAAACTTCCTTCCAGTTCAATGAGCTTTTCTAACCTGGTTCTGTTCTGACACACTTTAAAGAGGGCACTAACCAGGTGCAGCAGCCATCTCTTCCTTGGTAGCCTCCACTGGAGCCTTTTGATTGTCTTCAGCTGGAGCTGCAGAGAAACACACAACACTGTCAGGAACAGTTGTGCACATATTACACTGTGTGTGCATCTCTATGCATGTGACTTTCCTCCCTCAGCCTCTGCCACTGGCCAACCCAGTCTTATTCTACGATAGCGTGTGTGTTCTGTCTGAATGGTCTGTGTTGAATCTGACCTGCAAATGCAGCACAGAGGAGAATGGAGAGGACCAGGACAGTCTTCATGGTGACGATCAACAGATTGTTCTCTGAGGAGAAAGAAGAACTGCCAATAAATATACAGAGAGAGAGAGAGAGAGAGAGAGAGAGAGAGAGAGAGAGAGAGAGAGAGAGAGAGAGAGAGAGAGAGAGCAGGAGCTCCACTGAATGAAAATAAATTCAGCAGGTGTCTTACCTGTCAGGTAAATGTGAGTTGATGTTGTTCAGGTAGCTGAGTGATGCAGTGATGACAGGAGGCTGCCCACTCTTTATATACACACACCTGAGCCACACCGAGTCACATGTATGCTGGCGTGTGCGTGGCAGAACGTGCTGATGTTTGACTATGACTCAGCTCATGTTCTGGAAGATGATTGCAGCGTGCACATGAAGACCTGAAGCTGAACTCTGATCTGTTTCCTGGCAGCATGTTAACTCTTTGAAACCACTCCTTTGTTGTGATTGTTGTGGTTTCAAATCAGGTTAATGATTTCAAAAAGTGACACTGGGCTGAATGTGCAGCTGCAGTCTGTGTGTAAGCTGAGTGTTCTGGACCTGTATTGTAAAGGACATATGAACAGATACAGAGACGACAATGATGTCAGCAATACTGCAACAAAACTTTCAAATGAATTTAAGTTAAGGTCAAAATTCAACATGAGTACAGGAGTGCTGGTTAGCTCAGTTGGTAGTGCATCTCCCCCATGTTCCAAGGCTCAGTCTGCAGCAGCCCAGGGTTCGAATCCAACCTGTGGCCCTTTGCTGCATGCTTCAAATCAAATCAAATTTTATTTGTATAGCCCAAAGTCACAAACACATTTTGCCTCAGAGGGCTTTGCAATCTGTACAGGGAGTGACACCCTCTGTCCTTAGACCCTCGGTTCCAGTGAGGAAAAACTTGCCCACAAAAAAAACCTTTAACAGGGAAAAAAATAAAATAAAAAAATTCATGCTTGAATGAAGGTCATAATTTTAGGCCATATCATTCCCATAAATAGTTACATGTGTAACTGTGTCCACATGTGAAGGATCAGAGTGAAATAAAGAAGTCTAAAGTCTGTTCATCATTCCTCTAAGTCTGCAGTGGATTCTAAACACAAACACCTTGCATCACTGCCTCAATCCAGGAAGTCATTCATCTACTGAACAATAAGGACAATAAGGAAATGTCATAAAGTTTTATGGTCTGTTATCAAGAGTTTACAGCTGTTAATGCATTTACAGGCATGTGTAGGATTTCATTCTGATTGAAGTAGAGCCAACATCTACACTGATGAGGCTGCTGGGAATGTTACTGTTTCTGCAGTGGAAAATAACTAACTGCATTTCTTGTTTCCTGTAAAGGTTCCATTCACAGATTTAGGGGCACAGTGATAGGACTGATGCAGAGATTGGGTAGAGCTGATCAATAGCTTTATTTTGCCACAAAAGGAGAACTTTCAACAGAAGGCGCCTTGGAAAAGAGGGATGGCTATGAAAACTACAACTGAAAATCCTACTGTCTAAAAGGGGAAAATAAAAACAGCTCTAAACAGAAAACGCCTCCAGGGAGGGAAAAACTACAATCAGGAACAAAAACAAAATACCCACAAAAGGGACTCCACTATGAAAAACCAAACTCACTAACTTAGATGGCTATGAATGTGATACAGCAACAATCTAATCGAGGCAGACATCTGTGAAAAAGACACTCAGACTGTGACGAGACAAATGACAGGTGGCTCTTGACTACAGACAAGACACACTGGCACAGGACAAAGGGAGATGTAGACTATAAGCACACAGTCTATATGGACTGTAGGCTGGGAAGGTGTCTTTAAAGAGTTAATAGTTAGCAATCTCTCAGAACACAGAGGGTGTGCTCAGCTTGAATTTGGGCAAGTTTAAATTCAATTCAAGGTTTTTAAGGGAATTTGGAGCAGTGTCCTGAAAGAAGACTTTCTTTCATTAAGTTACATTTTGATGAAAATTTAAGCAATCGTTTTTATACTGTAGCTGAGTCTGATCACAGTTTAATCTCTAGTGATCATGCTTTATAAAGCTTGTTTTAATTATAAAACTGTAACTATGAAGTATAATCATCAGAGAGATATAGTGTGAATAAACGGAGGATATTGTGCTGTTTCCTGGCTCTGGTTCAGGTTTATGATCGTGATCGTTAAAGTGTGTGGAGTGTCGGGAAAAGCAGGGCAGAGTCCTGACCGCTCTGACTGAAAGAAGAGGAGATAACAGATAATTAGTGTGGAAGAAAAGAAAAAGCAGAAGATTTCTTGTCATGAAGAAGAGTGCATAGCTTCCAGTAAATATGATCTGTTGAATGACGACAATCATTTCTCGCTTTCTGTCTCTTTGTGATCTAGTAGGTTTTCTTTTTCTGACCTCTGATGAACACGTCCTTGATCTATAATATCTTTGTATAAAGACATTACAGCGTTCATCACGTAGCTGTAGCATCCAGGTGAGCTTCAAATCTAGAGCCAGAGATCTGTTTGTCCCATCTGGGCTACTGTAGAAACATAGAAGACCTGCAGTTTCTAAAAGACTCATTCTAAGGTAACATCAACATAACACTTCTCATTTCCAGGTGATTATTCACCCATGATAATATAATATATTTACATACTATATTTATATAATACAAAGGGAGCCGCTGAATCTGACACAATGGACCCTTCAGGTAGAAAAGTTTTATTTATGTGCATTCCATCCAGGACACCTAGCAGGTAACATCTGTTGTGAGATGCTGAGTAAAAAAAAACATTGGAAAATCACAAAGTCGTACAAAAAGGATGTTCTGGATACATTCTATGTTCCTCCTTTCTACCAGACTTACCTCCTGCTGAGACCTGATGGTCCAAGAAGCCCAGCTGCTGTCTATGTATGACTGACATAAAATGTAGGATGGCTCAGAACTTCCTCAAACTAAAGGAGTGCAAAACTGAGATTTTACTGTTCACCCCCCACATTCCTCCCTCCTTACAGAAAATACGCCTGGTCTGTTGTGACAATGCAGGCCAACATGTAGCCTTAGATCTTCAGCCTTCACCCTTAATCTTTTTTTCTATGAGTCTATTCATTTATTTGTTTTAGGCATTTATCTTTTACTCTTTGTGTCTCTCTTTATCATTTATTGTTAGTTATTGTCTTTTCACTGCTGTTTTTTATTATTAGTGGACTTGAATAAAGAAGACACGCTAATGTTGCTGGTAGTAAAGAAATCACAATGATGCACAAAACATTGTTTATTATTTATTTCCTGTGTTTCACTCTCTAATACAATTCTTATCTCTGTAAAATATGTATTCAAAGTAAAAAAAAAATCAGTACTGGGCCTGTGGCCTCTTTACAAATGATTTTGTATCAACAAGCAAGAAGCATGTGATTTCATATGTACAGCATGAAGTCATCAACAAGTCTGTAGCTTTCATGAAAGAATTATCATACATATAACTCCTGTTACAGGAGAGTCCCATTCTTTTCCCTAAAATCAAAGAAACAAGCTTTCTATGCTAACACTTATCCAAAATGTCCTCCATCACCTTCACATGATTATAATTAAGATCAGTACACACAGCTGTATCCTGGTGAGGTTTAGCAGCTATCAGTTCTCCTCATGCAGATGGATGGCCATGTACTACTGCAGCCACTATTGGACCAGCCCGCTGCAAGAGAAAAAGTTCATTCATTCACATTCCACAGCCTAATATCGACTGTAATCATGAGCATTCTTGAGTTTATGAATCCTTTACAAATCTAATCATTAAAGCCTGAATGAAGTCAGGCTATAAGTCACGCACTGAATGATCAGATCGCTGAATGTTACTAAAGTCGAAGTTGAGTCAAATGACAGATAACTGTTCTGTATTACCTCTGGCATTAAGGTAGATGCATGGATAGCTGCTGGCAGAGTACTGTAGGTTCCAGTAGCTGTAGCTGAAGGAGCTCTGATCCACCCACCTCCAGCCCTGGACACAAGACACATGAAGTATAACAAGCAGCAGACTTCTACTCTCCCATTTTCACGTTCATGCAGCTGAACCAGGATGGTGATTCATGTGTTATGTGGTTTGATTGACAGATGATGTAAGAAGTCTGAGAACCTGGAAGTAGAATCCTCCCATCCAGGCGACGGAGCTTCCTGCTCTCTTGGTGAGATCCTGGAGGAAAGTGTAATCAAACACATCATGGGCAGAAGCCAAGGAGGCTCCCAGACTGGCACAGTAGGCCTGGAAGGAGGTAGACACACATTAGTGACTGTCAGTTTGTCAGATGAACAGCAGGGAAATACACTTCAAAAGCTTCATTCAGACCACACGTGTGTTTTTAAGTAAAGAATTTAAAGTACCGCAGCACTGCTCCAGGATCTGCCGGAGCTCACGTACAGATAGCAGCCATTCTTGTATCTGACCCAACCAGAGGGACACGTGAAAAAACGACCTGCAGAGGAGAGAGAGAGAGACAGAGAGAGCACATCATGACTTGGACACATAACTTGATCTGTGTCCATGGACAGACTCAGTGTTCAATGCTCCATTCAAGACAACAAACCTGGAGCTGATGAAGCCATCTCTCCAGCAGAAAACATGTCAGGCTCTTCCTCTAAAAGACAAAGTCACATTCTGATCACAGTTTATCACTAATATGACACAAGATGGAATGAATCATTCTTTCATCTTTTTACCTTCACGAACAAAAACTCCAACTTCATTTTGTCCCACTGAGACAGAAAGAGAAAACAGGAGCTCTGTTACAGTGTGCTGAGCTACAATGTGTTCAACATGTCACACAACACACATTAGAAGTGGATCACTGTCGTTTTCTGTGTGAGAGTAACTTACGCTGGTTGTCCTCGTGCAGCTCCTGTGCTGCAGCTTCAACAGCTTCCACTGAGAGGAAAACACAAAACATCTATCTCTGATTTCACTGACTGATTTATTACAATATTCAAACTAGAATGTCCAGAGGCTCATGTGCTAGAAAAAGAAATACTGACATGGAATCCATTCAAGTGAGTGTTAAACCAACAAACACAAATGAACTGTCATGTGTTTGGAGGAGCACAGGTCATGTTGTTCAATTATGGACCTGTGACCTTCACAATAAAAGGGTTGGGGGTGTGACATAGAGTTATTTAGATCCACTCAATAATTCATATTTAGATGAACACTCATTGTCGCTCATATCCTCTCCTGTATGCTACATATGAAAGAGTGACCATCAGCCAATCAGAGCAGAGTATACTGTTTGTTAATCAGCATCATCCTTCACTCTTCATGCTTCATGAATTCTGAGTGTTTCATTTATGGCCACATGGTGGCAGCACTGGGTCTGGATCCACACAATAACAACACAACCCAACAAGATCTAAATATAATAAAATGATCTGACCTGCTGCAGCTGTGATAGTAAGAACGCCACTGAGCAAAACAGAGAGGAGCAGGAGAGCCTTCATGATGATGATGAGGAGGACGAAGGAAGATGAAGTCTGAATGTCTGCTGGGAGTCAGAGATGTCAGTTCAAGACTTTACTAACATGGAATGACAGAGAGAGAGAGAGAGAGAGAGAGAGAGAGAGACTTACCTGTCAGGTAAATGTGAGGTGATGTTCAGGTATCAGGTGAGTGATGCAGTGATGCTGAGGAGGAGGCTGTCCTGTTCTTTATATACACACAGGTAGCACAGAGCAGCACGTGAATGAACCAACTTTGATCTTTGAACACAGTCTGAACGTGAGTATGTTTGTCTTCCTGTTTTCTCCCTCAAATACAGCAACTTCAGTTTGTCCACATGAGGCCAATAAGGAAACACTGATGGAAATAAAAGTGATAAGGCTGATACACAGCTTATTTATGATATTTTTACTATTATTTATTATTACTTCTGATATATTATGATACAATAAAGTGAATGATGTTTTCCTCCACAGAGACATTTTACAACTTTCGCTCAAATGTGGCATGAAACACAGTTGAAGGTGAACCATGTTATTGGTAAAAGGACAAAATGATCCATGTTTTCATTCCAAGTGGAAATGTTGAGGTCAGCTGCCTCAGGAGAGAAACAAATCAACAGTGCTGTGTGAAGTTTACTGTATCTAACATGAACTACAAAACAAACAACAAATCTCTACCACACATTATCACATTCTAGCACACTATCACACTCTACTTGATACTGGGTGTCTTCTCTATTCGTGATTCATATGAGTGTATTGTACAGTATTTGTACATGTTGCTTCTCACCCTCTCTAAGGCAGAGCCCAGCCACCCTACAGACGAAACTCATTTTGACCACTTGTATCTGCAGTGTCATTGTTTCTGTCTCTACCAACGCTCATGGACATGAAGTGAGAGGAAGAACATAAATGGACATGTAAATCTAAAGCTTTGTCTTATGGCTCAGCTCCCTCTTCACCACAACAGCCTGGAACAACACCCACATTACTGCTGATGCTGCATCAATCTGCCTGTCCATCTCACGCCTAAATAACATCCTGAGATAATTAAAGTCCAGTAATCCACTGTTTTCCTGCAGACAATCAAGGCCTTACACTTGGACGATCTAAATCTCATCCCAAGCCCTGGCCCTGACCAGACTGTCACTGGTGAGCTCCCTTCCCATGTCTGTCCCAAGCAGGGGTCCCTGTTTCACAGTGATACGTTCTAATCCATTGACATCGATTCTAAATGTTCTATGGAAACCTGCTTAACTCAAGTCTAAATGTATTCATTGACTGTCAGTGGCATGAAAATGTCGCAGATCATTACTGTGAAGTTAGATGTCTCAGAACTTTTCTGTATGACAACATGAAAAAAATAGATGTTGACTGTTTGCAGCTCTGTGTTATCTGAGCGATACTACAATCCTCACTTCTTTGTAGTCTGAAGGTCATTTTAAAAGACACCTCCCTCGTGTCCTTGAAAGTCATTTGATGTTTGTCTGCATATTAAATCCATCAATCATTCCAAGGAACATTTATTATGACTCATCTGATGTTCTCTTTATGACACACAGGAAACATTTCTACTGTAGAATAACAACAAGGCCAGACTCATTTAAAGCATGTGAACCAGTGGAAACTACATTTACGCAACAACAACAACAGCAACAACAACAGCAGCAACAACAACAGCGAACAATAACAACAACTACAGCAACAGCAGCAACAACAACAGCAACTACAGCAACAACAACTACAGCAACAACAGTAGAACAGAATCTCAATAGGATTCTTCTGAACCAGGTCCTCTGTGTGTTTGACACTTTTGGCTCCTTTAACTTCTCAGTGTCATCTTTGAACCCCTTGAAACCCAAAATCCATTGTAATAAACAATCAATATTTATTGCTGTCAGTGTCCTTTGTCCCCCATGTGTACTGTATACAGTACATTGTAGTATATATGAACCAAATATAATAAAGACATGAGTGTGGCAAGAGTGAGGGGGATGTTGCGACAACGCCACCTGGGGTATTTATAACCACAGGAAATGATTGGTTCTTGGTTATTAATGTACAAAGCTGCAGGTTCGATAATACCACGGGGCAAGAGACGGTTTACAGATCGAAAGAAAACTTTATTAGACAGACAAAAAAATAAGCAAATAGAAAATAAAATCAAAAGTTCACACACCACATACTGACAATAATAATAATAATGACAATCAGCACCTAAAACTTAGCACCAGGCAGAAACAAAGCTAAGGAAAGGGCTGAGCTTACCAGATGGCAGGAACAAACTGAAAATAGAAATCTTAAATAAAACACCTGTGACACTGCACTCACACTCCAAACAGGAGAGAAAATGGTGAAGGGGACCACCAGGGACTGGATTGCTGCCTCTGGGCCACAGCACCTGACCAAACAGAAAACAAGTTCAAAACCTTGCCAAAGGTGCGACACAGGACAAGTGTGAAGAACTATTAAAGAAAATAAACCAGAATACACACAAACACTAATAACAATTCAGCAAGACATATAACACACAAGAAAATAAAACTGTGACACATCTTAAGTCCGACAGCCAACTGAAGGCGCAGTCGTGCACTGACGGACCAAGCAGGCCAAACCCAAGGGCTCGAAGAGCTGAATTCAACAGCTGACGTCACTACAGAAAGCTAAAACCTCCAAAGATTTGTGTAACCTAGCTGAATATGATAACAGACAAATAGAAGCCTAGATCAATACTAAATGTAAATAAATAAAATAACAATTGTTATTTTTCACAAGAAGCCTTAAAATTAGTGAGACTGTTCTGTCTATCATTATTTTTTGTGTGTATTGTTCCTTTAAAGAGTGCCACGGTAACAGCCAATTAGGTAACTTCAGCGCCGCTTGTTGAAGGGAGCGAGCTAAACGTCTGAGACGGTAAACGTAGTTAAACCGAGAACAAAAGAAAAAGTAAATAGGAGTGAAAGAACTCTGTCCTTGAGTTTCACATCTTGTTTTTTCATTTTTGGAAGATATTGTATTCACCTGCTGTCCGTGCTGGATTTTGTTTTATTTGAGTTGACCGAGGATTTGGTGAGTTGAAAAGCTATTTTTTTAGCTTTTTAGCTTTTTTTCAGGCTATTCTTTGTTGTATAAGCTCAATGTGAAGACGATATTATTAGCAGCTAGCTAAGGTAGTCTGAATGATTGTGAAGCTGTGTATTTTATGTTTTTTTTATTGTGCAGCGTGAGGTAAGCGCTAAAGAAGACCATGTACACGGTCAAGTTACTCATAGCGGACAAAATGTGAGAGTTGAGCCGCCATTTCAGGTCGCGGTTTGAATTTAAATTGATAGTTTACCTGTACTTCAGTGTTAAGACTTTATTTTCATTTATCCTTCTGATATACATGAAGCTAAAAGGCCTCTTTGTGCGTTGCTTGTTGTATGGCAGGCCAGGTTTTTTAGTTGGGACCGCTGTGGTGTGAAAACACCTGGAGCTGTGGAAAGAAGATGGCGAGCCACCCATAGGAGAGACACTGGATAATCACCCACTCTGCTAAACTCACCTGCTCACTGTGTGCAAAGACAAAGACCCTGACGCTCGTGGATCGTGTGAGGACAAACTAACAGGTTTTGCAGAGACACACGGTGAATTTCATTTGGACTGGGAAAGAACTTAACTAAAGGACTGGTGATCTTATATGTATTGTTCTGTGAGATCTGGCAACTCACTTAATTTGGGTATTTTATTGAAGGGAAATGTAACCATGGTGTGTGTGTGGTTGTGTATGTAGAAGTGTTGTTACAGTCACATTATTACCGTTTTTTTATTCATTTGTTATATAAACAAGCCGGCAGTTCTGTGGTCTGTTATTCCTGAACACTAGTATTAATCACTCATCTCAACCTAGAATATATACTTTTAATCTTAGTAGTCATACTCACAAGTGCTACATTTGACTGAGCCAAAACAGCAGGATGGGTCCCAGGAAAAGTCACTTATGCAGGGCAGCACACAGCCTCCCTCACAAAGCTACAGTAGAGCCTCTGCGAGATGGAGGTTAAAGGGCTCAGGCTGCGAATCTATCACCCAGTGATGGGGGCAAGCAAGCGCACCCAGGAGGGTCTTCTGGTGAAGCGGCACGGTCCCAACAGCCGGTCACGTTGAATGGAGGTACACCGGTGACCACCAGGAGTCACCACAGGAGGGTCTATAGAAGTGACAGGGACAGCTACTGGCTGTGGACAAGGCTGCTCTCTTGGTGAGATCCTGGAGGAAATTGTAATCAAACACATCATGGACAGAAGCCAAGGAGGCTCCCAGACTGGCACAACAGACCTGGAAGGAGGTAGACACACATTAGTGTCAGTTTGTGTTACGGGAATTTTTCGAGAAAACCCTTGAATAAGGAGAACTGGATTCAAAGCATCAAAAGTTTAAGTTGAATTTATTGTTCTTGTACAAGAGGAGCGTTTCACAGTGCAACACACCAAATGAGTTACAGAGAAAAAGGCTCCCTGAGGAGCTCTAACGTTTGGTTCTTATACATTTTTCCTAAAAATGGGCTGTCTCTACCATTGCAATTGTTAACAGACAATTTGCATATATAATTCAAAAACTGTTACTCTTCAACATGCCCCCTACTCTAAATGTCACCTTTCTTATCTGTATCTGACCTTTGTTCCTGAACTTTACCTCTACGTGCCAGTCTCAGTAACCTAACACGGGGGAGTGCACTCAAAGCATGCAACTAATGGGAGAATCACCCAAACATCATAAAAGTTAAAGCATCAGTGCAACATATCATATATGGGAACACACAAACATGCATCTAATTAGCAGTGCAGTCCCAATTTTTATAACAGTTTGTCAGATGAACAGCAGGGAAATACACTTCAAAAGCTTCATTCAGACCACACGTGTGTTTTTAAGTAAAGAATTTAAAGTACCGCAGCACTGCTCCAGGATCTGCCGGAGCTCACGTACAGATAGCAGCCATTCTTGTATCTGACCCAACCAGAGGGACACGTGAAAAAACGACCTGCAGAGGAGAGAGAGAGAGAGAGACAGAGAGAGCACATCATGACTTGGACACATGACTTGATTTCACTGTGTCCATGGACAGACTGGACCCCTGCTGGAGACAGACATGGGAAGGGAGCTCACCAGTGACAGTCTGGTCAGGGCCAGGGCTTGGCCCTTGGGGGTCTCTGGGTGGATATGGGATAGTCACACAGCTGAGCACTGCTGTGTTTGAGTTCTCCTCAGAGCATGAGAGGGTCACCTCTTTGAAACTGTGAATTGCTGCGAAGAAGGTTCTGACTGTTCACACGTCAGTGTGCTGATGCACCGAACAGCAGCTCAGGGTCTTCTTGGAGTCTCTGGGTGAAGTCCTGGAACAGATTCTGTCTCAGGACTCCATAGTTCTACTGGGAGAGGCCAAACTTCACACTGTCAATCTTTGAGAAGCTTAAAGGAGGTGAATCCTCCAAGTGTAAGGCCTTGATTGTCTGCAGGAAAACAGTGGATTACTGGACTTTAATTATCTCAGGATGTTATTTAGGCGTGAGATGGACAGGCAGATTGATGCAGCATCAGCAGTAATGTGGGTGTTGTTCCAGGCTGTTGTGGTGAAGAGGGAGCTGAGCCGTAAGACAAAGCTTTAGATTTACATGTCCATTTATGTTCTTCCTCTCACTTCATGTCCATGAGCGTTGGTAGAGACAGAAACAGTGACACTGCAGATACAAGTGGTCAAAATGAGTTTCGTCTGTAGGGTGGCTGGGCTCTGCCTTAGAGAGGGTGAGAAGCAACATGTACAAATACTGTACAATACACTCATATGAATCACAAATAGAGAAGACACCCAGTATCAAGTAGAGTGTGATAGTGTGCTAGAATGTGATAATGTGTGGTAGAGATTTGTTGTTTGTTTTGTAGTTCATGTTAGATACAGTAAACTTCACACAGCACTGTTGATTTGTTTCTCTCCTGAGGCAGCTGACCTCAACATTTCCACTTGGAATGAAAACATGGATCATTTTGTCCTTTTACCAATAACATGGTTCACCTTCAACTGTGTTTCATGCCACATTTGAGCGAAAGTTGTAAAATGTCTCTGTGGAGGAAAACATCATTCACTTTATTGTATCATAATATATCAGAAGTAATAATAAATAATAGTAAAAATATCATAAATAAGCTGTGTATCAGCCTTATCACTTTTATTTCCATCAGTGTTTCCTTATTGGCCTCGTGGACAAACTGAAGTTGCTGTATTTGAGGGAGAAAACAGGAAGACAAACATACTCACGTTCAGACTGTGTTCAAAGATCAAAGTTGGTTCATTCACGTGCTGCTCTGTGCTACCTGTGTGTATATAAAGAACAGGACAGCCTCCTCCTCAGCATCACTGCATCACTCACCTGATACCTGAACATCACCTCACATTTACCTGACAGGTAAGTCTCTCTCTCTCTCTCTCTCTCTCTCTCTCTCTCTCTCTGTCATTCCATGTTAGTAAAGTCTTGAACTGACATCTCTGACTCCCAGCAGACATTCAGACTTCATCTTCCTTCGTCCTCCTCATCATCATCATGAAGGCTCTCCTGCTCCTCTCTGTTTTGCTCAGTGGCGTTCTTACTATCACAGCTGCAGCAGGTCAGATCATTTTATTATATTTAGATCTTGTTGGGTTGTGTTGTTATTGTGTGGATCCAGACCCAGTGCTGCCACCATGTGGCCATAAATGAAACACTCAGAATTCATGAAGCATGAAGAGTGAAGGATGATGCTGATTAACAAACAGTATACTCTGCTCTGATTGGCTGATGGTCACTCTTTCATATGTAGCATACAGGAGAGGATATGAGCGACAATGAGTGTTCATCTAAATATGAATTATTGAGTGGATCTAAATAACTCTATGTCACACCCCCAACCCTTTTATTGTGAAGGTCACAGGTCCATAATTGAACAACATGACCTGTGCTCCTCCAAACACATGACAGTTCATTTGTGTTTGTTGGTTTAACACTCACTTGAATGGATTCCATGTCAGTATTTCTTTTTCTAGCACATGAGCCTCTGGACATTCTAGTTTGAATATTGTAATAAATCAGTCAGTGAAATCAGAGATAGATGTTTTGTGTTTTCCTCTCAGTGGAAGCTGTTGAAGCTGCAGCACAGGAGCTGCACGAGGACAACCAGCGTAAGTTACTCTCACACAGAAAACGACAGTGATCCACTTCTAATGTGTGTTGTGTGACATGTTGAACACATTGTAGCTCAGCACACTGTAACAGAGCTCCTGTTTTCTCTTTCTGTCTCAGTGGGACAAAATGAAGTTGGAGTTTTTGTTCGTGAAGGTAAAAAGATGAAAGAATGATTCATTCCATCTTGTGTCATATTAGTGATAAACTGTGATCAGAATGTGACTTTGTCTTTTAGAGGAAGAGCCTGACATGTTTTCTGCTGGAGAGATGGCTTCATCAGCTCCAGGTTTGTTGTCTTGAATGGAGCATTGAACACTGAGTCTGTCCATGGACACAGATCAAGTTATGTGTCCAAGTCATGATGTGCTCTCTCTGTCTCTCTCTCTCTTCTCTGCAGGTCGTTTTTTCACGTGTCCCTCTGGTTGGGTCAGATACAAGAATGGCTGCTATCTGTACGTGAGCTCCGGCAGATCCTGGAGCAGTGCTGCGGTACTTTAAATTCTTTACTTAAAAACACACGTGTGGTCTGAATGAAGCTTTTGAAGTGTATTTCCCTGCTGTTCATCTGACAAACTGACAGTCACTAATGTGTGTCTACCTCCTTCCAGGCCTACTGTGCCAGTCTGGGAGCCTCCTTGGCTTCTGCCCATGATGTGTTTGATTACACTTTCCTCCAGGATCTCACCAAGAGAGCAGGAAGCTCCGTCGCCTGGATGGGAGGATTCTACTTCCAGGTTCTCAGACTTCTTACATCATCTGTCAATCAAACCACATAACACATGAATCACCATCCTGGTTCAGCTGCATGAACGTGAAAATGGGAGAGTAGAAGTCTGCTGCTTGTTATACTTCATGTGTCTTGTGTCCAGGGCTGGAGGTGGGTGGATCAGAGCTCCTTCAGCTACAGCTACTGGAACCTACAGTACTCTGCCAGCAGCTATCCATGCATCTACCTTAATGCCAGAGGTAATAAAGAACAGTTATCTGTCATTTGACTCAGCTTCGACTTTAGTAACATTCAGCGATCTGATCATTCAGTGCGTGACTTTATAGCCTGACTTCATTCAGGCTTTAATGATTAGATTTGTAAAGGATTCATAAACTCAAGAATGCTCATGATTACAGTCGATATTAGGCTGTGGAATGTGAATGAATGAACTTTTTCTCTTGCAGCGGGCTGGTCCAATAGTGGCTGCAGTAGTACAAGGCCATCCATCTGCATGAGGAGAACTGATAGCTGCTAAACCTCACCAGGATACAGCTGTGTGTACTGATCTTAATTATAATCATGTGAAGGTGATGGAGGACATTTTGGATAAGTGTTAGCATAGAAAGCTTGTTTCTTTGATTTTTAGGGAAAAGAATGGGACTCTCCTGTAACAGGAGTTATATGTATGATAATTCTTTCATGAAAGCTACAGACTTGTTGATGACTTCATGCTGTACATATGAAATCACATGCTTCTTGCTTGTTGATACAAAATCATTTGTAAAGAGGCCACAGGCCCAGTACTGATTTTTTTTTTACTTTGAATACATATTTTACAGAGATAAGAATTGTATTAGAGAGTGAAACACAGGAAATAAATAATAAACAATGTTTTGTGCATCATTGTGATTTCTTTACTACCAGCAACATTAGCGTGTCTTCTTTATTCAAGTCCACTAATAATAAAAAACAGCAGTGAAAAGACAATAACTAACAATAAATGATAAAGAGAGACACAAAGAGTAAAAGATAAATGCCTAAAACAAATAAATGAATAGACTCATAGAAAAAAAGATTTAAAAAAATGAGTTTTAAGAAATAATTTAAAAGTTCACTGAATCCACGAGTTAAACAGAAGGAAGGTCTGAAGATCTAAGGCTACATGTTGGCCTGCAGTGCTGGCCAACATGCTGGCTTGGGACCATACCCCGACAGGCTTTAAAAGTGATCAGTGAAATATAATCAGTCCTAAAACGCATAGGAAGCCAGTGGAGGGGAGCTACAATCTGTGAAATGTGATGTAGTCTGATAAAACTGACTAGAAGCTGATAGTTGGAGGTGTGAGAGTGATTTTTTCATTCATACCAGAGAGGAGAGAGCTGCAAGTTTTGAACATATGAAGGTGGATTATCTTTTAAAGGTCAGACTGTCAGAGCATGGATTGGACTTGGCGGATGGTTCTTAGTATGAAAAAACAAGCCTGGATAAGTTTGTTGGCATGTGGTTGTGGTCGTCTCCCTTTGTATTATATAAATATAGTATGTAAATATATTATATTATCATGGGTGAATAATCACCTGGAAATGAGAAGTGTTATGTTGATGTTACCTTAGAATGAGTCTTTTAGAAACTGCAGGTCTTCTATGTTTCTACAGTAGCCCAGATGGGACAAACAGATCTCTGGCTCTAGATTTGAAGCTCACCTGGATGCTACAGCTACGTGATGAACACTGTAATGTCTTTATACAAAGATATTACAGATCAAGGACGTGTTCATCAGAGGTCAGAAAAAGAAAACCTACTAGATCACAAAGAGACAGAAAGCGAGAAATGATTGTCGTCATTCAACAGATCATATTTACTGGAAGCTATGCACTCTTCTTCATGACAAGAAATCTTCTGCTTTTTCTTTTCTTCCACACTAATTATCTGTTATCTCCTCTTCTTTCAGTCAGAGCGGTCAGGACTCTGCCCTGCTTTTCCCGACACTCCACACACTTTAACGATCACGATCATAAACCTGAACCAGAGCCAGGAAACAGCACAATATCCTCCGTTTATTCACACTATATCTCTCTGATGATTATACTTCATAGTTACAGTTTTATAATTAAAACAAGCTTTATAAAGCATGATCACTAGAGATTAAACTGTGATCAGACTCAGCTACAGTATAAAAACGATTGCTTAAATTTTCATCAAAATGTAACTTAATGAAAGAAAGTCTTCTTTCAGGACACTGCTCCAAACTCCCTTAAAAACCTTGAATTGAATTTAAACTTGCCCAAATTCAAGCTGAGCACACCCTCTGTGTTCTGAGAGATTGCTAACTATTAACTCTTTAAAGACACCTTCCCAGCCTACAGTCCATATAGACTGTGTGCTTATAGTCTACATCTCCCTTTGTCCTGTGCCAGTGTGTCTTGTCTGTAGTCAAGAGCCACCTGTCATTTGTCTCGTCACAGTCTGAGTGTCTTTTTCACAGATGTCTGCCTCGATTAGATTGTTGCTGTATCACATTCATAGCCATCTAAGTTAGTGAGTTTGGTTTTTCATAGTGGAGTCCCTTTTGTGGGTGTTTTGTTTTTGTTCCTGATTGTAGTTTTTCCCTCCCTGGAGGCGTTTTCTGTTTAGAGCTGTTTTTATTTTCCCCTTTTAGACAGTAGGATTTTCAGTTGTAGTTTTCATAGCCATCCCTCTTTTCCAAGGCGCCTTCTGTTGAAAGTTCTCCTTTTGTGGCAAAATAAAGCTATTGATCAGCTCTACCCAATCTCTGCATCAGTCCTATCACTGTGCCCCTAAATCTGTGAATGGAACCTTTACAGGAAACAAGAAATGCAGTTAGTTATTTTCCACTGCAGAAACAGTAACATTCCCAGCAGCCTCATCAGTGTAGATGTTGGCTCTACATCAATCAGAATGAAATCCTACACATGCCTGTAAATGCATTATCAGCTGTAAACTCTTGATAACAGACCATAAAACTTTATGACATTTCCTTATGATTGTGTTCAGTAGATGAATGACTTCCTGGATTGAGGCAGTGATGCAAGGTGTTTGTGTTTAGAATCCACTGCAGACTTAGAGGAATGATAAACAGACTTTAGACTTCTTTATTTCACTCTGATCCTTCACATGTGGACACAGTTACACATGTAACTATTGATGGGAAGGAATGATATGGCCTAAAATGATGTTATGAGGAAATAGTTTGAACCCTGCAGAGCTACGTTTAAAAACTGATCAATCACTATATTTGCTGGGCGTCTTTTCAGTGCTTGAAGCTACATTATAACAGCCTGGTTTGTTTGACTTGGTTATGTATTTTCAACAATAAAGAATCCTCAGCACATGAGCATTCAGTCTGTTCTCTGTAATACAAGAAAGCCAAACAAGAACCCAGTTCCAGAAGCACTAAGTATATTTGTTCAAGTACGATACTGTAGCAAGTTTGCTGCCACTGTGAGTTCGCAGGCTACTGGATCCCGTCGCTGCGGCCATCTGGATGTGTCCAAGTCCTTGGTGATGTGAACACAAAGTACTTGAAGATGTCCACTCTCTGCACATCTCATTAGTCTTGCTCACATTCAGGAGGAGGTTGTTGTCTTGACACCAGCAGGTCAGGTTCTCCACTTCATTCAGATTTCATTGTTTCAAGTGATCAGACCCACCACAGCTGTGTCATCACCAAACTTGACATTGGTGTCGGAGTCAAAAGTGGGTACACTGTCAGTGTACACAGTGTACAGGAAATATAGCAGGGGACTGAAGACTCATCCTTGGGGTGCTTCAATGTTAAAGAACAAGATATTTTTCTCAGGAGATGGTGGAGATGTGAATATTGGACTTCAGATTCATCAGATGCTGCTTGTGTACTTTGACTCATGTTGAATTTTGACCTTAACTTAAATGCATTTGAAAGTTTTGTTGCAGTATTGCTGACATCATTGTCGTCTCTGTATCTGTTCATATGTCCTTTACAATACAGGTCCAGAACACTCAGCTTACACAAAGACTGCAGCTGCACATTCAGCCCAGTGTCACTTTTTGAAATCATTAACCTGATTTGAAACCACAACAATAACAGCAAAGGAGTGGTTTCAAAGAGTTAACATGCTGCCAGGAAACAGATCAGAGTTCAGCTTCAGGTCTTCATGTGCACGCTGCAATCATCTTCCAGAACATGAGCTGAGTCATAGTCAAACATCAGCATGTTCTGCCACGCACACGCCAGCATACATGTGACTCGGTGTGGCTCAGGTGTGTGT
Source organism: Nibea coibor (assembly GCA_023373845.1). Lineage (NCBI taxonomy): Eukaryota > Metazoa > Chordata > Actinopteri > Sciaenidae > Nibea > Nibea coibor. Next base: position 26,624,217 of record CM041719.1, on the reverse strand, counting down.
ATATAAAGAGTGGGCAGCCTCCTGTCATCACTGCATCACTCAGCTACCTGAACAACATCAACTCACATTTACCTGACAGGTAAGACACCTGCTGAATTTCTTTTCATTCAGTGGAGCTCATGCTCTCTCTCTCTCTCTCTCTCTCTCTCTCTCTCTCTCTCTCTCTCTCTCTCTCTGTATATTTATTGGCAGTTCTTCTTTCTCCTCAGAGAACAATCTGTTCATCGTCACCATGAAGACTGTCCTGGTCCTCTCCATTCTCCTCTGTGCTGCATTTGCAGGTCAGATTCAACACAGACCATTCAGACAGAACACACACGCTATTGTAGAATAAGACTGGGTTGGCAGGGGCTGAGGGAGGAAAGTCACATGCATACAGATGCACACACAGTGTAATATGTGCACAACTGTTCCTGACAGTGTTGTGTGTTTCTCTGCAGCTCCAGCTGAAGACAATCAAAAGGCTCCAGTGGAGGCTCCCAAGGAAGAGATGGCTGCTGCACCTGGTTAGTGTCCTCTTTAAAGTGTGTCAGAACAGAACCAGGTTAGAAAAGCTCATTGAACTGATGAAGGAAGTTTAGGACTGTTGGTCACTTCTCTTGTCTTAAGCTGATGTGATGTCAGTATGTCTGCAGTTTGAAAAGAAAAATGATTGAAGATAAATTCTGCTATAATGGCAAGACATGATGACACACTAAACTAAAGAGTGAACATGATAAATATACCTGCTAAACTTAGCATACTAGCTCTGTCATTACTGACAGTAGCATTTAGCTCAAAGAACTGCTCTGTCTCAGTTCAGCCTCACAGAGCTGCTCGTATGGCTGTAACTCTGACTCTGCTTTGAACTTGAACTGCCAGTGTGATGTTCATATGTCAGCCACACATTGACTTTGCAGTCAGTCACAAAAGTAAAAAGAGGTCTGATGAAGCTGTTGATGTTTCAGAGATGGAGGACATGAAGAAGAACGATGAGGAAGTATTTGTGCCAGTAGATTCTGTTCCTGTTCCCAGAAACGGTAATGAGAAAGGTCAGAGGTCACTCTGAACAACACATTCCGTGGCAGCTCATAGTCAACTCATTGATTATGTTTCTGTGTGTTTGTGCAGCACGTGTGTTTGAGGAGGCAGCAGCACCTGAATGTAAGATCCACATCACTGTTTTCATCTTTCCTGCATGGTCCTTCATGAGTGAGGTCACCATGGCAACAACAAGAACACAGTTTTCTTATAACTATCTTCCTCACGACAAAAGTGTTATTTAGAATGTTCAAATGTCAAAGTGACATGCTGATGGGACCATAGCAGTGTTTCAGTATGTGTTGTTGTTCTCAGTGTATTTCAGTCAAAGTGTTCCGTTGAAGTAAAGTCAGTGTTGTCCTTCTTCTGTCTCTGTAGCTCGCTTTAACTTCTGTCCAGACGGCTGGTTCAGCTACGGCTCTCGCTGCTTCAAGTTCGTCAATTCTGCCATGTCCTGGTACAATGCTGAGGTACTGCTACTGTAACACTTCTATGTTGGTATTGTGAGCAGTCAGCCCCATTAAGCTTGTACACACTGTGTGTACCAGTGTGGATGGTGATGGTATCTGTTAGGAGGTCAGTCGGTCTGTCACCATCAGTCCATGAAAAGCTGAGCTTTATGTTCATGTAGAAGCTGGCCACAGTTCCATTTGGAGGAAGAAAGTGAAGACATGAAATGACACAACAAACATTTAGTTGTAAAGCCACAAAGACCCCTCTGTGCTTCCTCTGCCCAACAGGAGCATTGCAACAGCCTGGGCGCCCACCTGGCCTCAGCCACCGACCCCAGAGAATACAGCTTCCTCCAGCAGATGACACAGACAGCCGGTCAGAGCTTTGCATGGCTGGGAGGCTTCAACCTGCAGGTCTGAACTCATGAAGTAATACCACCTCAGTCAGTCCAGGTGAAACCCAGGACCTGGTCCAAAGGGGTCTAGACTTACTCTAGATGTATGTGAGAGCAACACTTCACTTCAACACTCATGCTCTTTGTCTCTCAGGGCCGGTGGATGTGGATTGATCGTGAAGGTTTCTATTACACTAACTGGTACTCCCAGTCCTCCACCAGCAGCTACCCCTGCATCTACTTGCGCTCCACCAGTAAGTCCACCTGTTTGATTTATCTGAACAGCAACAGCAGCCAAACTTTGATCAGCTTTTACCTGTTTTTAATGCTGTTTTCTCACAGAGAATAGAATATTAGCTAATGTGTTAGTTCATATGACATGTACTTTGTGGCTATCTGAATGAATGGAGTGTTGATGTGTTTTCTCTCTTTGGAATTTCAGCTGGATGGAGTAACTCCCAATGTAGCTCTGCACACCGCTTCATCTGCTCCAAGAACCCGTTCAACTGTTAACAAACATACTGAACATCTGGAGCCTTGGCATGGATGGAGTTTTCCATTGCGTATTCTTAAAAGGGTCAAATGAATCATTCATTGTTAAATCATTCATAAAATGAATTAAGATGTTTTACTAAAGCTTTTTTGTTTCTAACTGTAGCAGTAGATTTATTTTCCAGAATAAAAAGTTCTAAGAATGAAACAATGTGTGATCTTTCTGTAAGAATTTGGTTGATGAAGATTGTTGAAGTTGAAGTCTGAAGAGTGAGTTGGTGAAGCTTTTCAAAGTATAGATCTATTCACTTGAGACACGGTTGCATAATGAGATGAAGTTTCTATTTTCTTTGACACTACTCAGAGCAATTTTACAAGGTGAAGTGCTGAGGATGAGTTGCAGAGTCTCACAGCCTGATAGCTGACATCATTCAGCAGCAGATACTTCTGTATTGCTTGTCAGAGGGCAGTAGGGTGAACAGGCTGTGGTTGGAGTGGGTATTGACATTACGCCTCTTCTCATCTTTTATGACTGTACGTGAAGCTGTTTTGTCACTTGGGATCCAATGTTTGAACAACTGGGGAAGAGTACTTGGGGTAAAGTGTTTATCGTAGGCTATTCAGAGTAGTCTGAGCTGTGCATCAGTCTCTGCAGTAGCTTCAGAGCTTCTCTAGTTTCTATATTTTCATACTAAACCACATTTCTCATGTAAATCAAGTAACAGTTTCACTAGTACGGACCATACCATCAACAAGATACGTTAAAATTATTTATTGACAAAATGATTGTGGATGAAGCGTGATCTCATGAAGTTCTTGGGTCTGATGCTGCATCTGTCATTTGTTTAGCTGCACTGACGGACTGATTAAAAGACTGTCAATTTATATTTCATATCTATAAAGGATACCTGTAATAGTTAACTCATTGTATGTGTGTTGTTTGCATGGTTAGATCAGTAAGGTGAAGGCACTTGGAGTATAATTTAAACTTTAATCTCATGATTCAGTATGTGGATTTTTTTTATTGACGCTACGTTCTCATCTCATTTTCTTTCCTTTTACTGGCGGAAATGGGCTTCCATAATTGTCCTCAGCCATGCTTGAGGCTCTGTGTCGATGTATGGAGACACATGGTGGTGCTTTGAGCTAAATGCTAACATCATGCATGCTAATATGCTCACAAAGCCCTTGCAAACATGCTGCTTTACCTGGTTTAATTTTTACTACGTTCACCACCTAAGATTGTGTTTATCAGATGAGACTGTTATTAGTTTGATGTTTGAGGTATTCGGTCACCAAACAAAGTATTGGGCAAATTAAAATTTTGACCCTGTGATGCCTGAGGAGAAGGTCCGGATAAAACAAGTCATTTGTTTGTTCTGAGGGTGACATGAATGTCAGTACAAATTTTTGACATGGCAGTACATGATACTTGAGACATTTCTCTCCAAAACCTCAAAGACAAAATGTCAGCAATCACCACAGTGAGATTCATCATGTTGGGACCACGAATATGAACAGAACTTCATGCCAATCCATGAGATAGTTGTTGAGATATTTCAATCTGGACCATAGTGGTGAACTGACTGGGCACCATACCATTGCATGGCTAAAAATACCAGTGTCATGTCAATCCTTACAGAAGCAACAAAAAAAAACTTACGTACACTGTTATTGACGTACTATGTGAGTGCTTTCCATCTGCCTCCTGATTATTTTGAGTGAAGAAACAGTTTGTTAGGAGAGTCCATAGCAACATGATATTAATCATATGTGGAGGGCTCACTCTGATTATTACTCCATGCTGTTGTATGTTTTATTGAAATCCATTCAATATTGTTGTAGTGATGAATTCATTTGAAGCTGCAGATTGCAATAGCAGCTGAATGTGTAAATGTGATGTGATGTAAGACATGCTGCAATTTGAAAATCTGTCAAATTTAATTTGCTCAGATAACAATACAACACAAACATAATAACAATAACACAGACCATGTAAAACCAACAATTAATAATATACTTAGAATAAATGTGGAGCTACTACACACTGTGTGTGTGTTGACGCCTCAGTTCTACAGGCTCATGAGGAGAGCAGTCCCTCTCTTGATCCAGTGGTCTGGGGTCTCAGCTCCAGCGTTGAGCTGTATGCTGACCACAAAAGATACCTCTGCGGAACGCACTGGGTAGTAGTAACATGGACACTGGTACATACCTAAACACACACACGCGCGCAGTAAATCCACAAGACATGTCATCAAAACAGAAAGAGAAAACAACAAACCAAAGATGAAACTAAAACTAAACAAGAGACAGAAAGCAGCACAGCACTCACTCTTCGCCTTCTTGTGTTTTTCCACAGGTTTGAAGAGGATGGTGGGCATTGGACAGACCATCTGCATGGGCTCAGCTTCCACCAGACAGGCGTTCCTCTTGTCCCAGCCAGCCCCCTCCAAGTACAAACCTCTGACAAATACTCCGTCCTGGGGGAGAGGAGAGAAATGAATATATAAAAGATGAAATGAAAAAGCAGATTTGAGGAACAGGAAGAGAGAAGAAATTAAAAATGTGATGGAATCACATCTAAAAAAAAGTTGATGAGAACAGAAGTGTCACCTTGGGTGCATCAAGAAGGTTGCTGTCATCTACAGTGGAGACTATAAACTTCCAGGACAGTGTGTCCACTGCTGCCTGCAAGAAGAACTGCTGTTTATTATCAATGGTCCATTCATTACAGTAGAGCCATATTAGAATAGCTTCTTCAAATAAACAGTATAACTGACAGCTATTAACATATTTGTTGGCTAAATTAGCTTAAAGGGATAGTTCGGGATTTGTGACATGTCAGTAGTGTTGCACATCCACACCGACTTACCCCCAACAGTGTCCCGTGGGCTGAGTTCTGTCCAGGTTTGGTCAGCAACGAAAGTAGTCCGGCAGGTTTGCTGGGACACTTAAATAAAAAGTTTTTCTTCTCCAAACAGCATGTGTTCAAAAGAGTGATTAATTTGCATCGCAAAACCGATGTCCGTGAAAAAGTCCCACGTCGTAATCACTTGGTTCTACTTTCTCTCTTTTTGTATCCCTGCGCTGCTGCAAGATGACAGACGAGGGCTGGGCTGCGTGCGAGAGCGTGGTGGGGCTGAAAGAGCCGGGTCGCCCCATTCAGACGCGGCACGTCCGCGAACAAAACTAAACAGTAGCGGCCACTTGCGCAGCGCAGATATACAAAAAGAGAGAAAGTAGGGCCAAGTGATTACGACGTGGGACTTTTTCGCGGACATCGGTTTTGCGATGCAAATAAATCACTCTTTTGAACACATGCTGTTTGGAGAAGAAAAACTTTTTATTTAAGTGTCCCAGGAAACCTGCCGGACTACTTTTGTTGTTGACCAAACCTGGACAGAACTCGGCCCACGGGACACTGTCGGGGGTAAGTCGGTGTGGATGTGCGACACTACTGACGGGGATGCCATACAGATTCATGTCAAAAATCCCGAACTATCCCTTTAAGGTTCCTAAAGAACAACAATAAGTGGAGTGGTTGTAGCAGGTGGAGAGGCTGTGGATGTAGAGAAAAGAGTGTTCAGCAGGCAGGGTTTGACTGAAAACCAGTGGTGATTTATGTGTGGTGTGTGCAGTGAAAGTGTATCAGAACATAACTGACAGTAAAAGGTTTGAAAAGTGAAGTGCAGCTGTTCCTCACATCTGGTTTTGTTCATTTCACAGTCTTAACTTCAGTTGTAGAATCACGTACGGTTGGCATTTATGACACCTTTTCTGGATAAACGAGCAGGGTTTACTAATATAATGTTTCACTTTATAACTTAGCATAGTCTTTCTGCCTGTATGCCTGGTCGTTTGGATTCTCACATTGCGTCGTTGAGCATAGGAACGCAGCACAGCGGTGAGGAAACTGTTGGGTGCGATGAAGCCGGAGAGCCAGAACAAGGTGGGTGGCTGTGCCGTCTCTGCCCAGTGTGCAAACTGATTAACTCGCTGGCACAGATCTGTGGTCCACGCTGCCAGGGGCTTCACTGAGGGGTAAGCCTGAGACAGACAGAGTGAGCAGGGGACTGCATAAGTCTGCATTTCATGCTTCCAGCTGTTGACTGCTGTTCACAATGGGAACAAGTTCAGGAAAGTGCAGTGGATGAGGTCCACATAGATCTGTTTTGACACAATCCTAATAATCTACAATATCAGAATAATGATTGTGAGGAACAATGTGCAACAATTTGTAGTACGATATCTTATAACTGACTTACCAAACAATGTAAAAAAAAACATGGCTTGTGTTGCATGCTTTAATTCTAGTGTAAGACAGGAAGATGATTGACTGTTATAATACTTTTTTGTCTTTCAATATAATTTTCAATCTCTGATATAAAACTGATTTAACATAACTTTTTTTGCAAAGCTGAAAAGTAGATGGTTGATTTCTTTTTTTGAGATATATTTTTTGTTTTGTTTTTCCTCCTTGGATCTACATTGATCTCATAATTAATAAATAAATAATAACCCTAAATGACACTATAAAAAATTCACTGTAGCGCCAGAGAACTTTAATCCATGGAATCTCCAAGCCACCATCTGTCACACAGCAAAAAGACTATACTTGGGCAAGTCTTTTAGATTCCTAGAGCTGAGCGAGTGGCTGTCATTTCAGTGTTTAGTGCATTTCAACTATTAATTCAAATAATTTTTTACTAGGAGTAAAAAGATTGGGATCGCATCGAGAAGGGACATAGAAAATGAAGGGATGGAGGGGTACATAGAGGGCAGAGAGTTGATGGGAGGCATCTATGAGGCGTGAAGAGACAAAGACAGCATGGAGGGAACAATAGATGGAAGACGATAAAAAGAATAAGATGCAATCGGAGATAAAGAAATGGTGAGTAAAGTACACAAAAGAGAGACAGACCAAGAGTCACAGGAAGCCTGCTGTCTATGTGTCCAATCTGTGAACCTCATGAATACATGCATGGTCAGTTCTTGATAATTTCACAGTACAGTGCAGCCAAACCAATAAAGGGTTACATTTTAATACGTGTGTGTCAGGCACCTTCTGCCACAGCGGTGGTACACGGTCGTCATAGATGCAGTCCAGCGCCTCCTCCAAGGTGGGCGACATCATTACTACGCCTTTGATCCCGTTCTCCAGCTCCACCAGGGATGAACTAACACACAAACACACACATAACATAACATTCAGCCTTAATATAATGTGAACGGGTGAGTTGTATATAAATTCACCCTCAGTACAGTTGTCGGATGAACGGGGAAATTAGCTATAGAGACCAGCAACTACCAGGCTGTTTTATTTCTGCTGTGAAGTTGGACATATGAACATGGAGACTTATGGAGACTTAAGTGTCACTACATTGGATTCATTTCCCAGACACTGAGGTTGCTGCTTGGTGGGAACACACTTTATTTGCTTGAGTTGTGGCTGCCAGAAAGTTAGACCTTTCTCCAGCACCTGGTGTCTTGATTACAAAGTACTGATATGTTTTGATTATGGACATACTGTATATACAGATGGAAAATGCATGGTGATGATGGCTGCAGCCATCTTGCACTCAATGTCATGTGGACACAGAGTCTACACAGTAGTGATCAGTCTTGCAGATTCTGTATCAATGTCCTGCACATACAGCTGCGCCAACATTCAGCTGTGAATCATGATATTACACCAAAGTGATCAGAAAAACTTTACTTACAGTCATTGGTTAGTTTCAACACACACACACACACACACACACACACACACACACACACACACACACACACACACACAAAAACGTCATACCTGATGCTTTCCAGCAGAGAGTTGTATCTCTGGATCTCCTGCAGCAGGACCACATTCAGAGGTGAAGGGTTCCCTTCTTGGAGTAATGACCTGGTTCCCTCGTAGTCAATCAGTGCTGGAATCTTTCCACGAATGTCTGCCAACAGCTCTAATACCTGGAAACACCAATGTAATGCACATTGTACAAAAGAAGATAAACCTTACAGTGCAGAGCTCTCCTAATGACCTTCTGCCAGTGTTGTATAAGCATCTTTATGTCTCAGCTGTGCTGAAAAAGATCTGTCAAAGTGGAAACTGGCTTCATGAGAAGAGCACTTTTAAGCTAATTGCTCTGAGTACTGACTGGTCTGCCCCAAAAACAGACATGGCACTGACACTACCGGCATGATAGTCAAACATATATCAATCACAAAGTCTTGTGATTGATCGTGTCATGTTATAGGCAGTGGTTGAAAAATGTGATGTCACATAGGTCCCATCATAACAGGGAGGAAAGACCCTAAGAAAAACAGGTGTGAAAAACACCTTGACCTGTACACTTCATTAACATGTTAACACTCACCTTGTCCTCTCTATTGGGCCTGACCCCTGCAGCAGTGGGGCTGGTGGCCTGCAGCTGCAGGGAGAGCAGTGTGTCCAACAGCGTTGTGGTCTCAGCGATCTGGCTAGCAATGCCAGCATTAGAGTGCTGGCCAAACACCTCAGGGTGCTCTGTGGACGGCAGCGTGCTGATAAACTGCTCGTAGGAGGACAGGGTACCGTCATGGGGAATATAATAGGAGCTTAAGGAGGACAACCTAACAGATAAAGGAGTTTGATAGAATAAAAAGTCAGCAATATATGTTTTGTTTATAAAACAACTAAAGTACAATATCACTTTCTATTTTAAAGAAATTTTTATCTGCATGCTCTCTACTTACTCTTATGTTAAGTATATGTAGATTTAATAATGTGAATAGTTGATAGTACACTTGAGCACATTTTTTTCATTTCATTTCATTTTGTTCATCTCTACGATGAACGATGAGTCATCTCTGATAGAAATACTTGTATTTCATACAAGCTGTTAAAAAAAGTCAAAGTGATACCTCAAAAAAGCTGCAAATGTGAGGATGTTTTCTCTCATTCTGCCTTTACCATCAACATGGATGCTACAGTATTATTGGTATTGTTCAGCCCTATATGTTTGAGCTACCAGAACCACAATCTATACTGTTAAGGCTTCTACACTGTTGCACTAGAGGGCGGAGTTATGTAATTGTATGTTAATGATCACCGTGTGACATCACACAGTCTGATTTTAGGACTGCCCACAAAATCCTGGACTGAAAACCGGTAAAAAACAGTTTGAGCCTCTAACTCCACACTTCAGTAATACATTGTTCAAAGTCTTTTTCAGCAGTTTACAGCAACTATTTTCCAACATATTTCTTGTGTTCTGAAAGAAAACATGGAATTGCCTTTACACAGACTTTAAGAACACCAGAAAGAAATCATGGTATGATTTGGTATGAAAAACATTTGTCATTTGGATTCTTCTATAAAGATGACATTTATAGTGCATTATAGTGAGCTGTTCAGTTCTGTAAATTGCTCCCCTTAATATTCAAGAAAGGCCTCTATTCTATCAGGTTGTGATTATTCTAAGCTCATAATAGTTCAGTGGTACTTATACATTCAGCTTAAGCAACAATTTGCTCCCACCAGGACAAAAAACTCTTAAGGCTGACTATGTAATTAAAGACTACAATATCTAAATGTCTAGGCATGTGTACATCAGAAATGCATACTTGCATACTGCTCACAAAACTAGCACACTTAGATGTGCATGTTTCAGTGTCTCACCTGAAGAAGGGCTGGTTTATGGCAGCATCACAGAAGTAGTGATTGATGTATGTCGTTAGAAGACGTCTGTCCAAGTCATCTGTGACATGACCCCCATAGATGACCTCAGCAATGAGGAACTTCAGTGCGTCCAAAGGAACTTCCTCATAGTTATTCAGGTACAGACGCAGCAGACTCTCACTCACCTAAGGGGGCAGCAAGATGAATCTTAATAGATTCACTTTTTTAATTATTATACTTTTATTATTCTTATTTTTGCTTTATCAGTGCTGCCATCAGTAACAGTTGTGGCCCTGACCTCAAAGTCAGAATCGCTGAAGCCACAGACAGTGTTCCAACCCAGCTGTAAGAACTTTTTCCTTTCCACCAGGATGCTGTGAAAGAAGCAGAGGGAGAAGAGGAGCCTCTTGTAGACGATGGGTTTTGAGCAGCAGTTGAACTGAGCCAGCTGGTACAGATGACTCATGTTGGCTTTCACACCCTGAGGACAAGGGGCAGTGTTAACACTGTGGAAGATGTACTGTACATATATCTTACTATAAAATATATGTAACATATAAAACTCAGTTAATTAATATACATACATACTTCTTAATAAAAGAAGTATGTATGTCTGTATAAAGTCTGGAAAGCACCTTTGGTGGTTCAATGGTCATCCTGATGCTGTTGTGCAGGATGGTAATGGGAAAGTCGGGGTGAGACAATGAGCTGAGCCAGAGTCTAAAGTTTGGGTGGGGCTTTTGCATCTGTAGCTGCTCCACAAACTTGTCTAGCTCAGGCATCCATGAGAGACAAAGGTGGCAGTTGGCAAGGAACACCCAGTGTCCTGGACAAAGAAGAAGACGAAGACTAGAGATAAGCTGCTAGATTTATGATTGATTAGACTTAATTAGTTGTTTTGTGTTGGGCCAATGGAGACCCTTGCAGTACTGCCCAGCGCAAAATACAAGGGAACTTAAGTTTCCATTTCATTTTCCATAGGAGCTGTGCACTGCTGAAGAGGGATGGAGCCTAACTAGAATCAATTAGCAAAAGTGCAGCAATAAATCATTCACATTGTGGTGTGATCTCTTTGTTTTTTGAAAGCCTTGAATACAGAGTCGACAAAAATTGATTAAGCATCAATACACCATCCCAGATGCCTCGTCTTACAGCGTTTTTGGTGCATGCCATCAGGCCTGAGAGGAATTCTGCAGTAAAAATACTTCAGACACTTTATTAAGGATAGGTGGTTCTATGAACTAAAAGAAAAACATAATACTGCTAAACAACAAAATGAATCTGTCAGAGAAGAGCAGGAAGAAATACAAAGTAAAGATGCTGATGTACCATCCTTGACAGCCTCCTCTATCATGCTCTTGGCAATGAGAGCCATTCCCTGGCCCAGAGAAAGAGCATGGAAGTGCTTGCTCATTCCAGAGGTCTCAGCCAGCTGCAGCAGGGCTGCAGTGGGGTCCATCCCAGGAGACAGAATAAAGATCAGAGGGGTCCAGCAAGTGGATTCTTTCACAACCTGGGAAGAGAATAAGTGAGAATGGATGAGCCAACATGGTGCAACTCATTTTACACCTATAATCAAATAACACTAATGAGGTGTATAAAACATTTGGATCACAGTGATAACAGGTGACACTTACAGCCTTCATATCGAGTATAGGCGGCTCCACAAAGTGGCGGCCAAAGTTACGACGAATGAAGGATGTGGCACAGAAAGAGATGCGGTCTGGTCGCAGGGAACGCACAATCAGCATCTTCCGGAAGTCATTGCAGATGTTCTCCCAATCTCCTACAAAGAAAAACAGAGAGGAAGTCAGGGGTGAAAAAGATACATTTACATTTAAGATACTTAGATTTTCTTATTCTTTTTTCCCTCTAACATAGTACAAAAAAGAGAAATCCTGCCACAACACACACACAGACCTGGTAGTGTAGTATTTTCTGGCTCTGCGCTGCTGAACCAAAGATTCCAGTCTCGAGGGTACTCTTCAAAGGAGGCCATGATGCCACGGAAGTTGACCAGCTTATCCAGCTCGGTGATGTTGTCCCAGCTGGTGTCTGGCAGCCAACTGGTACAGGGGTTGTCCATCTGATACTTCTTATCAGGTACCTGAAATACAGCCATCAATTAGTCAAACTATCCTTCACCTTTAGTGTATCACTGACTAGACAAAATAATGCACCAATACATGAGTCATACAGCCTGCCTCAGCTGCAGTATATTAACAAATTGTATTTTGAAAGAAGGTAGTTAAGTAGGCTATGGCAAGCTCACTTCTACATGGCTCAACATTCAATCCATGTAGAAAAATGAAACATACAATGGAATATCTTTTGAAGCATTAAGTGTGTTCCAAGCATTTGAAAAGAAAAAGTTCTAAAAGTAGATTGGGAGACGGAGCTTTCAGCTATCAAGCTCCTCTTCTGTGGAACAAACTACCATTTTGGGTTCTGGAGGCAGACACGGTCAAAACTTTTAAGATTTTAAGACTTTTCTTTTTGATAGAGCTTATAGTTAGGGCTGGCTCAGGTCATCCCTTAGTTATGGTGCCATAGGACTAGACTGCCAGGGGACTCCCCCTCCTTCCCCTCCCATCTCTATCACAGGTTCCGCTGCTACTGGAATTATTTTATCATTCATTGTAATTCATTGTCATTTTATCATTCTTTGTAATTGTACAATATGTTTGTGTTGATTGTTCTGTGACATCCACTACAGATTGTAAAGCCCTCTGAGGCAAAATGTGTTTTGTGACTTTGGGCTATACAAATAAAATTTGATTTGATCTTGTTGATTATCTCAAATCAAATGAAGCAAAAACAAATGTTTTTGAGTGTTCTGTGCTTTCTTACGATTCCTCCATGAAGGAAGAAGCTGTACTCGTCCATTTTAAGACTTCCATCCACCGCCTTCATTCTGGCACACATGTGGAAGGTGAAGAGCAGTTTGTGGACCTCAAACACGCCACGACATCCGTACCTGCAGAGGGTAACCAGAAGTTAGTTATCACATCAATATCTTTATTAAGAACACAACTGCTTGCTACTGTAGCATCAAGGTCTATGAGACTACATTACAGTGTGTGAGAACTACATAATGGTCTGTGATACTACATTAAGAGAGACTACATAAAGGTCTGTGAGACTACATAGAGGTCTGTGGGAAAACATAAAAGTCTGTGAGACTACATTAAGGTCTGTGAGACTACATTAAGGTCTGTGATACTACATTAAGGTCTGTGAGACTACATAGAGGTCTGTGAGACTACATAAAAGTCTGTGAGACTACATTAAGGTCTGTGAGACTACATTAAGGTCTGTGATACTACATATGTCTCAGCCCACAGTAAATTTTGAGGGATGGTATACTTAAAATCTCTCTCTCTTTCAGTTAACATTTAGCTGCAATATTTGCTTGTGAAAGCAGGTTGTCCACTAAATGCAGGGTTGGTGGTTTGATCCCAGGCACCTCCATGTCAAAGTGTTGCTGAAGACACTGAACCCCATGTTATACACAGTTATACAGCTCATTCGTATTTTTGGGGGGGTTTTTGGCCATACAAAACATGTTCTGACTAGAATTCATTTCACTGAGGAATACTTGCATGACTTGAAAAGGGCCTCTCTCGATGTGACCTTGCTTACTTGTATACTGCCTGTGTGTGGTAAAAATTGAGGTTGATAATCCTTGAATCCAGGTCATGGCAGTGTGTGCTGTTTCTTATGCTGAGGTTAAACAGATTGATGTAGGCATCCAGTGAGAACTGGTACATTGGGTGAATGCAGCCCATGTCCTTCAGGATGAAGAAGAGAATGGAGGCTCGCTGGGCACATGGGCGATAGGCCTGTTAAGAGACAAAATGTAAGTTTAATTTAATTCATGATAAATGCCACTAACAAATGCCTATAACATCTTTACAGAGCAGCGATAGTCTGTAATTTCTTACTTAGCGATTGTCCAAAACACTAAAGTTCACTTTCAATTTACAAGACCCAAATCCCCAATAATTCATTCATATGCCTGACCTCTTGAACAGAGTCAATCTCAATCTTGGTGACTTCACTGCTCTCCACCTGCTCTGAAACCTTGGCGGCTGTCACTTTGATTGCCTGTAGGGTATCCACAAGCTGCACATTGTCCAGCAATGAGCCGGTCGCCTCATTCAGCAGCCTGAAACAGTAAACACACACTCATATAAAACAAAAAATAAATACAAATATAAATAAATCCAACAAAACATTGCCACACTGCCCACTGAGCATAGCGAACCAAGGAAAACATCTACACAAATCACAAATGCATAAGGATTCACATAGTTTAAAACAAAAAAAAGCAGTCGGCTGAACGACCTGAGGATCTCATTGTCCAGCTCCTGGAGGCTCTCCTTGCCAGAAGCAATACTCAACGCCAAGGAGTCCTTCTGTTCTACTAGCTCTGGACGCTCCTTACGCACCACATTTCCCAGTAGCTGGGTTTCCAGACCCTACACACACACACATGAATACACAAAATCCCATGCAAAAACAGACAATTCAAGCAGCTTATACTTAAACTGTGTGCATGGATGAGGATACACATACATACACAGTATACAGAGTATTGGAGTACACAAAAGTGAACTAGAGCCAAAACACACACACAGACCTGCTCTGTTACAGCAAAGTTGATAATGATGGTCCTTGTAGAAATCTCTGGGGTGTAGTGGGGGTTAGAGTGCTTTGTGGTGATGTAGAAACGAAACTCTGGACTGTATTCCACCTTGTCATCACCAAGCTTCAAATACATCTGGCCATCTGGAGAAAAAGTGCACACACATTTAACTCAGTATATTTTTCAGAGAAAGATTTAGTGGTTTTGTGCATGTGTGTCTCTGACCAATCTGTGTCATGAACTTGTTAAGAACTGGGTTGAGAGAAGGCTCCAACTTCTCCTTGACATTCTGCAGCAAAACAGGATTCCCAAACTGGATGGCATCCTTCAGCACCTGCAGGTAGTCTGGCATCTGAAAGTCGATTATTTTCAGGCCCTGCACACGTGGATGTATACAAGCAGAAGGACAAAGGAAATAAATTACAAACAACTGTATTTAAAACTGTACAACTGAAGAAATATAACAAAAATCCAAGCCACACCAAAACACACCCTCTCTCACAGATACACATACAAGCAGCATCAGCAACAGTCATGCATCACAAAAAATAACATATTTAAGTTCATCCACTGGGATATTCAATGTTAAAGGCCATTTTATTTATATTGCTTTTGATGTACATTGTATATTTATTTCCTGTATGACACAGAGATTGTATAGACTTACTATGATGAAAGATGAAAGACAGACACACTGAAAACTATTGGATGAATCATGACTTACTCTCTTCATCTCCATGTTCTTGAGCCACTTCAGAGCTTGGCCTTGAGGGTCCACTATCAGTGGCCATCTTGAAAGAAGGAAAAGAAAATTAAGTCAATATAACCAAATCCAACAAACACAAACCCCAAAACCTTTTAACTTAGTATGTTTACTGGACTATGGCTAATCTAAATGAATAAATATGAACATGAATCATTAATTAATAATTGTTATTAATGAATAATAAAAATGAATAAAGGAGCACATTTCACAGCAAATTGGATCTACAGTTACTGACCGGTTTCCGTGGGTAATGATAACTGCATTCTCAGTAGAGAATGGATCAGAGGGCAGGCCCTGAATGTTCCAGTCCCTCACTGCTGTAGGATCTGACAGAAAGTTTGCAAAACTGAACCCTGGTGTGAACGGAATGTCTAAGTCTCGAAGCTGAGAGGGCAACAGAGAAAACAAAAAGAGACGTAGAAAAAAAGATTCAATGAAATATGGAAATGGTTGGAATAAGGTAATGGTAGCCATAACAGTTGTGGGAGTAAGTGTGTGTGTGAGTGCGTGCGTGCCATTTTATGCCAGTACACTATACTAAAAACGTGTGTACAGCACTTATGCGATGACATGAAATGTCTAATGTGTGTAAATTCCATTCACTGTCAATGGACAGATGGTAGGTGTCATGCAGACGCTGCACACGCGTTGTTGCACATACACCTATGTGACGGGCGAACTACACCTCAAATACGTGACATGAAGACCACGTGTGACTGGTAAGTATAATTCTACATGAGCCAACAGGCACACACTGTGTAGTGTTTGTGGAAATCAAATAGCGAGGGGTCATTCGTGCCGTGCCACGCCTTAACGCCTTAATAATTACAAATAATTATTCACTTCATGATAACTCATAAGAAATTGTCATTTTCCCTGCTGTGCCACTGACATGACATTTTCTAGTTATGAGTTATACTGTATTTGGTATACTCGCAATACACGTGCCTGTACGCACACATATCAAACACGTACTTTTCAGTCTTTATGCAGACGTAGGCTACGCGGTTAAGGTGTTTTAGTAGTGTGCTGGCATAAAATGCCCCCCATAGGGTGTGTGTGTGTGTGTGTGTGTGTGTGTGTGTGTGTGTCTCACCTCCTCCATCCAGATGTCAAGTAGCTCATGTCTGTAGTTGGAAAGGAAGGGTCCCATGTAGGACAGGAAAGATGCTGCTAGCAAATTGTCTCCCACCAGGTATCCCATTTTTTCTTCAAGACCCTGACACATGCAACACATTACAAATTACATAGGTGCGTGCCTGAGTATGAGGAGGGTTGTATTTCTTTTATTGTATATATGTGTATGTATGGCCTACAGCAACTGTCTCCTCCAAGTGGACTTTCACTCCAGCAAGTTCTGCCACCAGTTTGTCGGCTTGTTTCAGCTTCAACTCCAGCTCACTGGATTTCTTACTCAGACTATCCTTCATGGCCATCTTCTCAGTTAACTCCTTTTTCAGCCGGTCCAGCTTATTCCTCATCTGCTCTCACACACATATAATATAATATTATATTAAATTATTATATTTGTCAGTCATTTCTTAATTTGACAATATGACTGCGTGGGCTCCATACCTCTTGTAGTTTGCTCTGGGTCTCAGCCAGTGCAGACTGTTTCTCTGCTAGCTGGGCCATAGCACCATTCAGGTGGTCCCGCTTATGCTTCACCGTCTTGTATATTCTGCCATAAATCTGGAGGAAGAACGAGCATCCACAGATTTAGTTTGCCTACTATTTCCTGTTTAGATATTCATTTAACAAATATGAAAATTGTTTTGTGATTTTCTCCTTGCTGTTAATTGCACTGCAGTAATGTACTTAAAAGTTTGATATGTGACAAGAAACCTCTTGCTGCTTGCACTTGGCAAGTAAGCACAAGCAAGCATCATCATAAGAGCATCATGAGAATGAATGGTGAAATGAAAAGTGATAGTGGAAAATCAAGTACAATCCTATTTGAACCACAGTTTCCATTAATCTAATTATTTCTCTGTTTTCAAACGACACCACTAGCCAACACTGCGAAACATCCAACACCAGACCCACGCAAAGCAAGCCAAGCCACAGTCAGCCAATCACAGCTTAGCTGAGGTTACAGTCAGCCAGTTGACCACCCTTGCCTTGCATCACTCTTGGCCAGAACATAGCAACAATTAACACCTAAAACATTGTTTATTGTTAGCTGAAATTAACACTGTTTACCGTAATACATACGTTCATAGATCACATTAAGTGCTGGTGAAGTTATTTGAAAAAGCTATAAAGAACATATTCACTCAGTTCACTAGTGATAATGTCCGCAAACATGAGAGCCAAGGTCAACTAGCCAGATGCAACCCAGCAATGCTGCATGTATCCGACCAACTTAAGAGGTGACAACAGAACATAAACAACAAGGCAGGCATTATATCAGCCAGATCCACCCCAGGAATCTGGGTGAGCTGACATTGTCCACGTTAGCAAGCAAGCTTACCAAGCAAGCTAATCAGCTAAAGCCACACTATATTTTACATGTTTTGGAGTAATGTTAGCTTTGAAATTGGACTTGGTCTTGGACTCTGTATTGGGCTAGGTGGCATAGCAAACAAAAGGTGCTTGATGCCATGCATGAATGTCATGCTCAAAGCATCTGAAAGTCGATTATATTCAGACCCTGCACAGGTAGACACATACAAGAAGAAGGACAAAGGAAATAAATATTTAATCAGGTAATTAAAAAAAAAAATTCTTTTGCAAGAGAGATCTAAGTACAATTGAAGAAATATAACAAAAATCCAAGCAACACCAAAACACTGTCTCACAGATACACATACAAACAGCATCAGGCATTGCGAAAAAAATAACAAATTTAAGTTCATCCGCTGGGTTATTCAATGTTAAAGGCCATTTTATTTATATTGCTTTTGATGTTTGAAGTTTGTCCTATAAAGTGTATGTATGACATGTAACAGACCCCCTCTTACCTCGATGGCTCTGACCCACATGCAGAGGGATTTGGCAGGCAATGATACTTTGCCGATGATGTCTGGCTGGAAGTCTGCCTGTCCGCAGTACCGGCGGATCTTCTTCATTACACAGTCAGATATATTGTCCTTGTCAAAGTTGATTACTGATTTGATGAAGTTGGGCTCGCCTGCAAGCCAAACAAGATTAGATAGGTCAAATTGTGTCAAGTAAAAATTCCAGTCTGTGATAAAACTACAGCTTGAGTGTGGTGTTTAATGAGAATTTTAATCACAATTAGGAATAAGTCCAATGTTGACTTTTACCAAGGGAATTACTGAAGGGACGTCTTTCCTATCTTTCCACTTGCATCTTTACTTCCTTTTGTGTAACTTAACACGAGCTGTTCTGTTTTTGGAGCACTTCATTTTGTCCCAGTTACATTCATCTCTGTTACTGTCCTTACCTAGATGTCTTTTGGCCTCTGCCCATGTAGGCTCTCTCCCCTGAAGGATCATAACCGCCTTCATCACTGTCTCCACCGGTCCTGGGGGACGGTCATATGACTTAATCTCTCTCATGTGGTTCTTATCCAGAGACTCCACAGCCTGTGTGCAATCAGAGAAAGGAACAGAGGATGTGTGGATGTGAGGAGACAATTTGATGAATTATTTTTAATTTAATTTCAGACAAACAGGAAGCACATACAGTAGTCACATGACAGGGTGCTTACATTAGTGCCATAGAGAAGTTGAGCAGTCAAATATGCTGAAAGCTCAAGGATCATTACTCAATAAATATCAAGGAAATTATTTAATCAGATATATTAATGAATTAAGCAAACACAGAAAGACAATTTTACCAAGACACAGGTGGACTGGCAACAATCAGTCAATCCTACCTTCATGGCCTCATCCAGGGCAGGGAGGGCCTCGTCCAGGGCTCTCTGTGCATCATCAGCCAAGGCTTTACACTCTAACTCTTCTTTCTTAATTTTCTGACTGTAAGACCTCACCGCCTGAACACAAACACACAAGCATACCCAAATATGTCACTGACTATTATATGCCTCAAACTGCGGTGCACGCACCACGAGCTCCCTCTATGAGATCACTGAAATGTAATTTCAGCCTAGGCTATTTTGCTATGCATTATTTTAATCTACTTAGTCATTTGTGTGCATGTAAACATGTGTATGTTGCTTACCTGCTCCTGAAAGTCAGCCTCTGTCGCCTCTTCTATGATGTTGGAATTGTACTTATCACACTGTGTCTTTAACTCAGCCACCTGCTTCTTGGCCTCCTCCATCTCTATAGACATGACCTTCACCTTCTCCTGTGTGTCACTGATCTTGAAAAGGCCATTATGCAGCTTTCTCACCTGTTCCCCAAACTCACAGCTTTTCTCCACAAAAAGCCTGGATGGACACGCATAAGATCAGATGATTGACTGATGACTGAATGTCAGGCAATGAACTGAATAGTCAGAGACATTTATCTACAGAGGAGGATTAGTCACACTAGTATGTATACTAGTTCTGCATGCTCAAACTCAAAGTCTACAACAGGATTAGAACGTTTATCTTTACCCTCGTGACAACGTCTACCCTCATGACACACATGAAGCATTTTAAGGTATGAAGACAGAAGAGCAAGAGTAAGTGAAGGACAAACTCTGAAGGTGCCTACTTCTTGTATACAGACACCATCTCTAGGTAGTTGATGAGGGTCACATAATTATGTTGTCGCAGCTCCAGCTTCATCCTTTGGGACACCTGTGCTACCGACTGGTGTGTGGTCATAAAGATACTGGCAGCCTTTGTTTGGATCTACAACATCATGCAATGTGTGAAAATGATGATCTGACATTCAAACTACAAGAATACAACTTTAGGAGTCACATTATTCTCTATGTAATTGGGAGCGTCGATAAGTGTCACACCAGGGTTCTTATAAAACACACGTATCAATGTGTGTAATGTGTAATGTCTGCATTTCTCACCCCCTCCAAGGAGTCCAGCTCCAGTCCATCCAAGTATTTCTCAGCTACCTCCAGCTGAGCATCTTTGGAAAACTCACCGAACCAATCAATGGAGGTGCAGCTGACAAGTGCTGGGTATTGGAGGATGTGCTTCCTGTTGATATGAATTTTATTCACATATATTTAGGTGGATTAATGATCCCCACTATAGCCCTGTAGACAAAGGTCTGTAAGCTGGTGTAGGTACATTTGACAGTGGCAATCCTAGAGAATAATGGAGTTATTATGCACACTCTATGCGCGTCAAATGATTTTAAACTAATACTGCTCCAAGGCTGTGTTTTTAGACAGTACTTTAGATAGTTGTGTAACACTTGCCAGCTTTAAATCGAAAGGCACAAAAGCTCATAACAGGCCCCAAAACTTTCCTACAGTAAGGTTCAGACGAGTATACGCAAAACCTTCAGTGGGAGTCAGTGAGTTCAGCTAAGGCCACCTGATATGGATCCGAGCAGCTACTGGTCAAAGAGCCAGGACACCTCGTCACACAGAGAATAGTGATTAGCTCTGGGTAACAGTCTCTTAGCCCAATTAGCAGCATTATGTGTGACCTTTACCCCGTGCCCTGATTACAACCAGGTCTTCAATGATTGTGAGAAGGGAAAGAGAAAATGAGTTATAGAACATCTTGGTCCATCTATTTGTGTGTGTCAGACAGTTGGCTGATTCATGTCCTTGTTAAAGAAGTGACATAACTAGAACTCATTTGCTAAAGACCAAGTGTCAGCCAGTGTTTAATAATAGAGAGAGACAGTAGAGTAGAACATATCATGAATCAGGATATATTGTAGGACACTGTGTACTACAGGAAACAAGGTGAGAACCTACCTGAAGGACTCTCTCACTGGGCTCATACACAGAACTATGCGCAGATTTTTCCTGACTCGCTCTGTGAAGTAACTGAACAAGGAGTCAGGAGTCTCCACTATATGGTCTTTCCTGGCAGACTCTGACAGAGCATTGCAAACCTAGAGGAAGAACAACAACAAAAACATGTTATGACAATTGCACCTGAGTTTTAATTTTAATGGTCTACTGTATATGTACATAATTCCACAGTATGTGAGACATTGAAGACTGTATGTTACTTTATTTGGAGAGCAGCAACCACAGTCATAGCAGTCTTGTGTGAAAACAGAGATTATTTGAAACAAACTTTCATCCTTAATATCTAGGATTGTTTGTACAAATTGGTAAAATCTTTAAGGAGATTTTGGGGCATTTATATGTTTTATTAGACAGTAAGGCTGCAGTAAGGACTTTTAACAACTGCCGACATTCACATTGTTAATGTGCTGCAAGGAGGTAGAGGTTTCATTAATTTGACTAAGGATAACACCTGTGCTGGTGTTTAGATGGAGCCAATACATTTCAAGTAGTTTAAACCAAACCTCTACAGTTAGTGGGTAAAACCTCAGCTTAGATCTAGATCTCTTCACTACCTCAGGTTGAAATTCAGTTTCAGCCAGCCATGTGTTTCCTGTGGACTTTATAAATATGCAAGCAAGGCCCAAAATTAGTATCATCCACCATCCACCACCCAATGCTGATGAAATATGCAGGCAGGTATGTAGACTTACCAGCAAAAAAAACATAATACTGATAGTAATAATCTGTTATCTGTTGGGTGGCTAGTAGATTTTAAACATTGACTAGCCATTTGGCCAGCTAAATGTGAAGTATGCAAATAGACAAATTGTTTGAAAATGATACATACCCCAACAAGCTCTTCCTGCGTGTAGAGGTTAGGCACCTCTCCAGAACTCAGGATGCTGTTGATGTCCTCTAGGAAGGATTCATCTACAATCTGGGTGTCACTGAACAGGAAGACTGTGGACTTGTTGTCCACACCAGTCAAACGGTACAGCTTCTTGATGTCTGAAAACCAGGACAAAAAAACTATTGCAATGTAGCTGAACATGACTGTACTGTACAAAGAACTGACTGTACAAAGGGATTCATCAAATTGGTTCATCTTTTGTCTGAGCATGTGTGAATGTAATAGTAGTGTGCTTGATCTCACCTTTTCTAAATTCTGTTTTGTGGTACTGATTGGTGACTTCCGCCTGGAATACCTGGTACTGACAGATAAAGGCGGCCATCTTAGACAGACTCTGTCTACCAGAGCCCTCAAGACCAATCAGCAGAATGTTTCCCCTGGGCTGACTAATCACACGTATGACCCGTGTTACTGTGAAGGAAACACAAGAATGTTATCCAATCCCTTTATTTACAGTATCCTAATAATTGCCTTGTGTGTGCTTCTTAAAAAGATGCAGATATATACTTCTGACAAAAATGCCCCTAAAATGCACTCTAACCTTTACAAGTGAACTTCATTTGACCTTCTCTCTTGTCCAACTGTTCATTGTTTCAGTACTTATTACATAACATGCTGTTCTCTAACAAACAAGAGATCCATGAATGTTCCAATAAATGTTCTGCTTCAATGACAGTTTGGATTTAAACAGTCCTCTTCATCATGACCTTCAGTTTGACATCATGGCACTGAGACTGTAGCTCACTCTTGTGAACTGCATGTACTGAACTGGATAGACTGGACAAAATGGGATGGTCAAATTTATGCTGTAGGTTGATGTATCAGGGGAATTTTGCACAATGCAATGTCCATTTAAATATCTGCACCAGATTGTATGTGGATGTGTGTGTTGTGTTCTGAGACGGACTGTGTTCCACGGCATCTTGGAAGAGCACCAGACTCATGGGCACTATGCCAGGTGACTGGTTGTAGTCCTTCAGCTGGGTGTCCATGAACTTCTTGAGTCCATTCATATCCTGTAGATCCTCATACATACGAGACTCACTCAGGAAATCACCTGACACGCAAAAATGGAATAACTATAATACAAAAACACACTTTTACTCGCTTTTCTTATTTGTGAGAGCATTTTGTCACTGCTGTGTGCATGTGTGTACACAATAATAAATGTACCAAAGATTGGTGGTTGCTTGTTTGGGCAGATGTTGTGGAATGGGAGGTCAAAGGATGAGCCCAGGTTCTCCCCGAGCAAAGCAACAAAAGCTTGAGTGTCACTGTGATCTACAAGCCGGTCTGAGAAAACCCTGACATCAACCAAAAAACATAGACAACATATTTTCCAGTACATACACAAAACACCTGGTCAAATGTAAAAAAAAGTTTTAAAAAATATCCACATCTGGATAGCTAAAGGATAATGACTGTTATAATTATGCCGGAACCATAGTAAACATACTGGGTGAAAAAATGTTCTTGCTTACCTGAAGCACTCATGGATCCACAGTCTTGTGATGTTATTTTTGGTGTCATGTAAGTCTGGGTGAGCTCTTAGCAGACCCTGAAAAACCTTGAAATGGTGGAACATAAATAACCTTTACAACTATTGTGACCAAGTTCAATTAGCCTTCAATTAATTTCAAGAAAATGACCGGCTTCTTCCAAATCAGGCACTCTAAGATCAGACCTACTGGTCTATGACTATTACAGTATAACTCACTCTCACTCTACATGGGCGTCTCTAAAGCTACCATTTTGCATTGCAAATAATTTAAATACTGCTGTATTTTTCTATTTTTATTTTGAATTTTTAATTTAGAATTTTCAAATGCTTTTAAATTTTATTCTGCGTCCATCTTCATGAAAGCACTTTGTTGCAAAAAGCTGCTTGCTTTTAAAAGAGATACATAAAACTTAAAAATAAAAGTTATGTGACAAAATAAATTGCACTGGACCTTGGAGATATCCCTGAGGCTGAAGGTGTAGTGTGTCTTGGCCGGAGTGGGATGAAAACGAGCTGAAACAGCATCATAAAGTTCCAAAGTGGCCTGAGTCAGAATCTTTCCAATGGGCTTCACCTCTTCACAAAACCCCTCCAACTTTTGCTTGATCATTGTACTGTAGATCCGCTTGAGCTGGGACTTCTGCTTGCACAGAAGAAAAGTCTGTTCAAGTTTGGTAAATCTTATAAATCATACAGCCACGTCAATAAGAAACACATATTTCAAAACTATACTGGTAATGAGAAGTCAAATTCATGGTGTCCACTACACAAATTCAGCAGTTGAGGCAACTCAAATGCTGGGTGTACTTCATGAAAGCACTTTGATTTAGCTCGTTTCTAGAGATACAAAAAGCCGGATGGAGAGAGGAGTCAAGAGAGTGACTACAACAAAGGAAATGGCAGGAAAGGCTGAGAGAAATATTAGAACAGAGATTACAAAAAAGAACAGAGGTGACTTGGAGACAGAGTGAACAATGAGCAGAGACAGTAAAGGAAATACAACCACAAATCAAACAAAACAATACAAAGAGGGGAAGCAAATAAGACAACTTTTCAGACATCTCCTATTGAATGTAAGAAAGTGCAGTTGTTATCATTATCATTCTGATTATTATCATAATCATGGTAATTCCTGTAGAGCGAGATGAAGCAGCAGCTGACGAATGATGATGGAAGATAATAAAATGTCGGACAGGTGATTGTGATGAACAATCTTGCTGAAATGTACAGAAAATGTTGACAATAGAAGAAGAAATGAAAAAGAGCTTTGCATATTAAATATATATTTCAATGTTTGTTAAAAATCAGTTCATCACTCACTAACATTGTCGCATTTAGTCTTCAGTGGAAAAGGAGATGAAAAACAGTCTAGCAAGACTTACATCAGGGAACGTCACATTGATGAGGTTGAATCGACTCTGTAAGCGGTCAGAAATGTGCGTCCTCCCTCCACCAGGGGGCCCCATGCACGCCAACAAGGACATGTTCTAACAAAAGGCACACACACATTACAGAAGTATAATGGCCTCTAAGTAACACATATCTAAGAAAAATATTACCCCAGTAAGGTTCTGTCCCACATACTGAAGAAATCTAACTAAGAGGCAGCACAAAAATTATAAAAAATTAAAAATAAAAATTTAAATACCTTAATCTCACAGACATAAACAGACATGAGCTCATCAAAGTGCTGCTTCTCACCGTCACAAACTTTGGGGTCCATTTCTGGCGGTCATACCAGAAGCCATAATTGATCCAGGTGCGCAACAGTTCCAATGGTGGCTGGGAGCCAAAGAGGTCATAGGCTGGCATGTTGAGCTCATCCAGGAAGCACACCAGGCGCTTTCCATCTGTTGGCACAAACACACCTTTGGTTCTCTTCTCCAGGCGGCTATCTATGATGGCCTGGAGGTCATTAGAGGTGGTCTGCACAGTGATGGAGACACAGAGAGAGAGACAGATAAGATACATACACAGAAAAGATCAAATGTTTCATTAGGTACTTTATGTATCTAAATGCTTCACGTTATATGACAATATGAACAATGTGACAATGAAAAACTGCCATTTATCACTGACAGTCAGCACTAATGTCTGCCTTGCAGCAACACAGCACTTTGAATCTATTTATCATGAAGCTTAAGTGAAAAATATTCAGAGCCATGACATGTGGCAGCTGCACTCACACTTACACCTGTACAGTATTAATCACTCTGAGACTGCGTCTCATGTTGCAAGAAAGTGCAGTTGGCTCATCCAAAGTTATATTTTGACAGATTGGATGTGCAAGCCTGTGCATACGTGGTTGAATTATATGCATGTGTAAAATCTAGAAATTATTAATGGACATGCAGGGTATATAAATCCATATTGTGGTAGGTAAAACCTATATTGCCTTTAAATAAGACCAAGCCAAGGGCTACTGGTGTCTGGGACAGGAGAACACACCTGCACCTTTAAAATGAAAACCTTAAGGTTTATACACAAGACAAGTGGGTAGACACACATGCAAATGAACAAAGGCAAACTGTTTTTAACAGGGCTAGGGGGATGAAACCTGGCATGCACAGACAGAAACACACACCATGCAAAGGCACAAACCTGTGAAGACATGTTGATAGTGAGGGCAGTCCATGTCTTATCTAACCCGTGCAAGACACTTAGGGCCACTGAGGTTTTACCAGTGCCCACTGGCCCGGTAAGCAGCACTGGGTATTGACCCATTACCAGGGCCTTGATAAGGAAGTTGTAGCGGACAGTGTCCACTGTAGGAACCATGATCTTATAGAATGGAGCACTGCAGGAAAAGGCAGAGGTTGTAGATGTTATATCATCTAGTGACATCATCAAGCAATTGAACTAGTGTGCAATGATTGACGTGATTGGAGTGAAATGGATAAAATGTCCACACACTCACAAATATATGTGTACGATAGCTAATGTCCAGTACATGTGGATACTTACTTCACATTGTAGCGCCAGTGCTTTGGCAGCTTGTTTTCAAAAGAAACCCATTGTTGCTTCTTCACATCCACGTAGTACTCATAAACCGTATCCTGAAAGAGTTTTCATAAAACGTTCAGAGAATGTTGGTGGCTGCTAAAACAGATTCATTCAGTTGGCTGATGAAAAGTGCAGTCTTATCTCTTATTAGTATGCAGTGCATTTTCAGTGCTTGAACCATCCCATTTATATACTGTAGTGTAATTATTACTGTCATGAGTGTATAGACATAGCAATTGTGTTTGTCTTATGGTACAATGGTACAATTTGGCACAATGTGGGACTCTTCTGTAACAGAACATAGCTGATCCATGTGATTTATCACTGTGACTTTTTAAAATCTAGATGCAGAGTTGCAGTGGAAAGATAAAGACAGATGTGTACTGTTTTCATATTAATCAGGTAAGAGAAAACTCTACAGAGTACCTTGAAGGGGAAGGTGCCCTCCATCTCCCGTAGGAAAATGTCTATCTTCTTACGTCCACCCTCATCAACAGAGGCACAGATGGACCACATAAGGCTGAAGACAAACAAGAGCTCCACCATCCTACCAAAGTTTTCTGTGTCTGAATTATTCACCTAGAGAAAGGGAGAATGACATTTCTTTCGCACTGTGGATGCTTAAAAACATATGATGCCAGCTTTTGTTTTGTGATTTACTTACTAGTGAAACAGTTTAATAGTTGAAAAAAGAATGTCATAATTTCAGCCACAAGTCCTAAATCAGTTACATCAAATGCCATTACGGATCAACATTTAAAATGGGCTAATAAATTGTTGTCCATAGGGGGACTACATGCGTAGTGGAGGAAGTTCCACTGTTTGTGTCATACCCCATTACAAGATGTGGCCAGGGCATCATAGAGGCGGCAGAGAGAGATTATTCCATTAAGCTCAGTGATGGGAATCAGCTCCTTACAGTTGTTCTTTTTAAAGTTCAGTGTGCTCTCTATATATTTCTCAAACAGGTGCTTTAAATGGTCCACTTCAGCCTGCAGAGAAAAAGGAATGAGAGATCAATCTCAGAAAATAGGGGAATAAAAATGGGTATCATTTACAATGGTTTTCTTCTCTTCCTCTAATTCATGTGGTCCTAAAAATAGTAATTAAAGAGTTATTATAAAAGGGTGATCTGTACTTTGGGTCGCCTGTCCATCCAGGACTGAACAAAAGGCTTCCATCCCAGATCAGTGTAATCGTTGTAGACAATCCCACAGCGAGACACTACAGCTGGAGAGGCATTTTCCAGGTTATCCACTTCAAAAAGCAAAGACACCTAAGACAAAAGAATGTACATTCATTTATATTTTATGTATTGTTTTACTGTACAGGGTTAACTAGAATGCAGTAATATATGGTGATTAATTGTTTTTTCAGTTGCTGTGCAGAATAAAAGACATTTTATTCTTTTTTTTATTTTATTTTATTGCTTCTTTGCTGCTTTCCATTTGAAAACTACATGGTGACCATAAATTCAATGTAATAATTAACACATAATTAACACATGTACACATGTCCCTTCAATAAAAAAGTGGTGAAAGATAGTGATGGCTGATTTTAGCTCCAGAGTCAAGAGTCCTGCTATTGCTCATGCTGGCTCACAGTCACAGCTTACTTGAATAGAATAGACCCACTGTTGTGTATGTGTGTCAGTCAGACCTCTATCTTTCCTGCTATGAAAAGTCAAAATGTCTGCTGTTATACAATGCCCATAAGTCTTGTTTCCAGCTCTGTTCTCACCTGTTCAGGCATGGAGATTCTCTCTCCACTGACAAGTGTGAGCACCTTGTTGTCATCCATAACAGAGTTCATACTCTCTATCCACTGTGTGTCAACTGGCCCATCAAACACAATCCACTTCTCAGCTGGTTCCTCATCTAAATATGGAGGGCAGATGCAGTATGACAGTGACATGAAGTGAAATGTTCATTCAAACTGACAGGTGGGTTGACCACAAAAAGGGCAGAGTCTGTACAAAAAGAGTTTGTCTTAGTTGTATATGTAAAAATGTTTCAGAACTACACTTTTGTGGGGTAGATCACATACAGTAAAAACCATACAGACTGTAAAGACTGTAAAAAGAAGATAGGAAAAAGAAGAACCTTAACAGGAAGTGAAATCTCAGATTCATTTGTAATTCAGTGCACCTTAGATAAAATGGATAAGAAGGACATTCACATAACATCACCATAACATGACAACATATAGCTTCCCTGTGCTCCATGATTCAACTTCCCAAAGCATGGATATCTGTCTATAAGATAACATGAAATGTGATTCAGTTGAGGTTGAAGCTGAGTTTAGAGATGGGAATGGCTGAAGGAAGTCAGGCAAGCTATGTCCACTTGTACATGTAGTATGTACAGCAGTGCGTTTTCAGTACCTGCACAGGCTGATCTCATGAGGGAGGCCAGCACTCCATCGGTCCATTTGTTGGTGGAGAGGTCTTTTTCTCCATACAGTTCTCGCAGACTCATTGCCTTGGGGTTCAGAGAATACTCCTGTTGTGCCACAGGGACCAAGGAATGAAAGACAATGTGACAAAAAGTACATTATAATGGAAGATCATTAAAATGCCATTTTTTTAAATGGCGGTTCAATCCCCTACACTCTGCATGTTGAAGTGTCCTTGGGTAAGATACTGAACCCCAAATTGCTCCTGAAGGCTGTGCCATCAGTGTGTGAACGTGTGTAAATGGGTGAATGAGATATGTACTGTAAAGAGCTTTGAGTAGAGTTTGAGAAGACTAGAAAGGCGCTATATATGTGTATATATATGTATATATATAAGTGCAATCCATTTACCAAGTATCAAACTCACTCACAATCTCATTATTGAATCAGGTATTCAGCATTTTTTTCTGATAATAAGAATTTATACTTTCTTTTCTCCATCCATTTAAAATATGAGATTTCGGCTCTGACGTGCACTACTGTGTTCAGAATATAATTTGCAAGGGTTAAAGGTTACACATCTGATCTTCATATAATCCTCTCCTAATAATCACTGTCTAATATAAATTCCATACTGCCTGCTGCCCCCTCTGACAGAAGCACGTTAATATGGCATCCCAAATGCCTCGTCTTGGGGTTTTTTGGTCTGACGCAACATTCTAGAGGAAACAATGGATATGTTACATCTTTTAGGGTGTGTACTAACACCGGTTACATATAGAGCTAGAGATATCTGAAGGCTCTCCAGCAAGCAATAATACTGAATGGATTTGTCACAACAAAATCATTGCTCATAATGTGTCCCTTAAAGGGCCCATTGCTTCATCCTTTCAACAATAAATTCAATTATCTTTGGAGGGAGATGTTATTTGCTAGTTTGTGTGAATGTAGCTGAAATACACCCCGAAAAGTGAGACTTCCAAGTGTCTTTTGATTAAAACAGCAGTTGAGTAATGTAATAACAATGTAATAAATTACATTGTATTGTTTTTAAAAATACACCCACCTGGACCACCTGGAAGCCAGGCACTCCCCTGCGGTGCAGGCCAGTCAGGGCCCTCTGCAGGGTTCTCCAGGTGACACTTTTACCGCTGCCTGTCTTGCCCACCAGCATAGTGGAGTGTCGAGAGTTTTTGGTCACATAAAGTTGGACGACTTTGGTCATGGTAATGGGAGTCACCTGCAAACCACTCTGACAAAGCTCCAACTCTATAGCCTCCTGCAACTGCAACAAAATAACAACGGAAGATTGACATTGTGATACTTGGGTGTTATTGTTTAAAATAAAATATTAGCAGTAATAAGTATACAGAAAATTCTAATATTCTGAATTGTGATACACTGTGTCCATGATGTACCAAAGCCAAGTTGAATAAGGTTTTCCATTTTGATATATGTAATAAAAGATGAAAGACAGATGAATGTAACTGATGATGACAGGTAAGACAGACAGAGTTACAAATATCTACATTTGTTTCTCTATGCTGAAGAAGACATGCATGGCCACTGACTGTTACCATAGACACAAGAAGTGAGCCAGACAGAAGGAGCTGAACCACACAGCAGTGAGGGTTTAATCACTACCCAAGCCTCTACACAGAGTAGAAAGACAGTGGAAATAATACATAAGCAGTGCAGTCTATCAGAGCTGAGCTATCTGAGCAATGAAATCCTCATAACCACACTACATAGACTGCAGGGGTTCTGAATTCTGAATCACAACTTCCAAAAAAGGATTACATTACAAAAACATTTTTAAAAACATTTTTTTCCATCTGGCAATGTTGACTCGCCACACACACCTGCAGCTTCTGTAGTACTATGTAACTGAGTAGCCATAGAGTACGTACAAGTAAAGTATATTTTTACATCTAACTCAGTGACATCAACCAAAGATCTTTCTAACAATATTAAGAATGTCCCTTTATTCACACTTTATTAGTTTATTTTATTTTTTTGTTTTGTTTCTAACTGAAGTGGATTTTTTAATGATTGGTTCTATCCAAGCCAAACCATGGCCCATTCACACGCAGTATCAGGAATGTTCTGTCACAGAGAGTGTGCTTTGAATGTAATGATGCAAACCTGCAGAATTATAGAATTATCATCTAATGAGTGATCTATGAGTGTCTAAATGTTAAACTCTTGAGCAGTCCAGTTTCATTATTGGTCAGAGCTGTTTATCTACATATTGGTTCTACAATGCTGACAGCTCTAAGGACAAACTCGTGAACTGCAGCTGAACAATTAAGAAATAAACATTTGCTACTTCAGGATCAAAGAAAAAGGAACATTGTCATACAGTCAGTGTAAACATCGCACAACACTGTTCAAACACAAGGAATGCTAATCTCAACTGCGGACTTACATTGCTATAGTCTACAATGGGTGTTTCCACAGTAGGGAACAAGTCCTCAGTGATCGCATTGAACAGTGGCAAGTCCAGAGAGGTCAGTTTAGCAATGTTCATGTCCTTTATAGCCATTAGCAGAATCTGAGGGCAGAAAGAGAGAGAGAGATGATTTGAGTAGAGTTTTCAGTCAGGGGAGATGTGACTACATCACAGTTTGTGCAAAGTTTTTTAAAATGAGATCTCATAGCCAGTATGAACAGGTGGAATTACAATACTGAGCAAGAGAGAGGCCTACTTCTTCATCAGGAACGTTGGGGCAAGAGTGAAGCTTCTGTCCAGCATAGCGAAGCAAGAAGGTGAGAGCACGCAGGCCAAAATTATAGTGGTCCTGTTTAGATAGTTGCTGCACTGCTGGAGAGTACAGGGTAACCACTTTCTTAGCCAGGAGCTATGAGGACAAAGATGGAAAGACACAGAGGTAGAGTGAGATAGAGTCATGTACAGACACAGGAAATAATAAAAAAGACACAACCTGGTAAGATAAACCAGGGAGATTTAACATGCCAGTATGCTAACAAATCATGTCACTGAATACAAATCCATTACTTGCCACATCAAAGACACAAAGTCTTTAATTATCCTATTCAACTAAAAAGTGCATACATACAAGGGCTGAGTGATTTGGACCAAACCTAATATCTTTAATATATTTTAGCAGAATCGTGATACTCCACATATATTGATATTTTTTTCCATGGC
This sequence comes from Nibea coibor, assembly GCA_023373845.1. NCBI lineage: Eukaryota > Metazoa > Chordata > Actinopteri > Sciaenidae > Nibea > Nibea coibor. The sequence goes on along the minus strand of CM041719.1, from coordinate 26,591,957 downwards.
CGGATAATTTCATACATCTATTATTAATGGCCCGCCAGCAAATTGTACTACCACCACTCACACTACAAATCCCACAATTGTTTTTTTCCCAAAAAGCGACTAGCGTCAAATCTAGTGACTTTTTCTGGAGTTATTGGAGACTCTGACGTGACAACGTCAATGAGCAGCAGGAGACCTGGACAGAGAGAGAGGAGAAATAAAAGTTGCAGAAGTTGCAGTAGTTTATTGCAAAATAAACTACATCAAAATTAACAATATGGTCTCATGCTATGTCACGAAAATATATAATATTGATTAAAATCGATGTATCACCCAGCCCTAATACAAACTATGATGATCCATGATCCTGTATTGTAATTCCACCACATAATAATTTAGTTTTCCATAACAGGCTTATCAAGATGAGGAAGAAAGGACAGGGAGAGCACACACTGGAGTGAGAGACAAGACGATGGTGCCTTATGTGGTTCATTTGAATTTCTCAGACTTTTTAAGATTTGCAACACCAAATTTATGCAGTCTTGGACCTTCTGTTGTTACTTTGGTGTTCAGACTTTATTGCTTTTTCACAAGAACCTGCCAGTATGAGCAACAGGCGAGGCGAGGCGAGCTAGCCAGCATATTGCTCTGTACATGAGACAAATGCAGCAGTACTGGAAAAGATCGTGTTGCTCCTGATACACAGATGTTGAGCACCATTTATTTTATTTGGTCCACTTTCTCTCTTTGGTTCGCTGGATAGTCTGTTTGCATCCCCCCTGTAAGCGAACCACACCAGGGTCTAAGCAAACTGAGACAAACATTTTCAGGCCGACCAGAGTTTGGTTGTTTGGTCCGTTGGTTAATCATATCCCAGTGTACATGATTAGAACTAGTAGTAGTATCTAGTTGTAGTATCTAGTTGTAGTATCTAGTATCTAGTTGTCTAGACATCTGTGTGCAATTGTGTTTTGATTCCTCACCATCTCAGCTACTGTATTCAGAGTGTTCAGAAGCTGGAAATAGTGCTTGGATGTATCCTGATTCAGAGTACTTAATGTGGAATATTCAGATTTCTCTAAACTAGGATATGATGTTTAAATGTGACACATAACTGACACAACCAAAAATGGATCACAACTAGGATATCTGTGTAAAAGGCACTGAATATGGCTGCTGAATGTTGAGTCAAAAGCACTTATTGTATTACAGATGAACAGAACATAATCTTCAACTTTACATGCAATGCCAGATCGTGAGTGTGAGTGGCAAGCAACAACATAACTGTACCTGAATCAAACATGCAGTGCATTTATAAGATAATTATTGTGTATCACCTGTAGCAGAAAATGTGTACTGTTTTCAACTAAGAATTCAACTAGTATTAACTCCACCACAAAGACTAAGACTAACCTTACGTACTTGCACTGTTTTTTTCACTCACCTGTATTATTTGACTTTTTTTTAAACATATATACATTTTCCCTGTGTTTTAGTACCTTGCAGTTACTGAAGCCCTCTCCAAGCAGTATGATTTCAGCGATAACAGTGGAGTCTGGCACCACCATGGAGACTGGTCTGAACATCGACTTGAGGTTGTCTGGAAGCTCAGTACAATCAGCACGACCTAGGAAAATGTAGAGAACTGATTATGATTACAAAGGCTGAGAGAGAAGCCAGTTATGACTTTCATGACAGAAACCATTTGTATTTCCACAATATTCCACTTTATGTCTGTCTAATTATACACTCAGTATGACCCAAATGTTTCTATTTCCACCAACATGTAGCGCCATAAAATGCACATTATTACTGACTGACCAGGATTCATGGTAGTAAAGATGCCACATGATGAGACCAGTGATATTAGCTGGCCATCAAAATGGAACTTGGATTGTCCGGCAGAGAGTGCAGACAGGATGGAGCGCATCTGCTGAGCCACTACTGACAACACCTCAATGTTGATACGGTTGAACTCGTCAAAGCATCCCCATGCTCCTGTCTGTTCAGTGTGGACACAATACAGATAAATGCAGTGGGGAAAAAAATCACTCCATTAATACAAAAGTTTTGTATACTTTATTTTTAACTTTTAATTTATCACAAATACATTTGCCTTGTCTTTAACCCACAGACTTGTTGACCATCATGACCAAATGTGCACATGGTAAACACACACAGATTGGCAGAATCCCTTTTCTTTCCTACCTGTGCCAGGCCAGAGAACATGTGTCCCATGGCTTTGTAGTCTAGGCCTTCAGAGCAGTTGATTGCAAGGACAAACATTCCAAGAGCTTTGCCTAAGTCCTTCACTGTTTCTGTCTTCCCAGTATCAGCTGGGCCTATAGCAGAGCCACCTCGATGGAGATGGAGCGCTGTGGTCAGAGCTATATAACACCTGAACAGAGTTTAACACGCACATTTACTCTACAGACATTACAGCTATCGGCTGCTCTCATGTCATTTATTTTTCTTACTTAATTACACAAGCTACAAATCACAATGCAAATCTGTCCTCAGTATGTAGAATGGGACAATCATTCAGTAGTCTGACAGTCAGTATCAATGTCAAATATATATATATATATATGTGTGTGTGTGTGTAAATATATTTTAATTATAAAAAACTCAATTCTTTGATAAATGTCTAATGTTAATGATTATTGATTAAGTTAATAATTAATTGACAAGTGAGTAATTGATTAGAGAAAATATCTAGAAAATAAATCGATCTGTTGATGCATTTGTTGGTTGGTGCACTAACTGACTGAATGACTATTTGTAACCTGTCAGTAAGTGGAGTGATGGCGAGCCGTCCAGAGTTGCCCAGGTACTCATAGCCATACTTGAAACATGCATTGGTCTGTCGGATTTTGCAATCACACTATTGGAAGGGTAAACAAAACAGGAAATAAACAATTAATAAATAAATAGTATATACACACGTCTGAGGAAAATTAGGCAAAAACGTATGGGACCCTTTTCATTGAAAGGGCATTATTTTATTGTTCTTCATATATTCTATTCTATATATGTTCTACATATTTGGTTGAAAAACTGCATGTATGTCAGGCAAAGGGATTGAAAAATAATATTTCCATTCAAAAACTCTTAGTTAGTACTGTTTGAGGTGTTATTTTGTGTTATTTAAAAAAAAAAAAAATCAGAAATCTGCTTTTGGTTCGTCTTTTCTTCATTGTACTGGAGTTTTTATAGTATTGAATCTGTTATGCTTTGTGTTTTCACTTTTGTCTTCTTTTGGGTCAGCCGCTCTGTAAAGCACTTTGTGAACTCTTTTTTAAAAAGGTGCTATAAATATAAATAAAGTTATGATTACAATAATAATTATTAATATGATAAAAACACAAAAAGCTATGAGTAATAGTCACTAAAAATGTTGCTTCAAGTATGCTTGATACTTAAAAGTTCTTTTTTCCATACTGTCTCCTGTCAGAGCATACCTTCTCCCAGTATAGTCGCAACTGGCAGAGCCACTCAAAGGCATTGACGTCACTGCAGCCTGTCTTAGCCAGCTTGTCAATGACATCCCGAGCATGAACCTCCACTGTGACCAGTGCTGAAATCTTCAGACGTAGGACTTTGGTCAGGTTTCCACGGAGGGACTCTGAATAGTTTTGAAGCTTGGACACCTGACAAACAAACACAGTTTCAGTGCAAGTGCTTATTCATTATCATGGCTGTCCATGATGGTTAAGAACTTGGTTACTGAACAGAACAGAACATGGTTTATTATTTTATATTATTTATATTTAATTATAGGCTCTGTAAAATATTGAAAATTCATGAGATTCTAACAGAAGATGATACAAGACACATTTCACAAACTTAAAATATAAATATATTCTCTTCTATTGGTAATGAAAATCTCAATGTATTACTGACGCATTGACATAACCTACATAAAGAAACAAGCCCACCAGCAGGGGGGCTATTTCTATATATTTATTCTCATCGGCTGCCACTGGGTTGGATTTGGTCCATTGAAACAGATGAAATTTGCCTGTAAACATTATTGTTTTTGTGCACTGAGTCTGCCAGAATCAATACAAAATCAAAGTAATTTAGAAGTCCATCAAACCTGCTTCTTCTTCAAGGACTTAAAGGAGGCTTTTCCCTTGCTGGCACTGAGAGATTTAGTGATGTTAGTAGTAAACTGGATCTGAGTGGCTGTGATCAATACCTACAACAGGAAGAAACACATTTAAGGAAAACTGAACCCTTTGAATTTAAGGACGCAGTAACTTTATTTTCAGCTTGATGCTAACATTAAAATACTGCTGTTTCTATACTTATTATACACTTACTATACTTCATTAACTTCATTATTATTAACCAACCAGAAGAAGATTCTATAAATAGGATGTTAAGAAAAACAGACTGAGTATCTTAAAGCAAGATATCACCACAACAACCCAATGACATGAACTGAGTTTAGCAGGAACTCCACTGACAGTCAAAAGCAGGAAGTGTACCTGTCCTGGAAATTCTGTGACACATTTCTTTCTCTGTTCTTCTGTTTTCTTCGGACAGGAAATGAAGTTACTCAGACATCTATTCAGAGTTTTACGCATGGTCTTTTCAACGTCACACAGCCAAACCTTCATACACACAAAACAAAACCATGATAACATTTTCTGCCATAACTCTCTTTAAAGTATTCATGAGCAGTGGCATGTTGGACTGCACTACGATTCATCAACATAACACTCTTTCAGCATGACCATTACTATAATCATCAGTGCTATACCTCCATAGGTCGTCCAAGGTACACTGCAGAGTCAAAATCAATATACTCCCCATCAGCAGAAAACATCCCGCTGGCCAAGCTATTCTGAAATGAAGTCAAATTAAATACATTTATAATATAGTACATTTCTAAAAAAAAGTAACAACAGAGCAATAAATGTAGCAAAGTGTAACCCTATTGACGTAGCCTTCAAGTGCTTTTGCAGATAAATGCTACTATCTAAGAAGTAATGCTAGCCACTTAGCACAAGGTTCAGTTGCTGCAGGCACATAACAAGGAAAATTTAATAGGCTCTGTAAAATATGCCAAAAAGACAAAACTCTAACACGTAGATGACATAAGACACACTATATATGCTTACAATCATCATGCTGGGTACAGAGCTTGTAGTTTGCTCTACAGCATGCATAACAGCTTACCTACATTTTGTGTAGAGAAGCTTCAACTTTGGGTGAAAGAAAACCAGTCACGTAAATGTACAAGGCATAGTAATCTACTCCCAACTAAATGGCCTTAAATGACCCTGACTGTTTCAGTAGTAATGTAGCACTGGAGTATATGTGTACCCATGGCTCGTTAAAGCGCAGGCTCTTGATGTTATCAAAACACTTCTTCAGGTGTGGTTGCACAGCTTTTGGGTTTTGTGATTGGCCTAGGATCTCCACCAAATCATCATTGGACAGGAAGTAGAGTCTTGGGAAGATCTGCCTCTTGGTCTCCAGGTACACATGCAGACCGCTCTGGATCTCCTCCAGCTTGACACTGAGCTCTGACAGCTTCTCTAGCAAGCCTGAGATTACAGGAGCTAAATTATTAAGAAGCTACATTATATAATTTACTAAATTATTACTAAATTAAGTATATTATTTTCATTTTTTGATTTCTTGGCAATGAGGATAAAGATGAAACTGTGCAGTTCTGATAACATGTTCTTTAGAGAAACAAAGCATAATGCCATACCTGGATGGTGTGTTCCATGCAAAGCATTGTTGTCCTCATAGAGTGGGACCATGATGTTCTTCCAACTAAAACTAATGTCTTCGAACTCTTTGCACTCACGAGGCAGTCGCTTCCGGATATCCTTTGCTTGAAAAATGTTCTAGAGGTGAAAAAAGAAAAACTGAAGAGTGACGGAGAAATACTGTGATAGTGGAAAAAGGTTTATTGTATAACAGACAGAGGAAAAAAAAGGGTGAAGGTATAACAAGCTGGTAACACTAAGACAGAGATGAGAACACCTAAACCAGATGCCTTTCCTCAGAAAGCAGACTGCCAATGCTGCAACCCCAAGTACAGTTATCACAGCAGGTAATCATCCTTCATCTGTCTTGTGTGCATACAGTAAAGCGTGGGCAACCTACACTCAATACAGTCCCTCCAGACCTCCTGTGTATGCACCTGTGTATGCACTGCATAACAGGAGCACTATACTCCTACTGTACACATCAACTGAAACCCAAACTATAATGAATTAATAATCTGTGTATAATAATAAATCAATCCATTTGACATGGTAAAGTTTATTTCCTGTACCTTCAGATAAATCCACTGATCTTGCACAGTGAGAATCATCTCAATGAATTCCAGCACTTGGTTCAGCTGCCCTTCCCAGTAGTCCACCTCCTGCACAAAATCCTTGACAAACTGAGAACTCTTCATTTTGGACAGAATAACCTGGTCGTCCTCCAGGGCCTGGAAAAGCTCCTCTGAGTTCCTTGGGATGACAGGAGGACAAATTAAAACTTAGACTGCTGCTGATTTCTTATAATGGACTCCAATGATGACACATCACATTTTCGAGTCAGTAATCTATCTGTCATCAGTTTATTAAGTAAACCTTATCTTACCTATATCTAAATCTTATCCAATGTAGGTGTTTTATTTGTTCAAAAATAATTACAATTACACGTACTTGTCTCTATATGTCTCCAAGGAGATGCTTATTTGTTGGCTTTCTCAGTTTCCTCATACTGTTTGAAACATATTCACACCAAGGTAAGTATTTTCTGCACTTTTGTTGCATGATGCTAGTGACCTGCTTTTATTAGCCATAGACAGATTAGGTCACAGAAAAAGATGTTTTTGATGCTTTTTATTGGTTCATTTCTCAAAAGTATTGAATTATACATATTTGGGTTTCCTCTACTCTTGCACAGTTCATTGTGACTACCCCCCCCCCCTTCCTGCATTGCATTTATAACTTTGTGTACTCTTTAACTCTTTTCACCTCAACCAGTAGTGGTCTCCATCTTTGTAAGGTGCTATGTCCAGGAATGTTTCCTCCCATTTCTTGGTAATGCCCTCCAGATCCTTAAACATTGCACATAGAGTTATGTTAACAAAACACTGAGTGTTGACTAAATGAGGAGGCAACCTTTTCATTTTTTTCTATTCTAGTCTTCCACAAGCTTAATGTGACACATTGTTGTGACTTGATGTTTAATGACAAGAACACACAAAGCTTAGTTTTGAGTTCCTTACAGAAATTGGCATAATAATATTATTCAGCTATTCAACAGAAAGGAGGGGAAGCCACTTAATTACACTTTCAACTTCCTGAGTTAGAACAACTGGAGGAGGAATAACCTATAAAAATGCTTCATCAGTTTGGACTAGAGAAAGAAACTGGACCTGTTCTATGGAGAGTTCTTTGCTGGCGGCTCCAGAGATCTTATGTATCTTGTCAGCATACTTGTTGAGGTCCAGAAATAGCATCTTCTCCAGGGTGAATTCTGTGCTGGTTTGATCAAAAGAGCACTGCATCTCATCACAGATCTGCTTCCAGTGCCTGAAAGAATGGCGGCATTAAAAGCAGGGTTTGTCTTAGTCCCTGTTCACCCAGTCAATCAGCTGCAGAACTTTCAGGTGACTATTACTCATAGAAATGAGAAAGTATTATTTATTTTACCCAGATGTGCAGCGAGGCAACAGTGCTAACCACTGCACCACGAGACCCCTTGAATATGTTTTCAGTGAAATAAAATCAATGACTCACCTTTCTCATCTCTTTATAGAGACCACCGATCAGACAATATACAGCCAATATTGGCCTATAACTGTCTCTGGCCAATCAGGTCAATCAGAGCACCTGCATGTTGCGCTATAACAACTGTATGCAAAGGTGTTTTGCCTCTAGTATGGAGTAGCTGTGGCTTAGGTAGAGCAGGTTGTCCACTAATTAGATGATCAGCGGTTTGATCCCCTCCACTCTGAATGTCTTGTATGGCGAGATACTGAACCCTAAACTCCTGAAGGCTGTGCCATCAGTGTGTGAATGTGTATGAATGGTTAGCTCCTCAAACTGATCAGAGCAGTTGGCACCTTGCATGGCAGCCAATGCCATCAGTGTATGAATGTGTGTGAATGGGTGAATGAGATATGTACTGTAAAGAGCTTTGAGTGGTCAGAAGACTAGAAAGGAGATATATATAAGTACAGTCCATTTACCATATACAGTAATTATAGTACCTCTGTCTCATGGCTGGGTTCTTCAGATCAGTAATGAGAGGGATGAGCTTCTTGACCTGTTCAAACTTGTTCTTGCAGAAATGTACTATATCCCACTGCTTTTCCTGCAATCAGACAAAGATCAGGTCACTTCTGTGTAACGTAAAGGAGAGAGCTGCTGGAGGAAAGCTGGAATTTGGTAAGACCGAATAGCTACAAATTTAGTTGTCAGTGGAAAATACATTTGTGTATATGGGTCTGAAACTAAAAACACACTTTGTAATGTCATGTTTCATCAATACAGCTGTTTTCATTACAGCTTCTCGGTCAAACAGTACTGATTAAATGTATTGTTTGGTATGCACGTACAATTTATTTGCATGAGACTAAACATAAGCTGTCGCTGGTCTATACTATAGCATAACTCTGCTTGTAAAAATGTAGGAGCAGTTATTTAATAACTCTGGGTGGGAGAACTGACCTCTATTCTGCTCTGGAGTTCGTGGAGTTTTTGGAACATGTCCTGTACTGTGCTCTCCATGCTCTCTGTCTGCAGCATAGCAAAATGACCAACCTTCCAGATGTCCCAGTTTGCATTCCAGGCCTGTGTGATCTCCCAAACCTGCTGCAGGTGGTCTATGTCCTGTACAGAACAGGCAAAAACAAACATAAAGTCAATTATCAAACATGCAACATGACATTCCTGTGACAGGGATTTTAGCATTAACAACATAAACCATTCTTTTAAAAGCCTCTCATGCCCTGTCAATGTCCAATTACAATATAAGCATATATTTAACACATAATTCCCACAATAACTTTCTCTGGATTAACTGTTCAGTGTGTTGAGTCTGTAGAAGTTTATGGCAAGACAACAGTATGTTAGGGCTTTAAGACAGATGCTAAATCAGACCTTCTCCAGCATCCGGAGAGCTTTGGAAGAAGGCTGTTTTACTTTGAAGAAGCGCAGCCCCTGAAGAACGGTGCTCTCTTCCTGTTTTAGATCCTCCAGATGACTGCGATGCTCTGCTATTTGTTTCAAGGCCAACTCAGTGCTCATCAGACTGTTAAATGGACCTAGTTTTGTGCATGCAAAAATATTAACACACATAGAAAATCATATGAACATGCATATAAACACATATACGCACACTAAAACACAAACACGCAAGGAAAACACAGGTTGTTTATCCCCTTTCATTTATAAAACAGGTTGGATTTTTTTAACTATTAAAGATTGATTGATTCTGTTTCTACCAAGGCAAATTCAGTCTGAAACTGCAAGCAAAATTGCTAGATGGCTTTATAGATTTTTTTTTTTTAATTTACAGGATTACAATTTTTAATGTTACAAAGTAGTTTGTCATGCATTCACTTAACTTCAACTACATCAGCAAAAGACAGAATTCCCATCTTGTTTTCTTATGTACAACCCTAGATTGAATATTCAATCAATCTCATAGTCTAGGGTAAACTGCTATAATTGAATTTACATATATTGTGACAGAATTTAAGATTGAATCTGAAAATAACTAAATATTAATCTGAAGATTTAAACAAGAAGGAGGGAAAAGAAAAAAAGAATTGGGAGAAACAGAGAGCAGTGAGGGAAGATGATGGTGTCAGCCATCATCTTTTCTGTGAAAGGGAGCAGCACTGTAGTCAGAAATCAACATCAGCTATTCACCACAGTGATAATGTATATGAGTGCGTAAAAGAGAGAGAAAAGTGTGACCTGTGCATTTGAACTCTTGCAAAGTGGTCTGGATTTTCCTCTGGAATTCCTCAGAGGAGATAATGACTTTGTTCCTAAACTCCTCCTGATGCCTCTGCAGCTTGATTTCACTGTTAATTAACACCTGCTGGAACCACTGCCACTTCTCACTCAGCATGTTACGTATATCTTGCACCTGTGGGTAAAGCCACGTGGCACGATTGGAATAATGATAAGAAGGAATCTTGTGTGTTTGAGTCTTTACTTACAAGACAAAGACAAACATACACAGTACAGTCTGTGTCTGTGCATATGCAGTTGTGTGTTATGTTAGCTCTATGTGTGTATTTACTGATGAAGTACTTACAGCTTGTTCCACTGAGACCTCATATTTGTCCAGGAGAGTAAACTGATCATGAACAAGAGAAATTTGAGATTCTGTCTTGACCAAATCGCCCTGGAGAGTCTCCAATAGTTTCAGTCTCTCGTCAAGCTCCACCAGTGTCTTGGGGGGGTCTGCCAGCCTAAACACACATACAAACAAAGATCAGACCACCTTGTCCCTACCTTCTAAATATTTTTTTAAAACCTCAACGTGCATCTAGTCATATAGCAAAAACAGGATTGATAAATGAAGGGCACATGCACTGTTACAATCCCTTAGTTATTTACATTTAGTCATTTAGCTGACGCTTTTATCCAAAGTGACTTTCAGAGAAGATGTGATGGCTGCACTGGTAGTTTGACTGGTGGTGGGACTCGGTTGGAGCGGTGTACTAGCAGCAAACAGAAATCTGATATTAATGGCTGCTCTCCCATCAAGTTGTCAGTCAACTGAACACTGCAGATAGATGCATCTACATAATTTGTGTTATGCTACTTGATATCTGCTAAAGATGACAGAATGCATAAGAGTTCAGCAGCACTCCACACATAAGCATGTTCTCTAATGAAGACATCAAGTATACTTGACCTACAGTGTCTTACAGGAGGATTCTTGTGAACAGCTGTTCTATTCACACTTCACACGTTCAATGTCAATTTCAGTCTATGAAATCAAACTTTTTTGTGCAAAGCTTTCAAGTTTTACTCCAGCAATCAACCATGTACGGAACTTTTCAGTATTCAGTGATTTTGTACCATCATACAAACCACAAGCATCTTATTGAGAATCACATATACTCTCCTCACTCGATATAAAATCAGTCAGCTGGCATAAACAACTTGACCAGTGAAATGCCCACCAAAATAAAGCTTCTTCACTTGACTTCCCACCTGTAGGCATTATCTTGCAGCGAGTCATCAAGTTCTTTTATGCGGGTGGTGGCCATGTGGCTGAGCAGCTGAGTGAGTTTGGTGTGCCACTCACTCCAGTGCTGCATCAGCGATGACTTGATTAGTGAACTGCTCAGGGTGACAAACTGGATGTTCACTGTTGTCTTTTCCCGCTCAATACTGTCGACCTTTTGTGCGTACCTGGGGTGAACCAGAAAATGGACAGACATAGAAAAGCATAAGAGGGACATTAAAGTGACTGCTTGCTTTAGTATAGCATATAGCACATTTGACAGGATGAAACAACTTTATTTGTTATCTTGGTGATAACAAATAAAAACACAAGGTCTGTGTGTACAGATATTTTTAACACAATCAGCTACTGAGAACTAAAAGTGGACAAGTGACAAATTGGTGACTATTAAGGTCACTAGTTTCCTCCTTCATAGTGAACAGTAGCTCATGTAATCTTAAATTCATGCCACTTACAAGTTACAAAAGTATGTCAATGATTTTGCCGAAAAAGCATGGAAAGATTCACTGACACCTCTTAAACAGGTCAAATAAAGAATGATGTTTAAAACAGAGTTTTTGTTGCACCGCACCTGCTTATTTCTGATTGAAAAGAAGCGACTGATGGGTTTAGCTGCTCATACTGTTGTATAAAGGAGTCCTTATTGATCTCCCAGATATCCCTGTATTTGTACCAGGTCTTTAGATAGTCCTGCAGGAGGCTTGCAGTGGCTGTCATTCGTGTGACAACTGCAGCCTGAATCTTCCTTATCTCCTCGTCTTGTTCTGAAGGATCAAAGAGGACCAGGGTGATTAGTAGCACAGATATACATGAGGTCAGCACACAGATCTGCAAACCAGCACTCTCTATTGAAAAAATGGAGAAAGATTCCCTGAAGAAAAATTTGCTTTATGAAAAAAGTCACTTTGAAAAGACAAAGTTCAAACCGATGTTGATGTGTATGGGATTCCTCTGTGACTCTTTGGACGAGAGAAGTTGAGGTAGTCGTTTAAATCCTGAGATGGTGTTTATGAGCTCAGGCAAAATGTTCACCATCTCAGCAAGCTTTCCCAGTGTTGGGGAGAACTCAACCTGTCAAAACAGAGATGCACAACACACACATACACACACAGGCTGCATTCAGACAGGACCAGGCACTGCCTTGGTTTCAGTGACATTTCAGGCGTCAGTGTGGAGGGTTTGTCCGATCTGAGCTTCTGCGTGACATGGGGCTGCATTTTTCCAAAAGTTGGATCTTTGAGTGATTATGATGATTGAGACAAAAACGCAGTGGCTTGTGGCAACTTCTCTGCCACAGGTCACTGCGTTTTTTTTTTTTTTTTTACCAGACCCTACTCAAAGTAATGGAGAAACTTATGTTTTCATCACAGCGCCAGATCTTGTCTGAGTGCAGCCTAAAGCCCAACTCACACCGGGGACGTCAGCGGCGCGTTACGGCTGCGTCGCGTCAGCCGTTGCTGATCGCTGCCATTATAATCAATGAGACCACTCACACCGGGCGCGCTGCGTAACGTCTCAGCAGCGTCCCAGAAGCGTCTCTCCGCAGCGCAGCGCTATCTTTCCGTAGCACTTCTATTTTTGACGCGAGCCGTTGCTAAACCACGTCAATTTCAACAGAGCAGACTGCACCAGACAGGAAATCCGACACAGAATCAGCGTAATAAACTTCCGCCCCCTTTCAAAATAAAACACAATATGCAGTTAATGTCGCCTATCACGGCTTCACGTCCACATTACGTCATGACCAGTGGCACCAGGTCAGCTGTCAATCAATCAAAGGGACACAACATGAACAACGAGAGACTAATTGTTGAAGTGGAACAACAAACAATAATTTATGACACAACAGATCCTTTTTATAATCTCTCCTACGTCAGAGAAGCAAAGTTAGCTGTTTGTTGTTGTTGTTTCTTTTATACACAGTTTATCGCGGGGACTCGCATATGTTCGGGATTCTCGCGTGATATTGTGATCTCGCGTGAATACGGCTAGTTCGCTACACTGCCGTAACGCTGCCGTTACGCGCCCGGTGTGAGTTGACGCCGGGCAGAGGACGGAGCTGAGCCGTGGCGCTGCCGTGACGCTGCCGTTACGCGCCCGGTGTGAGTCCCGTGTAACAGATTGGAGAGCAGTATGACCGTATCAAGAATGACATTAGTAGTTTGAGCTACCATTAAAGTTGAATGAAATTAACACAAATACAAATTTAAACATCCAAATGTAACACATGGAAATATTTCCAGTGGTATTAAAATTATTAAATATTTTTGCGTGAAAATTTTAAATTTTTTTCTACAGTAGACTGTAAGCTAACTCCTTTTTAACTTAACTCTAGCCCCACGTTCACTCTCCATCATTCTTAATGATTCTGTCCAACATGCTCCTTACCAGCCACAGAGTGCTGCTAGAACTGTCTGCTTTGCAGTCTGCCATTGTACAGTTTGAAGAGACAGGGTGCATTTTGGCTATGTCCTATAAGCTCACAACACATATTCAGACATTGTTGTTTATCTACTACAGGTGCAGTACAGGGGAATATACTGGCCAATTCTCGCATGAACAAAATCCACATAGTATAAAGTACTAGGAACACACTGCATACTCAGTAGTATGCAATTCCAAACACAGCCCGTGTATGTGTGTGTGTCTGAGTAAGAATAAGAAAGACTAATTTTATGTTTGCTACATCAATGAGCACATGCCACTTCATGTGCCTTGCATGCAGGTCAGCATATGCAGACATAACCAAAATATGGCGCAAACAAAACATGATCACATGATCTATTTGGATGATGAGGGGCTGCTGGTACCTTTGGTGTGGTTTCATGAGCTCCCAAGTGCAATGCTACGTCAATTTTGAACAAGGGTTTGGACGGTGTCTTGCTGTCTCCACTGATGGCTTTGAATAGCTTCTCCATGGAGTGCTTGATGTTGAACATTAGGGCTTTCTCTACCATGTTGTCCACTTTGTTTGTGAAGGTTGCCCAGTACTCCTGAACCTTAAACACCATGGTAAAATTGACACACAGGAAACATGAGTAAAAGTTGGACTGTAACTGTTTAATTAAAGATGCAGATAGTAAGGGCATTTTAGCAGATATTTGACCAATCTGGGAACTAAATCCTTAATTGTGTTTAGGAAGGTGTGTAATATCATGCTCCTATCATTCATATCATTTTTGATTTTTCAAAAATTGGTTACAGATACCCCAACTTCGAGCAATTTTGTAGGAGGTTTCCCACGGGAGTTGAATTTCAACATTTTAAGACATGATATTACACACCTTCCTAAACACAATTGTGAAGAAATTTCTTGGTAAGGATTTAGTTCCCAGATTTTCATATGTTGCCCTCCCTAAGAGGAATTAGTAAATCTGTCTCATAATAAGCGAAGAAAAAATCCTGTTCCTGTCATGCGTTTACAAGCAGTAGTTGAGTTTTAATTCAGATATTCATTAATTTTTTGTTCATTTTCCATAACGCTTATGAAAATCACGTGGGGCGACAGCAAGCCGAGATTGGGCATAGGTAGGAAGAGTACACCCTGGACAAGTTGCCAGTTCATCACAGGGCCAACACACAGAGAAAAAATCATTCACATTCACAATCACACCGACGGGCAATTTAGAGTTACCACTGAACTTATAAACTTGTATGTCTTTAGACATCTAGGAAGCCAGAGTACCCTACAGTACAAAACCCACACAGTGACCCACACATTTCCAATTCAATCAGCATTACAAACATGCAACATACTTCACTTAGTTATACCACACAAATAGCATGGTCTTTGTTAGTGAAACTTTACATATATAAATATTTTGTGTAACCTTTAAACGTCATCTCCTGGAAAACAAATGAACTAATGACCACTTAACCACTTAACAATTACATTTCTCAATCCTGTAAGCCTCTGCCCCCACAGTGTCTCACATACAGTAAGTATTACATCTTTTAAATATGCCAGATTACAAGTGACACAACACAGACCTTAGGTCCATCATTAGTGAAGGTGCTGTGGATTTGGCTCATGATATTAGCAATATCCTGGTGCACTGAGCACAGGATTTGGAGCTGGTTCTGCCTGTGAGCCTTTTGGTCACCCTCAAACTCCAGGTTCCTAAGGATTACAACAGGAGAAATACCAAAGATGTGACCAACAACGTTCATGATATGGAGTTGCTTGCTGTGGACAATTACCTCTATGTCTGAACTGAGGGGAAGAGATTTTAAAGAATGATAGTTAGCATAAAAAAACTTCACTAAACTTCACATCTTCACTAAGTACAAGAACATGAATGTGCAAATTAATAAGAAGAATGCAGTAACATGGCGTAATGTGTAAAATCAAACAGAAAACTACTTTACTCACTGTTACAATGTACTGAATATGTATTTAAAATACATACTTTCCAATCTATGAACCACATTGTGACCACAAGTGAAATAAACAATATCTGCACACTATATTCATTTTGTGTATTTACTGCTTTAGCAAAGAAATCACATCTGCCATTACCTGTACACAGTCTTTTCATCCAGTTTAACCAGCAATGTTTCACTGATCTGACGACAAAGGTTGGAGATTGATTGACTGAATACTTTAAATTTATCAACTACTGTCTGGACCTGGAGCATAATGAGAAGGACAGAAGAGGAGGGGCATGACATAGTGACAACCAAACATTGATATAGTAACAATAAAGCTGTACACATGCCCACGTGTGCTCCAACCTTGTCAACATGCAGGAGACACTCTTGGATGAAGATGTTCGAAGGTCCTCTAGACAACCATGACAGGCTTGTCAGCCCCGGCCGAATCCTCTCATCAATTGCGCAAACTCTCTCCCGAAACACACCCAGCTCGTCAGGAGAAAGCATTCCAATGATTCTGATCACAAACACACACATACACACACACACACACAAGAAGGGAATAACGTCATGATCAGAGTGTTTTGTTTACTGGGTGAGTTCTACTAGAGCAACCAAAAATATAGCAAAAATAATAGCTGCTGAGAGTATATGAGTTTATCAATGTGAGTTTTGCTGCGTGTTTTCAATTTGTAAAGTCAAACATTTTAATACTTGATGGTTTGGCAGTCTTAACTTTATGATAACCCACATCAGTATTTATGGCAGTCCTCGATTTAGTTAACACACAAGTTTTGTTTTTCTATCTGCGTTTTCATTGCAGAAAAATCAGAAGAGAACACTTTTAAAGATGGTCAGTGTAAACAGTCAGTGTTAAAGGCACAGTATGTTCCAAAGAAATACACCAGACTCCTGATATCAGTTGTTCAGTGTTGATTACATGCATGTTTGTTCTCCTCTTCTGTGTGTGTGTGTGTCAGACCTGTTATAGTTCCTGACCAGCAGCAGTGTTCTCTCCCTCAGGACTCTGAAGTCCTCGATGTTCTGGTAAATGTTGCACACACACGGTGGTATCTCATACTCAAGTTTATTCCAGTACATGAGCTCAGAGATCTGATTTAACAGGATGCTGCAACACAACATACAATAAGACGTGAGCACCTGTATGCGTCAAGTGTGTTTGTGTCTTTGTGTTTGTGTCAAGTTCAGCTGACATGCCAATTATGTTGTGATGAGTTGACATGTAGTATACAGTGTAAAACTTCATGAATGCAAATATACTTGTATGTGAATGTGAATGCCTTGTGTCTCGTGTGAGTATGTCATGTTTGTGTAACCCACTTGTCAAAGTTGATGTCCAGCATGGAGGTATTATCCTTGCAGCGCACCATCAGTGGCTTCTCCAGTCTCTTGATGTACTTCTCATCCAGGTTCTGGATCCAGTTGCTGTAGGTATTTTTCCCCATCTGCTCCAGAGCCTCGATTATCTGGCCATATTTGGAAAGTACCAGCTTGTGGCTATCTGAGTTATACATTAAGTGGGAGGTCTTCTCAAGCACCTGGAGGACAAATAGAGGGGACAAAAGGAGGATGGCAATTGAAGACCATTAATCTGTTTACAGTCGATATATAGTTCAAATTCAGTGAAACCAGAACCAGTATGGACTACATTGTGTATGTGATGTCATGGAGTAAAGACACAAAGACAAAGATTACTGTGTAGTCTAATAAACTCACCTCCATGGGTCTCTGTATGCGATGTGTGAGGCCTCTCACCCAGTAGGCCTGGCCTGCAAATTGGGGCATAAGTTCAGGAATGGCAGTTTTTTTCTGCAGCTCTGTCTTGACTAAGTCGAGCTCCTTGTCAAACATCCTGTACACTCCATCCACTTTTTCTTTCATGGTGGGCACCATGGCCTGGATTGTAGAAGATTGGATGGAAGAGGGTTTGAGGGTATGAGAAAAAAATGACTTCAGTGTGAGTTAGTGAGACCACAGACATCCAGTGATAACTCTATATAGCAATATGAGCTTAAGGTTTAATAAACAGAAGCTGAGAGAATGTATTTAATTGAGAAACACATGTTTAGTAAGTAGTGAAAAAACAAATTGAGGCTTTCAGTGTATGTGTGTTATTATGTTTGCCAGAGACACACCGGTCGCGTAAATACAGGTCTAAAAATATCCAAAAGCAGAACTCCATCCTCCACTCTGTACACCTCCTTAAATACTGAACTGGTCAGGTTCCTCATCCTCTTTTCCAGACCCTTTATCAAATCACCAAACCTGTGTATACAAACACATACACAAGAACATAACCACGCATGAAAACATATCTCGATATGATAAATACACCAACCAAAAGTACACAATAATTTTGGTGCTCATCTTTGTGCCAGAACCTGCTTAGACTGCCTCCTATAGCAAATGCAGGACTATTTTCATGGCTTCAGTTGGAGAGGTGCACGCACACAGACCTTTTAGTTTTTCCTTTTGATAAACATCTTTTCAGACTGCAAATTGATATTAAGGGTACTCTGATAAGGATTTCTGGGGCTATTACAAATCATAATCCTTTTTTATTGTGTAGCATTATTTATGCATGTTTCATGTATGGTCTTTGTGATAGTGCTTAACTTTACACCTGGATGGCAAAGTACCAGTAACTTTATTCAAAGTTTGAATATCTCCAAGTGACATCCAAGTGTCCAGGTCACGTTTTTCACGCTGCTATGCCTTACATACCTTACATGAAGGTAAAACACAGTGAATGGCCGTGCGTACTGGCACTGCGCTCTGACGCGGCACTTCTCCGGGACAGGAGAAGCTGCTGTTGTCGATCATCAAATAAGTTTAATACTAAACTAAATATTCAGTCTGCATTGGTCTATGAATGTGGGTGATTCTTATTGTACCTAAACAATATATGAAGAGCTTCTCTTTCAGTTCATGAAATCAATCCAATTCAATTCATGAAACAGCACAGTGTTCTGTTAATAGTTCTGCTTTTTTAGGAAGGAGACGTCCTGTTACCAGGGCTCACCACAGCTGCATGAGATATCGAATACGATCGATATCATTACATGCACTCTGTTCAGAGCTCTTATAGTTTATAATAAAGCCTAGCTATTCTTACATCTTGTGTCTTGGGTCCTTCTTAGATTGTACACAGGGGCTGTTGTGGGACACTCCTGTGAGGTTGAAGGCATGTTGAGGTCGGCCTGATAAACAGCTGCCTGGCCTGTTGTCGGAGTTCTGCCACGATTATAAAGGGAGCGGACTTCTTCGTCAGAAGAACGGTATTGAGCAGGGGTATCAGGAGGATTTTAGCCCGTACACACATTCGCCAGTGTGTTAATCATGTCCTCATTATTTAATATTGCTGCTACGAGATTCCAAACGGGACGAAAAACTTTTGAATAAAATATAATAAAATACTGTGGACTCTGCTCAGCTGTTGCTATACAGTGAATGTAACAGCTTGTGGTGCTGGCAAACAATAGCAAGAGGAAATCAAAATAACTAAAAACAAGTTATTTAGTCTTAGTTTGAACATGTTAAAGAGTAATAGATCTACCTTTTGAATTCAATAGACCATGTCTCGTTCTTGATATCGAAGACAAACTTATCAAAAGAGCGCAGCTTCTGTAGGCCACGCTCCAAGTTTTTTTCAATGTCCAGGAGGACATGGGTGAACTCTGGTTCCTGGCAACCACCAATGACTGGCATCCTCCTCTGTTGACCATCATCCCAACGGGCAAATTGATGCTGACAGTCGCATATCTGAGGGAAGGCAAGAGAAGACATATAACAAACAATACATACTGTATCAAAAAATATCTAATGAAATTACAGCTCAAGAACTAAATAAATAATATGTCATATCCCCTTCATTTACACATTCAATTGGACATTTCCTATTGTGGTACTAATGTGATACTAGAAATCTTAGGCTCTATATAATACGTAAATCCAGGACTATGCCATTTGCCATGAAATATCCCTTGAGGAATGAAGAAAGAGTGACTGTATCATTTGATTGTTGCAACTCAAAGGTAAATAACCAGTCAGTAAAACAGGCTTAATAACTTTAAAGAAGACTCTGATACAGGAAGCAGCACCATTTCACCCATATGACTTATCATTCATAAACATTATTTACAACATAAACAACCCTTGCATTGACTTCAGCATTTGTGTACAGGGGTGGTTGCTTGGTTTGACATGGATTTCAATTTACAGAGCTGTAGTGCACAAATATGTGTATGTGTATGTGCATGTTAATGTCTCTGTGTGTGTAAGTTGGGGTCACCTCAAGCAGGTCACTGAACCTCTCAATGATAGCACCAGCAACATGAAAAATGCTTGCTGAGTCTAGGATCCACTCGTGTGAGGAATACCTGACATAACAAAGGAGAGAGAGAAAGAGAGAGGGTGGTGACTATCTTAGAACTGGCCTACACTGAGTTGTTCAGTGTTCACTAAATTGTGAATTTATTCAAAAACAAAAAGCAGGTTTAAACAACCATCCATTCTGCTTAGTCCTATTCACACAGACATCTCACATCTATCCTCTAAATGTTATTGAGGATTCTCTGGCCTAAACTCTTCAAATTAAGACTTTTCTGTTGAACATTAATCTTTTTTTTAGTAATAACATAATTTTTGATCATTTATAAACTTTGGATACCCCTTGAGTACCCATATGAATCTATATGTTGAATCCCTACACAGGTGAGATTACTCCTACTTTTGGTGAATCTTTCTTGTGTGCATGTAAATGTTCTTCAGGGACAGGCAGCACGCTGTACAGTCACTGAGGTTTTGCTTGCTAGAGAACACATAGCCAGTAAAGATCCTGTCCAGAGAGATGCTTTTGATGCACAGGGAGACGACCTCATAATTGATCTGCAACACAGCAGAAAACAAACATAGTTATTGGGAGACCAACTTACAGGTACATATTCACATTTATTATATATATATATATCATACATTGCTATGAGTTTAACTTGGAGGAGTAATAGGAGTAATACTGAGTAATATTGTTCCCCAGTGATCTATATTATTAGATTAGATTAGATTGGATTAGAAATACTTTATTAATCGCAAACTTGGAAATTGCATTGCAGCAACATCATTTCACCCATAGGTAAGTAATATAATAAGTAAAATAATATAATTTAATAATAAAATAAGATTTCATTGTATAATGTGATGGCATGTGGCAGGAAGGATTCCTGTATCTGTCCCTTCAACAGCAGAGCTGGAGCAGCCTATGGGAGAAGCTGTCTGTCCATAAGCATCCGGGTGTTCAGTCTGTAGCTTAGCAACTGCGGTGCTTACGACTTCACAGACCACTGCTGCATCAGCTGAAGGGAGGATGTAAACAGCGAGAGGAGACGTTCCCTCACATTCACATGTTCGGGGTTGCACCACCTCTCACTCACATGAAGCCCACCACCTTTCTTCTTCAGACTTTTAGAAGGGTCTCTTTCCCTGGAACCTCCACGCTGTTGTTGGAGCAACCAAGTTGCAGCCAAGTTTCACTGAAGCAAAAGATGCTGCACTCACAGTATTCCCACCAGTGCTGTAAGTTCATCTGCCCCATTCCCCAAAGACCTCATGTTTCCCATAACAATCGCTGGGACCACTGGTCTATGCCTTCTCTCCTTCTCCCTCCGTTTTACTCCAATTCTGCGACCCCGTCGTCTCCTCCGTAGTAGCTCCTCCGGGACCACAGGTCTGTCTCCGGGCAACAGCACAGGCTTACACAGCGCAATCAGCTGTTCACGCATGTAAACAATGTTGTTACGCTTATCGGCCAGGGTAACAAAACGTCCTCCGGTTGTCACAACTTGATTGTACAGGTTGTAGGTGTTCCGAAAAAAAACAAACAAGCAAAACACTAACTATTACATAAACAAAGTTTAAAAAACACTATGGGAGCTGCGTCTGCAGGCAGCCACCTGGAGCAGCGCCATGGCAGCAAGTATGTTGTTGTATGTATGTCTAAGAATTATACCTATATAGATTGGTTGCAGGTGCAGCCTTAGATCCAGTGCTACAACCATGTTCTCCTCCTATGTATATCCATCCATATGTCCATATATCTCCTATATCCACACTTTCTGTAAATTCAATTATCAAATAGCTGATATAAAATGACCACATGGAAAGGTAATTACGGTTTGAGGCATGATTTGTAAAGTACCAGGTCTATGTGCCATATGTAGCCCGTCTTTTAGGTACAAGCTCTTAGTTTTGTTTTGGCTGGTTGGAGGTCCTCTCCTGTTCAGAATTATGTGCAAACTGTAATTGATCACCTTTGATGAGTATGCATGGGGAGGGACCATACTCACATACACCTTGTAAAACTTAACTTAATAACTTGAGTTTCAAAATTTACAAAAACAATGTGTCCTTTCATTGTGTCCCTGTCTCTTGCTGTTGGACTGGTAATTAGTATTACATGGCTGCTATGACATCTATTTGTTGCTTATATTTGATGTTTAGCTGTGTTAGCAAAGTTGTCCATATTTACGACTGTGGTATTGATTCTCAAATGCCAATTTCAATGCAATGTTGGCTTAAAAACTTAAAAACTGCTTCTTCCAAGTTTTGGCTGTTATGAAGGGTGTAGCTGAAACATAAAAGGTAGGTACACAGCATGTGTCTGTGTATATACAAAAATGCAGGTACCTCGTGAAAGAGATTGATGATCGTGTCATCTGTGTTGAAGTAGGGGGAGTTGGTCCAGATTATGCGAATGAGACTGAAAATGTGTTTCAGTTTAGGAGCAACTTGGCTAGGCTTGAGCTGGGCAAGCTCTTCACATGGCTCCTTCAATATAGACAGGAAGGCATGGTTTGATTTGGCCTCCACAGAATAATCCTGGGCACAACAGATACAAAGTAAAGGTTATTATTATTATCATTATTTTGAATTAAGAGATGATTTTAGATTTGAGACAGACTTCCTGTACCTGTAATTTCTTGGCTACGTCGCTGAAGCCCTCGACATAGATAGACTTGGAGAGCTGCAGGATGTTCTTTATGTGCAAGACTCCTGGCTTTTGCAGCTGCCAGCTGATGTGTGACAACTTATCAGAGTGACTCTTCCAGAAGGCTATCTCCTCCAGTGGGCCTCTAGTGTCCCTCATATTCTTCTTCACTTTTTGCTCATTCAACACCTCCTTTACCTGATTTGTCCAGTGGATCATGACAGCTAAAAAGATGAAGAACAAGTAAGTGCACCAAATGGGATCCAGGGGTAGGTAGAGATAGTGAGAGAAGAAGAGAAGAAAGATAAAAAAGAGGAAGAAGAAAGATAAAAAGTCAGAGAAAAAAAGAGAGAACAGAGTTGTAGGGAGAAATTTAAAAAGAAAGAGAATGGGTGGACAGAGAGCAGGATCAAACCATGAACAAGTTGGACTGATTTTTGCTATTTTCAACAAAAACTCAAAGAGCAAAAGATTGCTATTAGACGCAGACCCCACAGAGACAAATGGAAACAGAAGGATACCACCCCCCCACACACAGACACATGCAGAGCTCAGCAGGCTTACTCTCCATTCTGAATAACAGCTTCTTGTCTTTGCTGGCATCCTCAGGGCTTAACTGCTGACATTCCATTGGGACGTATAGAACTGTCTTCCCCTCCTTCTTATTCACATCATCTGTTCAAAAGTAAAAGTACATGAAATATTAAACTGTAAGACATGTAAAAAAAAAAAAAACTCAAACCATTATGACAGCCATCCTGTGCACTCTGTACCAACTGAAGCCAAATATGACACATGCTTTTCATGATTCCTTCGGCACCATCCTGACATGTGGATCTGTTTACCAAAGACCTTGAAATGACTGTTAGATTACTCTTTAATGACGTACTGCATCTTCTACTCTCCACAGTGATGTGAGCAACTAACTAGTTAGCCACAAGCTTCCATACATGGTGATAATTTTAGCCATGGTATAAAAGCAATTGCAGGACAAAACAATTACTGATTACATAGAAACTTAAGGTCATGGATGTAACCCCGGGTCTCTGATTAGCATGAGGGAGTGTCTCACCATGGGAATGCCTCCTGCGTGACTTCATCAGATGCTCAAATAATACTGGGCCAGTTCTAACTGGTTGGCAAAAGTGAGGTCTATGACAGGAGGGGATGGGACCCTCCTCCTATATAATAGGCTGACATAGTGTCAGTTTTCATTCAAAATAAGCTCACCTCTCTTCGATAGTAAGAAGGGTGGGCTGGTGAGACACTCACTCTAATCAGAGAATTCCAGTCAGATTTTCTGAGCAGCTTGGGTGTTTCTCTAAGCCCTAATGAATTCTCCTTCACATCCTTCCTTGAGCTTGATGGAAAACATCATGAGGTAAAAAGTGTTTAGGAAAAGACATTGGTCATTCTTTGACTATTCAACTGTACCCATGTTCCTTGCTGTCAGTGTCAGGTTCCCACTCCTTTCTTTTGTCTGTGCACTTGTGCCATGGGCCTGGTCCAGCTTATAGTAACTCTCTGTATTTCTGCATTTCGTAGTTGGACTGGACCCATCTGCATTTGGGTTCACTTATTGAACGAAACACATTTTGATAATATTCCGCTACAACTACAACAAAATGCATTTTAAACCTTACTGAGAGTATGTCAATATTATAGCAAGATTTATTTTGTGCAGTAACCATTTACAGTCCCTGTTAGTGTGTGTAGTTGTTGGGGTTCAGCTAATTTTAACTTCACAGCACTGCATCATATCCTAGAAGATCTTCATTTGTTCTAGTTTAGAAAGCACAGTATGTTACTTGAAGATTTCTTTTTATCGAGATGAACGTATATCGCAGTATAACCTAAAATTTATATTTATAAGCCATCACTCAGCCCTATGAGGAAGTTTCTTACCACTACGACCTTGTGTGGATTGGTTGGTTGTCTCTTTTCCTCTGAGATACCCACCTGTGAGGTTGAGAAGGTAGCAATGCATGTTGTTGGTATAGTCGTCCTTTATGTTCTTGTCCCTAAAGTTGTGAAGGGCCACTGCAGGGGCATGGATATAGGCCATTTTACTAAGCAGGCTCTTGGCAGGGTCACCCCGCACACTGCCGAACTGCACCACTTTATCAAATGTCTCTGCTGTGATTTTGGATCCTGGCTTGCGGATGAAATAGTTCAGGCACTCTGCCACCTGAAGACATAAAGAGACAGAAAAGATATAGAGAGTGAGCTAAAAAAATAAACCTACTGTAAAGTCATGAAGTCAGAGTCATGCAAATGCTTGTAAATTAATTCAAATGAGGATTTTGGGATTAAAAGTGTAGCAGAGAATGTGTTGTACTGGTGAGGGTATGGAGTATTCCACCCGCAGTCTGGCACTGGTGTCTTTGTAGACCACCATAGTTGTGATAGTGGTGTCCACAATAAACCGAACCAAAGCGCTCTCATTCTCCTCTGTCCACAAATCTTTGGTTACACCAGGAAGAGCCACACAACGGATAAACAGCTGGATGGAGCAGAAAGCAGAAAAGGGGGAGGGAGGGAAAGATGGCTGCTTATTTAGTGATATAATAGAAGAAAACGTAAAAATGATTCATGTCAGTCAATAACTCAGCTTTACCTGACCAACGCTCTTTAAGTATTCCTCTTCCATTTCTTTCAGAGCTTCCACTTCAAACACATCTTTCCTTGCAGTTACTGAAACATGTAACTAAGGACACACAAACACACACACACAGTGCAATGCTATGACATATTGTGACCGCAAGTGTACATTTTAAACCTTTAAACCTAAACTATCCTGTTGTTTGCCTTAGAAAAAAGTGATGATGTAATGTGTAATCAAATGTTGCCTATTTTGGCCAATGTAATGATTTAATTCATTTAAATGGAATAAAAGGCCATTTTCCCATAATTCCTATAGTGCTGCCTGCCTGAACATTCATATTGAAAGTTTGTCCTTGTTATTCAAAGTATGATGACAAAAACTGGCAACTCTTATATTCCAAGTGTCTTATTTAATATGTTCTCACTCCTTTGAATTGAAATAGAGGTCATCCTGGTCTGCCAGACTCATCTGATACATCATACATATCTGATACATCACATCCGCGAGACAGTTATAGATTAAAGTCACTTCCCAAATGTTTCAAATTTGTTCAACTTCTGTTATTTCCCCTGTTAAGTTTGTTGTGCATACAACTAAAGACATACAGATTAGTATGTCTGTCATCAACAAAGACTTTTTACATAATTCATCATGTCAGTTCAGTCCAGTGACACAAACTCCACCTCCACCACCATCTACATCTGTCAAACTACATATGCCACAGCTGACGCCACATAGACAGAATAGGAGACCGATAGTTGGTTCTGCTCTCTGTATGTGTGTGTGTGTGTGTGTAATCTTATGGGCTACAGAAATAGAATGGCATTTTATTTAAATTAAATGTATGTTTCCATTATTCTATTATTCCATTCTCACTTGATATTCTGCTTTTCCAGTTTTCAGGGCTCATCATAGCATCTATTTCCAACTCCAGATTTTATCCTTGGAACACAGTGCAGTGCAAACACTGGTGTGTAACATTAACTCTACAGTTGTAAGTATTTAGATTATTGAATCATTTTCAACACGTGCCAATGATACACAGGCAGGCCGCCTTTAAGTTACATATGCAACAAATAACTGTTCTTAACATTAGACGTGTATTATACTACATTTATTACATCTATAGATATGTATTCACTTCACAGTTGAACCCTGGTCAGGACTTTAAAATATATTATTATGAGGATTAGTTACACCGCTAATGGCTGGTTGCTGTTAACAATAAAAGTTTGGTTTTTAGTTTTTCCCAGCTTTACCACAGCTTGACCTTTCTTATTTAGCAAATAATAAATAATACTTTTTTTTGTCGGTTAATGTAGCTAAAGTTAGCATCAGCCGTTAGTGACCTTAGCCAACGAAATGAGAAGAGATGCTACGCAGAGGCTATATGTCCTGAAATATTTAAACTCCAAATCAGTTATCATGTTTTTAATCTCAAAATGAGTTAATCTCAAATTAAACCACTCAGTCTGTGTGTGTTGATGTTAGCTTTAGGAGACACATCCACCCACCTCACGTCGCAGCGGAGAGTTAACCGTTGGTTGAACTTAATTGAGGTGCATTCAGGGACAATATGAAATTCCAGTCACATATGGAGAACTTCAAAATAAGAGTGAAAGTGAGTTAAAAAAGAGTGAGATTGAGTGAGTGAGTTTTAAAAAAAGCAGCAGTTAAAATCTATCAACTGCTGTGCCATGCTTTGCTTTACTGTTCGTGTATATATATATATATATATATATATATATATATATATATATATATATATATATGTGATTTGATTTGATTTGATTTATCTATCAAAGTATACATACATACATTTGATAGATACAGATGCTTTACAATCTGTACAGGGAGTGACACCCTCTGTCCTTAGACCCTCAGTTCCAGTGAGGAAAAACTTGCCCACAAAAAAACTTTAACAGGGAAAAAATGTGAAATAAACCTCAGGAAGAGCCACAGAGGAGGGATCCCTCTCCCAGGACGGACAGACGTGCAATGGATGTCACATGTACAGAACAATCAACACAAACATATTGTACAATTACAATGAATTACAATAAATGGTAGAATGATTACAGTAGCAGTGGAACCTGTGATAGAGATAGAGAGACACAGATGCACAGCAGCAGTAAAGTACCAACTAAACTGTAGTGGAGATATGGTAGCAATAGTGACAGTAATGCTATATATGGTGGACGTCAGCAGCAGACCACAGCAGTAGCCACGATCCATGAGATCCTGCTGGACAAGAAAGCACAGGAAGAAGTTAAATTGCCTGTTTATGTGTATTTGAGAGTCCCCAATAACATCCAGAGTTCAGAGTTTCTCAAACAACCACTGGACTCAGTGGTGTCCCCTGCTGGTGACTTTGGCGGCATATGACTGTTTGTATAGTGTGAAGTGTGACAGTGTGAAGATACATCAGTTTCACCATCTATTAAGAAATCACACCTTTTTTCCTCTTTGGCTGAGGTTGGGGAGAGATCGCTGGTCCAGGAGATCGCTGTTCATGTCCCATGTGTAAGACAGTCATAGTTCACTTATTTTAGCTTATATATGTAGGGTCACTTAAAAGACAAACAATTAATTTCATAATTTGATGAGTTTTAATGACACTGATTTATTAATTAGCTCCATCGGTTTTCCATAACCACTTGTCCTTCAGAGTTGCACTGGCCTGGAGCCAATCAAAGGTGTCTTCGGTGAGAGACGGCGTAAACCTTGGATAATTCTCCAATTTGTCACAGAAACTTTCTTGCTGGTGCTAGATTAATTTGTGATTGTAACTTGTGATTGGCACTGGCAAGAAGTCATTGTCAAAATTTACTTAAAGTCAAATTTATCATTATATTTTTATTATGTTTCCATCACATTACATTTCCATTTAGTCACTTACTGCAGAAACAGTAACATTCCCAGCAGCCTCATCAGTGTAGATGTTGGCTCTACATCAATCAGAATGAAATCCTACACATGCCTGTAAATGCATTAATGGCTGTAAACTCTTGATAACAGACCATGAAACTTTATGTCATTTCCTTATGATTGTGTTCAGTAGATGAATGACTTCCTGGATTGAGGCAGTGATGCAAGGTGTTTGTGTTTAGAATCCACTGCAGACTTAGAGGAATGATAAACAGACTTTAGACTTCTTTATTTCACTCTGATCCTTCACATGTGGACACAGTTACACATGTAACTATTGATGGGAAGGAATGATATGGCCTAAAATGATGTTATGAGGAAATAGTTTGAACCCTGCAGAGCTACGTTTAATAACTGATCAATATGGTGACTGATCAGTAAGTCAAAGACGTGTTCATCAGAGGTCAGAAAAAGAAAACCTACTAGATCACAGAGAGGGAGATAAGCGAGAAATGATTGTCGTCATTCAACAGATCATATTTACTGGAAGCTATGCACTCTTCTTCATGACAAGAAATCTTCTGCTTTTTCTTTTCTTCCACACTAATTATCTGTTATCTCCTCTTCTTTCAGTCAGAGCGGTCAGGACTCTGCCCTGCCTTTCCCGACACTCTACAAACTTTAACTCACGATCATAAACCTGAACCAGAGCCAGGAAACAGCACAATATCCTACGTTTATTCACACTATATATCTCTGATGATTATACTTCATAGTTACAGTTTTATAATTAAAACAAGGTTTGTGAAGCATGATCACTAGAGATTAAACTGTGATCAGACTCAGCTACAGTATAAAAATGAATGCTTAAATTTTCATCAAAATATAACTTTATGAAAGAAATTCTTCTTTTAAACAGGAGCACTGCTCCCTTTAAAACCTTGAATTTTATTTAATCTAATTTAAATTAGCCGAAATTCATGCTAAGTACACCCTCTGTGTTCTGAGAGATTGCTAACTATTAACTCTTTAAAGACACCTTCTCAGCCTACAGTGAGAGCGCTATAATTATAGATTACGTGGAAGGTATCATTTAGTGAGGGCAACACATCCTTACCAAGAAATTTCTTCACAGTTTGAAAATTGCTCAAAGTTGGGGTACCTGTAACCGATTTTTGAAAAATCGAAAATGTTTAAATTTAGCTTTAAGTAACTTGTGAGGGGTCAAACTAGGGTTTTTTATGATTCTGAGTTGTTTGCAAGCATTAGTTTTTCACCAAAACCACTCCTTAGTGCAAAAACAGCCACCCCCACTTTTCCCACTCACTGCATTTTCAGCCATTATTCACGAATAAAGGGTTCCAAACCCACGCCCCGCCTCCCCAAAAACAATGAAAATAAAAATAACCCAATTAACACCATGAAAAAAATCTTTTTTCTATTCGTCTAAAGCAATAGCCTCATGGAAAAGTAACAATTGTTAGGGCAGCATTAGTTTTTCACCAAAACTGCTCCTTAGTGGAAAAACAAACATTTGAATTTGAAAAGTAGCGTTATTCGTTTATTTCAGTATCTTGCATAATACTGATCCACTCTGCCACACGCTTCATGTGTCAATGTCTGAGTCTTCTCCAAACTGAACATCATCATGAACACAATTCTTGCATTTAATGCCTTTGCAAACTCCACATGCCGAGATACACCTGACACCATTCTTTTTGCAGCTGCACCGGCAGTCGTTGCAATCTCCATTGCAATTTCAGACTGTGAACTGAAGAAGCTCCTCAGGAGCCATGGGGTCTAGTGTTGGAACTGGCTCATATCCCTGAACACCTAATGTCCATCCATAGTCACTAGGGTCCAAAGACATGCTCTTAAGAAGGATCCAGTCCTGGGTTTGTATATATGCATGGGGAGTGCTGTACCCTCTGTTGGAGCCTCTGGTTTGATCACCCCAGCTGCTGCTTTCTGTGAGAACATGCTGTATCAAATTGAACCCAAACTGGTACCTGATGCATGGTAAATGCACTGAAAGATGGCTATATCAAGTTGAATCACTGCATCCACTCCATCCAAGCCTGTGTTTCAAGGAAGATGTCCACGTGTTCATGAATATGCACAAAACCTGCAAAAATGCACTCTGAGATTTGTTTCAAATGCAAAATGCAATAGAAAGAAAATGTATTGTTATTATTGATGAGCATTACCCAATCTCTGCATCTGAGTCCTATCACTGAGCCCTGGGCCTGATACACAGCCAATCAGTTATTGCCCAAATGATGCAGTACTTACTGGTATAGTAGATACATTTCCATGTAAATCTGTGAATGAAACCTTTACAGGAAACAAGGAATGCAGTTAGTTATTTTCCACTGCAGGAACAGTAACATTCCCAGCAGCCTCATCAGTATCGGCCTCAACAGACCATAAAACTTTATGACATTTCCTTATGATTGTGTTCAGTAGATGAATGACTTCCTGGATTGAGGCAGTGATGCAAGGTGTTTGTGTTTAGAATCCACTGCAGACTTAGAGGAATGATGAACAGACTTTAGACTTCTTTATTTCACTCTGATCCTTCACATGTGGACACAGTTACACATGTAACTATTGATGGGAAGGAATGATATGACCTAAAATGATGTTATGAGGAAATAGTTTGAACCCTGCAGAGCTACGTTTAAAAACTGATCAATCACTATATTTGCTGGGCGTCTTTTCAGTGCTTGAAGCTACATTATAACAGCCTGGTTTGTTTGACTTGGTTATGTATTTTCAACAATAAAGAATCCTCAGCACATGAGCATGTTCTCTGTAATACAAGAAAGCCAAACAAGAACCCAGTTCCAGAAGCACTAAGTATATTTATTCAAGTGCGATACTCAAGACCAGAACCGAACAGATCAATGATTTTATATCGATCAAAAGCTTACTTGTATGAAACTAGTTTCTTGTAGTAACAAGCTCTTTTTTAGCCTCTTTCAACTCATTGTTTTGGTTTAACAACAACTTTACTGTTTTGGGTCAGACTCAGGGCTCTCATCAACTTTGTGGGGCAGAGTTTTAGTGGGGCAGCAGGGCCTTCTTGGGCAGTCTTGTTCAGTGCTGATTCCACCAGACAGTGATGTTATCCATCATGATGCTCTGAGTGGTGCAGGAATAGAAAAGGGCCTTGGAATTCCCTTTAGCATCTGAGGTGAAACAGTCTCTGTCTTACTTTTCTCACCACAGAGTGAGGATACAGCACCCAGGTCAGGTCCTTGGTCATGTGAACACAGGGTAATTGAAGATGTCCACTCTCTCGACTGAGGACTGTTCATATTGAAGGTGGATGTTATAAATTAAACAAAAGACAGTGAATACTGAACTTTAGACACCGATATGACTGAATGTTGCTCTGTGTCTGCTGGACAGACTGTCCAAAACAAAGTGATGAACATACTGTAGCTTCATCAAACACTATTTCCCACCAAGCCCTTCACATGTGAATCATCTCTGCAGTGAATTCATTTGGCCAAACTTTTGTCCAAAGCAGCTTCAGGAAGAGATGAGTTACAGAAGTTAGTGGAACAGGAGCAGCAGCTGTATGAAGTTTTTCAATCTTTCAGTCTTCTACATCAAATGCACTTTGCTGCTTGTGTACTTTTACTCATGTTGAATTTTGACCTTAACTTAAATGCATTTGAAAGTTTTGTTGCAGTATTGCTGACATCACTGTCGTCTCTGTATCTGTTCATATGTCCTTTACAATACAGGTCCAGAACACTCAGCTTACACACAGACTGCAGCTGCACATTCAGCCCAGTGTCACTTTTTGAAACCATTAACCTGATTTGAAACCACAACAATAACAACAAAGGAGTGGTTTCAAAGAGTTAACATGCTGCCAGGAAACAGATCAGAGTTCAGCTTCAGGTCTTCATGTGCACGCTGCAATCATCTTCCAGCACATGAGCTGAGTCATAGTCAAACATCAGCACGTTCTGCCACGCACACGCCAGCATACATGTGACTCGGTGTGGCTCAGGTGTGTGTATATAAAGAGTGGGCAGCCTCCTGTCATCACTGCATCACTCAGCTACCTGAACAACATCAACTCACATTTACCTGACAGGTAAGACACCTGCTGAATTTCTTTTCATTCAGTGGAGCTCATGCTCCTGCTCTCTCTCTCTCTCTCTCTCTTTCTCTCTCTCTCTCTCTCTCTCTCTCTGTATATTTATTGGCAGTTCTTCTTTCTCCTCAGAGAACAATCTGTTGATCGTCACCATGAAGACTGTCCTGGTCCTCTCCATTCTCCTCTGTGCTGCATTTGCAGGTCAGATTCAACACAGACCATTCAGACAGAACACACACGCTATCATAGAATAAGACTGGGTTGGCCAGTGGCAGAGGCTGAGGGAGGAAAGTCACATGCATACAGATGCACACACAGTGTAATATGTGCACAACTGTTCCTGACAGTGTTGTGTGTTTCTCTGCAGCTCCAGCTGAAGACAATCAAAAGGCTCCAGTGGAGGCTCCCAAGGAAGAGATGGCTGCTGCACCTGGTTAGTGTCCTCTTTAAAGTGTGTCAGAACAGAACCAGGTTGGAAAAGCTCATTGAACTGATGAAGGAAGTTTAGGACTGTTGGTCACTTCTCTTGTCTTAAGCTGATGTGATGTCAGTCTGTCTGCAGTTTGAAAAGAAAAATGATTGAAGATCATAGTCAACTCATTCAACTCATTGATTGTGTTTCTGTGTGTTTGTGCAGCACGTGTGTTTGAGGAGGCAGCAGCACCTGAATGTAAGATCCACATCACTGTTTTCATCTTTCCTGCTTGGTCCTTCATGAGTGAGGTCACCATGGCAACAACAAGAACACAGTTTTCTTATAACTATCTTCCTCTCGACAAAAGTGTCATTTAGAATGTCCAAATATCAAAGTGACATGCTGATGGGACCATAGCAGTGTTTCAGTATGTGTTGTTGTTCTCAGTGTATTTCAGTCAAAGTGTTCCGTTGAAGTAAAGTCAGTGTTGTCCTTCTTCTGTCTCTGTAGCTCGCTTTAACTTCTGTCCAGACGGCTGGTTCAGCTACGGCTCTCGCTGCTTCAAGTTCGTCAATTCTGCCATGTCCTGGTACAATGCTGAGGTACTGCTACTGTAACACTTCTATGTTGGTATTGTGAGCAGTCAGCCCCATTAAGCTTGTACACACTGTGTGTACCAGTGTGGATGGTGATGGTATCTGTTAGGAGGTCAGTCGGTCTGTCACCATCAGTCCATGAAAAGCTGAGCTTTATGTTCATGTAGAAGCTGGCCACAGTTCCATTTGGAGGAAGAAAGTGAAGACATGAAATGACACAACAAACATTTAGTTGTAAAGCCACAAAGACCCCTCTGTGCTTCCTCTGCCCAACAGGAGCATTGCAACAGCCTGGGCGCCCACCTGGCCTCAGCCACCGACCCCAGAGAATACAGCTTCCTCCAGCAGATGACACAGACAGCCGGTCAGAGCTTTGCATGGCTGGGAGGCTTCAACCTGCAGGTCTGAACTCATGAAGTAATACCACCTCAGTCAGTCCAGGTGAACCCAGGACCTGGTCCAAAGGGGTCTAGACTTACTCTAGATGTATGTGAGAGCAACACTTCACTTCAACACTCATGCTCTTTGTCTCTCAGGGCCGGTGGATGTGGATTGATCGTGAAGGTTTCTATTACACTAACTGGTACTCCCAGTCCTCCACCAGCAGCTGCCCCTGCATCTACTTGCGCTCCACCAGTAAGTCCACCTGTTTGATTTATCTGAACAGCAACAGCAGCCAAACTTTGATCAGCTTTTACCTGTTTTTAATGCTGTTTTCTCACAGAGAATAGAATATTAGCTAATGTGTTAGTTCATATGACATGTACTTTGTGGCTATCTGAATGAATGGAGTGTTGATGTGTTTTCTCTCTTTGGAATTTCAGCTGGATGGAGTAACTCCCAATGTAGCTCTGCACACCGCTTCATCTGCTCCAAGAACCCGTTCAACTGTTAACAAACATACTGAACATCTGGAGCCTTGGCATGGATGGAGTTTTCCATTGTGTATTCTTAAAAGGGTCAAATGAATCATTCATTGTTAAATCATTCATAAAATGAATTAAGATGTTTTACTAAAGCTTTTTTGTTTCTAACTGTAGCAGTAGATTTCTTTTCCAGAATAAAGAGTTCTAAAAATGAAACAATGTGTGATCTTTCTTTAAGGGCTGTAATCTGAATAGTGATTTCAGGTTCACAAAGCAGAGCAAATAATGTCTTATAGATAAATCTCGAATCTCGAATCTTCGAATCATGGTTTTGGTGATATAAGACAAGTATCAGAAAAAATGTTACTAAGAGCTACTGGCTGCAGAATAAAGACATGATGAAGGTTTCAAGTGGAAAATGAGTCTGAAGATTTTCAAAGTGTTCTTCATTGTAAATGTATCCAGCTGATAAGACAGGGTTGTATAATGAGATGAGATCTCTCTCTCTCTCTCTCTCTCTCTCTCTCTTATCATGCATATCAATGTAAAGCAGTTCGATAACCCTTAGAGTCTGCATAAACGGGGCCTGAGGTTTTATTGTTCTGTCAATCATTATCTCTCTCTCTCTCTCTCTCTCTCTCTCTCTCTATCAATGTAAGGCAGTTCGATATCCCTTAGAGTCCGCATAAACGGGGCCTGAGGTTTTATTGTTCTGTCAATCATTATCTCTCTTACACCTTTTCTTTGGATATTACTAACTACACTTCTTCCCCGGAGTTTCTGTGCTTTCTCGTCCAGCAGGTTCTCATGGATCGTGGCTGCCGCCGTGGTCTGCTGCTGACGTCCACCATATTTAGCATTACATGCCATATATAGTCATTATTGCTACCATCTCCACTACAGCTTTGTTGGTTAATGACTTATTGCTGCTGTGCATCTGTGTTCCACTGCTACTGCAATCACCTTACCATTTATTGTAATTCATTGTAATTGTACAATATGTTTGTGTTGATTGTTCTGTACATGTGACATCCATTACACGTCTGTCCGTCCTGGGAGAGGGATCCCTCCTCTGTGGCTCTTCCTGAGGTTTCTTCCACATTTTTTCCCTGTTAAAGGTTTTTTTGTGGGCAAGTTTTTCCTCACTGGAACCGAGGGTCTAAGGACAGAGGGTGTCACTCCCTGTACAGATTGTAAAGCCCTCTGAGGCAAAATGTGTTTTGTGACTTTGGGCTATACAAATAAAAATTGATTTGATTTAATTTGATTTGATTTGATTTGAAGTTGTAATGCCTTTTATACGACATATAGATAAAATCTTGGCTCCCTTGTCAGATGGCAGCAGGGTGAACAGGCTGCAGCTGTGGTTGGTACTGGCTTTTAGCAGGGAACCAGAACAGCTCATGGAAGAGCTGCTTTGTTTCCACATGTTCACACTGACGACCAACACAAACAAGTTAAATAGAGAGTTTTTGCGAATGTCATACTTTAATTCATGAGCAGTCGCAGGGACAAATATATTTATAATGTGCAGCTGCTGATCTACTACTGTCAGAGTCTTCACTACATCAACAGTCAGTATGTGATCACACAGTGAAAAAGTTTCATACAAAAACCTCCCTCAGTCAGACTGAACAGAAACTGAACTGACTGCTGCAGCTGGAAGCTACTGCAGAGACTGATGCACTTCACTGAGGATACAAAGACATTTCAAACCAGATCATTCATTTCACCTGAACCAAAACCTATAAACCTCCAGCACCACGGGGCTGCTGCCCTCCTCCCAGCTGATACTGCTCCTGCTGTCCACCTTCCAGGCCAGACTCCAGTCTGAGGGGAAGCCCTTGTTGGCCAGACACATGAGCGTGGCCTTCCCCTGCTGCAGCTCCTCACTGGAGGGTGGCAGCACCGTCAGGGTAGGGGTGGTATCACCTAGGAAACACCAATCAGATTAGAGGCCAAGGACCACACAGCTGTCAGTTAACCAGCAGACACTTTGACACCTTCACTGTGTGAGAGATGATGTTCTCCTTTAAGGAGTTTCTGTCAGATGATTTTTCTGCTCCACCAGTCACTCACTCACACATTGTTTCACTTCCCTTCATGAAGCCTCTCATGCATATCAGCACAGAGAGAATCATCATACACAGTGACCTGAAATATATCAAACTACACTGGAAATGAATATGTGTTGGACAAAATAAATGAAAAATCCATATTTTCGTCATAAAGACAAACATTAATTGTTCATTATCATGAATCATTAATAGTTAATTGTTGGCCAAAGATAAGTGAGGACAATGTTTGCAATGTTCATATGATAGGTGTTATGGAATTTTCTATTCTTGTAGTGTTCTGAGTGACACATACATACTTTTAAATGGAATATAATAAAAGCACAAACATACAGACATTATACAAGGTTACATGAAGTCACATGTGGGCATTGAGGTCCTCAGCAGTATTAGCTGTTTGTCTTTGGCTGGCAGTAGCAGGTGTCGTCCTATCTCAACACTGTTGTGGCCAGGGTCGAAGGACTCTGGTGCTGCATGCTTAGACATAATAGACAGCTTGCCACTGACATTCCAATCTGCGTAAACAGACATCTGTGTCTCCAGACTTAATCATGTTGACGAAGACACCATCCTTGGTAAAAGCATTCTCTTTTACCTAATTCTGGGCGTATAGTGTTTGTGATGTTATCTTGGGGTTTAAAGTCTGTCCACCAGCATGAGTTGGGCAGAATGTGAGACTGACTCAGACACTTCTGATGCTTTATGAGAATGTCTCTAATTCTCCTTGGCCAAGTGTCAATAAATAATACAGCATAAGACATCAGAGGCTCCTGAACACTTTCTTTCTTCCTGACCTCACCACTGACCTTTGGCTTCAGCGATTTCTCCACAACAATAGGTTTAAAAAGCTCGCAGCCTCAGAAAACTGTCAAAGTTATTTCAAACTGAGGTCAAAAGACTTTCAGAGACATTATATCAGGACCCTGTTACATTTTCAACAGTTTCTCTCACTGTTCAAAACACTTTAAATTAAACTTCTGAACATTTTAAATAGACACATTAAAGGCTGAATTTAAATTGTGTAAAGTACGTAAGTGTTGTTCTTTAATCTTTCCTACATTTCAAGATGTTCACATTTCACATATTACACTGGAACATGTCATGAAAAGTTCCTTTAAGCTGATCTGAGTTCAATTTTGAAGTTAAACAATAGAAACAAAGAATAAAATGGAGCCCTTGATTTCAATCAATCCGATACACTAAATGTTCAGATACAGAAATTAAACCTTAACTGATGACATCATATTTCATCTTTAAGCAGAAACTTAATTCCAAAATTCTGTCTGGTTCTTCCACCGAATGGGTATTACAGTGATACAAACTCATTGAGCCGCCGTACAAAAACCTCTCACTGTAATTGTAGTTGTTACATTAATGTAATTGCAGTAATTACATTAATGATTTGATTTCACATACAAAACGTTTCCTGGTCCAGAATTAATGGGAAAAAAGATAGAAGTGAAAATTCCATATATCCATTTTGAGAGGAAAACGCCTGGACAGAAAATTCATAAATTCCAATAAATATTGAACTTACTTCCAACATGCACTCTGGTTCCTCCACCAAATGGGTACCACAGTGATACAAACTGATTCAGTCATCGTACAAAAACCTCTCACTGTAGACAGACGCAGCTTTCTGACTTGGACACAAATAATGTTAACATCAACAGTTCCTGTTTTTCTAACAAGGAACTATGAATTTGTTCCACTTTGGACTATATATTACTTAAATGTGGAGTAACTGTGAACCTTATTGGGCTCTATCATGACACTGTTTTTGTCCTTCCTCTACACAACTTCAAACCCAACCTGGAGCGTTTCAGAAGTAGAGCGTTTAGCCAGCCAGACTTGGTTTACTCAGATTTGGTCATTTTCCTGGTTTGTGTGTTTCCAGCACATTTTTTTTGTTTTGAAAATCAAGTGAATTCTCTATGCTGTATCTGTGTCTATAAAAAAACAAGCAATGTTTCATGGTGAAGTGCTGAGATTGAGTTGTGCAGTCACAGTCACAGACCGGGAAAGTCATTCTTGCAGCTGAACCCTCTGATAGTTGATCAGATTTGTTGATGTTTGTGTTTATTTATGAAATTGGAACAAAACATTCTTATCACTTTGAACTGTGACAGTGTTTATTACAATGTAGTTGTTGTTGCTGTTGCTGTTGTTGTTGTTATTGTTCGCTGTTGTTGTTGCTGCTGTTGCTGTTGTTGTTGTTATTGTTCGCTGTTGTTGTTGCTGCTGTTGTTGTTGTTCGCTGTTGATGTTGTTGTTGTGTAAATGTAGTTTCCACTGGTTCACATGCTTTATATGAGTCTGGCCTTGTTGTTATTCTACAGTAGAAATGTTTCCTGTGTGTCATAAAGAGAACATCAGATGAGTCATAATAAATGTTCCTTGGAATGATTGATGGATTTAATATGCAGACAAACATCAAATGACCTTCAAGGACACAAGGGAGGTGTCTTTTAAAATGACCTTCAGACTACAAACAAGTGAGGATTGTAGTATCGCTCAGATAACACAGAGCTGCAAACAGTCAACATCTATTTTTGTCATGTTGTCATACAGAAAAGTTCTGAGACATCTAACTTCACAGTAATGATCTGCGACATTTTCATGCCACTGACAGTCAATGAATACATTTAGACTTGAGTTAAGCAGGTTTCCATAGAACATTTATGTCAATGGATTAGAACTGCTGGAGACAGACATGAGAAAGGCTATATCACTTTTATTTCCATCAGTGTTTCCTTATTGGCCTCATGTGGACAAACTGAAGTTGCTGTATTTGAGGGAGAAAACAGGAAGACAAACATACTCATGTTCAGACTGTGTTCAAAGATCAAAGTTGCATCTACCTTAATGCCAGAGGTAATACAGAACATTTATCTGTCACTTCAACTCAACTTCAACTTTAGTAACATTCAGCAAGCTCATAATACTTCTATAATGAAGATAACTGTTGTTATAGCCTGACTTCATTCAGGCTTTAATGATTAGATTTGTAAAGGATTCATAAACTCAAGAATGCTCATGATTACAGTCGATATTAGGCTGTGGAATGTGAATGAATGAACTTGTTCTCTTGCAGCGGGCTGGTCCAATAGTGGCTGCAGTAGTACAAGGCCATCCATCTGCATGAGGAGAACTGATAGCTGCTAAACCTCACCAGGATACGGGGGGACATCAGAGGACAGTGTTCTTCATTCAAGTCTTGTAGAACATAGAATGTACCAGAACTTCATTTTAATAAAATTCTTTTGATACAAATGCTTAAAAAACATTAAAAACTCTTAAACAGCTCCACTACTGAGGAATGAGTGAAGAGGACAAACACCTAGGGATAGGTAGATAGATATAAAGATACCTAATTGTGGGTGTGACAGTGTAAAAATATTGTAAATGAATCTTGTCAATGTCCTTGATTTCACCACTCACATCTCACAATTTATACCTACAGTGTGGAACTTTGTCTCCCCCTTCTGGCAGTGAAAGTAATTACACAGACACTGTAGACACAGACACACTATGAAATAGGGTCAGCCATACTCAAACACACTAGTTGCTGTGGCCCACTCCATTCTTCCCCTATTCAGATCTAACAGAGCAATCATTGCTGGTTGATGTAAGTGATTACACAAACACCAGATTTAAAAACTGGTATATTTTACCACTTGATGTTCTCAAGCTTAATGGGCATTGTGTGAACTCTGGTGTTCCCACACTCCAGTTCATGGAGATAACTGATCACATTTTCAGCCTCATTTTCAGAAAGACATTTGTTGATGGTCAGACAAACAGAAGGTAGAGCACCACCTATTGTACATTCAGCTGAATGCAGGGCAGGGCCTTGTTGTTGTCTTTCGACAGACAGTAAAGTTCCCTGTCAGGATACTCTCAATGGTAAAACCCTTAAAAGGGTCAAATGAATCATTCATTGTTAAATCATTCATAAAATGAATTAAGATGTTTTACTAAAGCTTTTTTGTTTCTAACTGTAGCAGTAGATTTCTTTTCCAGAATACAGAGTTCTAAAAATGAAACAATGTGTGATCTTTCTTCAAGGGCTGTAATCTGAATAGTGATTTCAGGTTCACAAAGCAGAGCAAATAATGTCTTATAGATAAATCTCGAATCTCGAATCTTCGAATCATGGTTTTGGTGATATAAGACAAGTATCAGAAAAAATGTTACTAAGAGCTACTGGCTGCAGAATAAAGACATGATGAAGGTTTCAAGTGGAAAATGAGTCTGAAGATTTTCAAAGTGTTCTTCATTGTAAATGTATCCAGCTGATAAGACAGGGTTGTATAATGAGATGAGATCTCTCTCTCTCTCTCTCTCTCTCTCTTATCATGCATATCAATGTAAAGCAGTTCGATAACCCTTAGAGTCTGCATAAACGGGGCCTGAGGTTTTATTGTTCTGTCAATCATTATCTCTCTCTCTCTCTCTCTCTCTCTCTCTCTCTCTATCAATGTAAGGCAGTTCGATATCCCTTAGAGTCCGCATAAACGGGGCCTGAGGTTTTATTGTTCTGTCAATCATTATCTCTCTTACACCTTTTCTTTGGATATTACTAACTACACTTCTTCCCCGGAGTTTCTGTGCTTTCTCGTCCAGCAGGTTCTCATGGATTGTGGCTGCCGCCGTGGTCTGCTGCTGACGTCCACCATATTTAGCATTACATGCCATATATAGTCATTATTGCTACCATCTCCACTACAGCTTTGTTGGTTAATGACTTATTGCTGCTGTGCATCTGTGTTCCACTGCTACTGCAATCACCTTACCATTTATTGTAATTCATTGTAATTGTACAATATGTTTGTGTTGATTGTTCTGTACATGTGACATCCATTACACGTCTGTCCGTCCTGGGAGAGGGATCCCTCCTCTGTGGCTCTTCCTGAGGTTTCTTCCACATTTTTTCCCTGTTAAAGGTTTTTTTGTGGGCAAGTTTTTCCTCACTGGAACCGAGGGTCTAAGGACAGAGGGTGTCACTCCCTGTACAGATTGTAAAGCCCTCTGAGGCAAAATGTGTTTTGTGACTTTGGGCTATACAAATAAAAATTGATTTGATTTAATTTGATTTGATTTGATTTGAAGTTGTAATGCCTTTTATACGACATATAGATAAAATCTTGGCTCCCTTGTCAGATGGCAGCAGGGTGAACAGGCTGCAGCTGTGGTTGGTACTGGCTTTTAGCAGGGAACCAGAACAGCTCATGGAAGAGCTGCTTTGTTTCCACATGTTCACACTGACGACCAACACAAACAAGTTAAATAGAGAGTTTTTGCGAATGTCATACTTTAATTCATGAGCAGTCGCAGGGACAAATATATTTATAATGTGCAGCTGCTGATCTACTACTGTCAGAGTCTTCACTACATCAACAGTCAGTATGTGATCACACAGTGAAAAAGTTTCATACAAAAACCTCCCTCAGTCAGACTGAACAGAAACTGAACTGACTGCTGCAGCTGGAAGCTACTGCAGAGACTGATGCACTTCACTGAGGATACAAAGACATTTCAAACCAGATCATTCATTTCACCTGAACCAAAACCTATAAACCTCCAGCACCACGGGGCTGCTGCCCTCCTCCCAGCTGATACTGCTCCTGCTGTCCACCTTCCAGGCCAGACTCCAGTCTGAGGGGAAGCCCTTGTTGGCCAGACACATGAGCGTGGCCTTCCCCTGCTGCAGCTCCTCACTGGAGGGTGGCAGCACCGTCAGGGTAGGGGTGGTATCACCTAGGAAACACCAATCAGATTAGAGGCCAAGGACCACACAGCTGTCAGTTAACCAGCAGACACTTTGACACCTTCACTGTGTGAGAGATGATGTTCTCCTTTAAGGAGTTTCTGTCAGATGATTTTTCTGCTCCACCAGTCACTCACTCACACATTGTTTCACTTCCCTTCATGAAGCCTCTCATGCATATCAGCACAGAGAGAATCATCATACACAGTGACCTGAAATATATCAAACTACACTGGAAATGAATATGTGTTGGACAAAATAAATGAAAAATCCATATTTTCGTCATAAAGACAAACATTAATTGTTCATTATCATGAATCATTAATTGTTAATTGTTGGCCAAAGATAAGTGAGGACAATGTTTGCAATGTTCATATGATAGGTGTTATGGAATTTTCTATTCTTGTAGTGTTCTGAGTGACACATACATACTTTTAAATGGAATATAATAAAAGCACAAACATACAGACATTATACAAGGTTACATGAAGTCACATGTGGGCATTGAGGTCCTCAGCAGTATTAGCTGTTTGTCTTTGGCTG
Source organism: Nibea coibor (assembly GCA_023373845.1). Lineage (NCBI taxonomy): Eukaryota > Metazoa > Chordata > Actinopteri > Sciaenidae > Nibea > Nibea coibor. Next base: position 26,549,508 of record CM041719.1, on the reverse strand, counting down.
GCAGTAGCAGGTGTCGTCCTATCTCAACACTGTTGTGGCCAGGGTCGAAGGACTCTGGTGCTGCATGCTTAGACATAATAGACAGCTTGCCACTGACATTCCAATCTGCGTAAACAGACATCTGTGTCTCCAGACTTAATCATGTTGACGAAGACACCATCCTTGGTAAAAGCATTCTCTTTTACCTAATTCTGGGCGTATAGTGTTTGTGATGTTATCTTGGGGTTTAAAGTCTGTCCACCAGCATGAGTTGGGCAGAATGTGAGACTGACTCAGACACTTCTGATGCTTTATGAGAATGTCTCTAATTCTCCTTGGCCAAGTGTCAATAAATAATACAGCATAAGACATCAGAGGCTCCTGAACACTTTCTTTCTTCCTGACCTCACCACTGACCTTTGGCTTCAGCGATTTCTCCACAACAATAGGTTTAAAAAGCTCGCAGCCTCAGAAAACTGTCAAAGTTATTTCAAACTGAGGTCAAAAGACTTTCAGAGACATTATATCAGGACCCTGTTACATTTTCAACAGTTTCTCTCACTGTTCAAAACACTTTAAATTAAACTTCTGAACATTTTAAATAGACACATTAAAGGCTGAATTTAAATTGTGTAAAGTACGTAAGTGTTGTTCTTTAATCTTTCCTACATTTCAAGATGTTCACATTTCACATATTACACTGGAACATGTCATGAAAAGTTCCTTTAAGCTGATCTGAGTTCAATTTTGAAGTTAAACAATAGAAACAAAGAATAAAATGGAGCCCTTGATTTCAATCAATCCGATATACTAAATGTTCAGATACAGAAATTAAACCTTAACTGATGACATCATATTTCATCTTTAAGCAGAAACTTAATTCCAAAATTCTGTCTGGTTCTTCCACCGAATGGGTATTACAGTGATACAAACTCATTGAGCCGCCGTACAAAAACCTCTCACTGTAATTGTAGTTGTTACATTAATGTAATTGCAGTAATTACATTAATGATTTGATTTCACATACAAAACGTTTCCTGGTCCAGAATTAATGGGAAAAAAGATAGAAGTGAAAATTCCATATATCCATTTTGAGAGGAAAACGCCTGGACAGAAAATTCATAAATTCCAATAAATATTGAACTTACTTCCAACATGCACTCTGGTTCCTCCACCAAATGGGTACCACAGTGATACAAACTGATTCAGTCATCGTACAAAAACCTCTCACTGTAGACAGACGCAGCTTTCTGACTTGGACACAAATAATGTTAACATCAACAGTTCCTGTTTTTCTAACAAGGAACTATGAATTTGTTCCACTTTGGACTATATATTACTTAAATGTGGAGTAACTGTGAACCTTATTGGGCTCTATCATGACACTGTTTTTGTCCTTCCTCTACACAACTTCAAACCCAACCTGGAGCGTTTCAGAAGTAGAGCGTTTAGCCAGCCAGACTTGGTTTACTCAGATTTGGTCATTTTCCTGGTTTGTGTGTTTCCAGCACATTTTTTTTGTTTTGAAAATCAAGTGAATTCTCTATGCTGTATCTGTGTCTATAAAAAAACAAGCAATGTTTCATGGTGAAGTGCTGAGATTGAGTTGTGCAGTCACAGTCACAGACCGGGAAAGTCATTCTTGCAGCTGAACCCTCTGATAGTTGATCAGATTTGTTGATGTTTGTGTTTATTTATGAAATTGGAACAAAACATTCTTATCACTTTGAACTGTGACAGTGTTTATTACAATGTAGTTGTTGTTGCTGTTGCTGTTGTTGTTGTTATTGTTCGCTGTTGTTGTTGCTGCTGTTGCTGTTGTTGTTGTTATTGTTCGCTGTTGTTGTTGCTGCTGTTGTTGTTGTTCGCTGTTGATGTTGTTGTTGTGTAAATGTAGTTTCCACTGGTTCACATGCTTTATATGAGTCTGGCCTTGTTGTTATTCTACAGTAGAAATGTTTCCTGTGTGTCATAAAGAGAACATCAGATGAGTCATAATAAATGTTCCTTGGAATGATTGATGGATTTAATATGCAGACAAACATCAAATGACCTTCAAGGACACAAGGGAGGTGTCTTTTAAAATGACCTTCAGACTACAAACAAGTGAGGATTGTAGTATCGCTCAGATAACACAGAGCTGCAAACAGTCAACATCTATTTTTGTCATGTTGTCATACAGAAAAGTTCTGAGACATCTAACTTCACAGTAATGATCTGCGACATTTTCATGCCACTGACAGTCAATGAATACATTTAGACTTGAGTTAAGCAGGTTTCCATAGAACATTTATGTCAATGGATTAGAACTGCTGGAGACAGACATGAGAAAGGCTATATCACTTTTATTTCCATCAGTGTTTCCTTATTGGCCTCATGTGGACAAACTGAAGTTGCTGTATTTGAGGGAGAAAACAGGAAGACAAACATACTCATGTTCAGACTGTGTTCAAAGATCAAAGTTGCATCTACCTTAATGCCAGAGGTAATACAGAACATTTATCTGTCACTTCAACTCAACTTCAACTTTAGTAACATTCAGCAAGCTCATAATACTTCTATAATGAAGATAACTGTTGTTATAGCCTGACTTCATTCAGGCTTTAATGATTAGATTTGTAAAGGATTCATAAACTCAAGAATGCTCATGATTACAGTCGATATTAGGCTGTGGAATGTGAATGAATGAACTTGTTCTCTTGCAGCGGGCTGGTCCAATAGTGGCTGCAGTAGTACAAGGCCATCCATCTGCATGAGGAGAACTGATAGCTGCTAAACCTCACCAGGATACGGGGGGACATCAGAGGACAGTGTTCTTCATTCAAGTCTTGTAGAACATAGAATGTACCAGAACTTCATTTTAATAAAATTCTTTTGATACAAATGCTTAAAAAACATTAAAAACTCTTAAACAGCTCCACTACTGAGGAATGAGTGAAGAGGACAAACACCTAGGGATAGGTAGATAGATATAAAGATACCTAATTGTGGGTGTGACAGTGTAAAAATATTGTAAATGAATCTTGTCAATGTCCTTGATTTCACCACTCACATCTCACAATTTATACCTACAGTGTGGAACTTTGTCTCCCCCTTCTGGCAGTGAGAGTAATTACACAGACACTGTAGACACAGACACACTATGAAATAGGGTCAGCCATACTCAAACACACTAGTTGCTGTGGCCCACTCCATTCTTCCCCTATTCAGATCTAACAGAGCAATCATTGCTGGTTGATGTAAGTGATTACACAAACACCAGATTTAAAAACTGGTATATTTTACCACTTGATGTTCTCAAGCTTAATGGGCATTGTGTGAACTCTGGTGTTCCCACACTCCAGTTCATGGAGATAACTGATCACATTTTCAGCCTCATTTTCAGAAAGACATTTGTTGATGGTCAGACAAACAGAAGGTAGAGCACCACCTATTGTACATTCAGCTGAATGCAGGGCAGGGCCTTGTTGTTGTCTTTCGACAGACAGTAAAGTTCCCTGTCAGGATACTCTCAATGGTAAAACCCTTAAAAGGGTCAAATGAATCATTCATTGTTAAATCATTCATAAAATGAATTAAGATGTTTTACTAAAGCTTTTTTGTTTCTAACTGTAGCAGTAGATTTCTTTTCCAGAATACAGAGTTCTAAAAATGAAACAATGTGTGATCTTTCTTTAAGGGCTGTAATCTGAATAGTGATTTCAGGTTCACAAAGCAGAGCAAATAATGTCTTATAGATAAATCTCGAATCTCGAATCTTCGAATCATGGTTTTGGTGATATAAGACAAGTATCAGAAAAAATGTTACTAAGAGCTACTGGCTGCAGAATAAAGACATGATGAAGGTTTCAAGTGGAAAATGAGTCTGAAGATTTTCAAAGTGTTCTTCATTGTAAATGTATTCAGCTGATAAGACAGGGTTGTATAATGAGATGAGATCTCTCTCTCTCTCTCTCTCTCTCTCTCTTATCATGCATATCAATGTAAAGCAGTTCGATAACCCTTAGAGTCTGCATAAACGGGGCCTGAGGTTTTATTGTTCTGTCAATCATTATCTCTCTCTCTCTCTCTCTCTCTCTCTCTCTCTCTATCAATGTAAGGCAGTTCGATATCCCTTAGAGTCCGCATAAACGGGGCCTGAGGTTTTATTGTTCTGTCAATCATTATCTCTCTTACACCTTTTCTTTGGATATTACTAACTACACTTCTTCCCCGGAGTTTCTGTGCTTTCTCGTCCAGCAGGTTCTCATGGATCGTGGCTGCCGCCGTGGTCTGCTGCTGACGTCCACCATATTTAGCATTACATGCCATATATAGTCATTATTGCTACCATCTCCACTACAGCTTTGTTGGTTAATGACTTATTGCTGCTGTGCATCTGTGTTCCACTGCTACTGCAATCACCTTACCATTTATTGTAATTCATTGTAATTGTACAATATGTTTGTGTTGATTGTTCTGTACATGTGACATCCATTACACGTCTGTCCGTCCTGGGAGAGGGATCCCTCCTCTGTGGCTCTTCCTGAGGTTTCTTCCACATTTTTTCCCTGTTAAAGGTTTTTTTGTGGGCAAGTTTTTCCTCACTGGAACCGAGGGTCTAAGGACAGAGGGTGTCACTCCCTGTACAGATTGTAAAGCCCTCTGAGGCAAAATGTGTTTTGTGACTTTGGGCTATACAAATAAAAATTGATTTGATTTAATTTGATTTGATTTGATTTGAAGTTGTAATGCCTTTTATACGACATATAGATAAAATCTTGGCTCCCTTGTCAGATGGCAGCAGGGTGAACAGGCTGCAGCTGTGGTTGGTACTGGCTTTTAGCAGGGAACCAGAACAGCTCATGGAAGAGCTGCTTTGTTTCCACATGTTCACACTGACGACCAACACAAACAAGTTAAATAGAGAGTTTTTGCGAATGTCATACTTTAATTCATGAGCAGTCGCAGGGACAAATATATTTATAATGTGCAGCTGCTGATCTACTACTGTCAGAGTCTTCACTACATCAACAGTCAGTATGTGATCACACAGTGAAAAAGTTTCATACAAAAACCTCCCTCAGTCAGACTGAACAGAAACTGAACTGACTGCTGCAGCTGGAAGCTACTGCAGAGACTGATGCACTTCACTGAGGATACAAAGACATTTCAAACCAGATCATTCATTTCACCTGAACCAAAACCTATAAACCTCCAGCACCACGGGGCTGCTGCCCTCCTCCCAGCTGATACTGCTCCTGCTGTCCACCTTCCAGGCCAGACTCCAGTCTGAGGGGAAGCCCTTGTTGGCCAGACACATGAGCGTGGCCTTCCCCTGCTGCAGCTCCTCACTGGAGGGTGGCAGCACCGTCAGGGTAGGGGTGGTATCACCTAGGAAACACCAATCAGATTAGAGGCCAAGGACCACACAGCTGTCAGTTAACCAGCAGACACTTTGACACCTTCACTGTGTGAGAGATGATGTTCTCCTTTAAGGAGTTTCTGTCAGATGATTTTTCTGCTCCACCAGTCACTCACTCACACATTGTTTCACTTCCCTTCATGAAGCCTCTCATGCATATCAGCACAGAGAGAATCATCATACACAGTGACCTGAAATATATCAAACTACACTGGAAATGAATATGTGTTGGACAAAATAAATGAAAAATCCATATTTTCGTCATAAAGACAAACATTAATTGTTCATTATCATGAATCATTAATAGTTAATTGTTGGCCAAAGATAAGTGAGGACAATGTTTGCAATGTTCATATGATAGGTGTTATGGAATTTTCTATTCTTGTAGTGTTCTGAGTGACACATACATACTTTTAAATGGAATATAATAAAAGCACAAACATACAGACATTATACAAGGTTACATGAAGTCACATGTGGGCATTGAGGTCCTCAGCAGTATTAGCTGTTTGTCTTTGGCTGGCAGTAGCAGGTGTCGTCCTATCTCAACACTGTTGTGGCCAGGGTCGAAGGACTCTGGTGCTGCATGCTTAGACATAATAGACAGCTTGCCACTGACATTCCAATCTGCGTAAACAGACATCTGTGTCTCCAGACTTAATCATGTTGACGAAGACACCATCCTTGGTAAAAGCATTCTCTTTTACCTAATTCTGGGCGTATAGTGTTTGTGATGTTATCTTGGGGTTTAAAGTCTGTCCACCAGCATGAGTTGGGCAGAATGTGAGACTGACTCAGACACTTCTGATGCTTTATGAGAATGTCTCTAATTCTCCTTGGCCAAGTGTCAATAAATAATACAGCATAAGACATCAGAGGCTCCTGAACACTTTCTTTCTTCCTGACCTCACCACTGACCTTTGGCTTCAGCGATTTCTCCACAACAATAGGTTTAAAAAGCTCGCAGCCTCAGAAAACTGTCAAAGTTATTTCAAACTGAGGTCAAAAGACTTTCAGAGACATTATATCAGGACCCTGTTACATTTTCAACAGTTTCTCTCACTGTTCAAAACACTTTAAATTAAACTTCTGAACATTTTAAATAGACACATTAAAGGCTGAATTTAAATTGTGTAAAGTACGTAAGTGTTGTTCTTTAATCTTTCCTACATTTCAAGATGTTCACATTTCACATATTACACTGGAACATGTCATGAAAAGTTCCTTTAAGCTGATCTGAGTTCAATTTTGAAGTTAAACAATAGAAACAAAGAATAAAATGGAGCCCTTGATTTCAATCAATCCGATACACTAAATGTTCAGATACAGAAATTAAACCTTAACTGATGACATCATATTTCATCTTTAAGCAGAAACTTAATTCCAAAATTCTGTCTGGTTCTTCCACCGAATGGGTATTACAGTGATACAAACTCATTGAGCCGCCGTACAAAAACCTCTCACTGTAATTGTAGTTGTTACATTAATGTAATTGCAGTAATTACATTAATGATTTGATTTCACATACAAAACGTTTCCTGGTCCAGAATTAATGGGAAAAAAGATAGAAGTGAAAATTCCATATATCCATTTTGAGAGGAAAACGCCTGGACAGAAAATTCATAAATTCCAATAAATATTGAACTTACTTCCAACATGCACTCTGGTTCCTCCACCAAATGGGTACCACAGTGATACAAACTGATTCAGTCATCGTACAAAAACCTCTCACTGTAGACAGACGCAGCTTTCTGACTTGGACACAAATAATGTTAACATCAACAGTTCCTGTTTTTCTAACAAGGAACTATGAATTTGTTCCACTTTGGACTATATATTACTTAAATGTGGAGTAACTGTGAACCTTATTGGGCTCTATCATGACACTGTTTTTGTCCTTCCTCTACACAACTTCAAACCCAACCTGGAGCGTTTCAGAAGTAGAGCGTTTAGCCAGCCAGACTTGGTTTACTCAGATTTGGTCATTTTCCTGGTTTGTGTGTTTCCAGCACATTTTTTTTGTTTTGAAAATCAAGTGAATTCTCTATGCTGTATCTGTGTCTATAAAAAAACAAGCAATGTTTCATGGTGAAGTGCTGAGATTGAGTTGTGCAGTCACAGTCACAGACCGGGAAAGTCATTCTTGCAGCTGAACCCTCTGATAGTTGATCAGATTTGTTGATGTTTGTGTTTATTTATGAAATTGGAACAAAACATTCTTATCACTTTGAACTGTGACAGTGTTTATTACAATGTAGTTGTTGTTGCTGTTGCTGTTGTTGTTGTTATTGTTCGCTGTTGTTGTTGCTGCTGTTGCTGTTGTTGTTGTTATTGTTCGCTGTTGTTGTTGCTGCTGTTGTTGTTGTTCGCTGTTGATGTTGTTGTTGTGTAAATGTAGTTTCCACTGGTTCACATGCTTTATATGAGTCTGGCCTTGTTGTTATTCTACAGTAGAAATGTTTCCTGTGTGTCATAAAGAGAACATCAGATGAGTCATAATAAATGTTCCTTGGAATGATTGATGGATTTAATATGCAGACAAACATCAAATGACCTTCAAGGACACGAGGGAGGTGTCTTTTAAAATGACCTTCAGACTACAAACAAGTGAGGATTGTAGTATCGCTCAGATAACACAGAGCTGCAAACAGTCAACATCTATTTTTGTCATGTTGTCATACAGAAAAGTTCTGAGACATCTAACTTCACAGTAATGATCTGCGACATTTTCATGCCACTGACAGTCAATGAATACATTTAGACTTGAGTTAAGCAGGTTTCCATAGAACATTTATGTCAATGGATTAGAACTGCTGGAGACAGACATGAGAAAGGCTATATCACTTTTATTTCCATCAGTGTTTCCTTATTGGCCTCATGTGGACAAACTGAAGTTGCTGTATTTGAGGGAGAAAACAGGAAGACAAACATACTCATGTTCAGACTGTGTTCAAAGATCAAAGTTGCATCTACCTTAATGCCAGAGGTAATACAGAACATTTATCTGTCACTTCAACTCAACTTCAACTTTAGTAACATTCAGCAAGCTCATAATACTTCTATAATGAAGATAACTGTTGTTATAGCCTGACTTCATTCAGGCTTTAATGATTAGATTTGTAAAGGATTCATAAACTCAAGAATGCTCATGATTACAGTCGATATTAGGCTGTGGAATGTGAATGAATGAACTTGTTCTCTTGCAGCGGGCTGGTCCAATAGTGGCTGCAGTAGTACAAGGCCATCCATCTGCATGAGGAGAACTGATAGCTGCTAAACCTCACCAGGATACGGGGGGACATCAGAGGACAGTGTTCTTCATTCAAGTCTTGTAGAACATAGAATGTACCAGAACTTCATTTTAATAAAATTCTTTTGATACAAATGCTTAAAAAACATTAAAAACTCTTAAACAGCTCCACTACTGAGGAATGAGTGAAGAGGACAAACACCTAGGGATAGGTAGATAGATATAAAGATACCTAATTGTGGGTGTGACAGTGTAAAAATATTGTAAATGAATCTTGTCAATGTCCTTGATTTCACCACTCACATCTCACAATTTATACCTACAGTGTGGAACTTTGTCTCCCCCTTCTGGCAGTGAGAGTAATTACACAGACACTGTAGACACAGACACACTATGAAATAGGGTCAGCCATACTCAAACACACTAGTTGCTGTGGCCCACTCCATTCTTCCCCTATTCAGATCTAACAGAGCAATCATTGCTGGTTGATGTAAGTGATTACACAAACACCAGATTTAAAAACTGGTATATTTTACCACTTGATGTTCTCAAGCTTAATGGGCATTGTGTGAACTCTGGTGTTCCCACACTCCAGTTCATGGAGATAACTGATCACATTTTCAGCCTCATTTTCAGAAAGACATTTGTTGATGGTCAGACAAACAGAAGGTAGAGCACCACCTATTGTACATTCAGCTGAATGCAGGGCAGGGCCTTGTTGTTGTCTTTCGACAGACAGTAAAGTTCCCTGTCAGGATACTCTCAATGGTACAGAAGCAGACATTCCTCAGTATTTGAGGGGATATCTGGAATTTCCTCTGAGGTGAAACAGTCTCTATCTAGAGTCAGTATGCAGTGTCCAGGTCAGTCATGTGGACACAAGGCACTAGGTCTCTAGGGGTTGTGGATAAGACAAAGATTTCACTGCTCCACCACTGTACATTATGTAAATAGAAATACAATGACCATGCTATTGTTTTTTATTTTAAAGATATTTTTGGCCTTACTCTTTATAGTGTAATACATACATATCTGGATGCTTTAAACTTTGCAAGGGTGGAACTAATTGAAACGTCCTTCTAATGCATATTATTCGATTCCATATTATTCCATATTATTAAGTGGTGACTTGTCCAGGGTGTATGCCGCCTCTCACCCAAAGTCAGCTGGAATAGTCTGCAGCCCCATCGTGACCCTGATGAGGAGAAGGTGTTACAGATAATGGATGGATAGAAATTATTCTGTCTCTTGGGAATGTGTTTGCTCCTTATTTCTAGAGTGCAATCCACAAATGTTGCTTATTTTTCAAATCTAAATAATCTGTGCTTTTGTTTGACAAAGTAAATCACCAGGCTGAGTCTTCAGGTTAGTATTATGATAAACAATAATAATTTAATTTTTTATTATATATTTTATTATTGTTCTACAATAGACACAGTATATTGTACTCTCTAATAAAAACAAACACAACAAAAGAAGAACAACAGTAAAACACTTCATATTGATGTGGATTCATTTGTGCCGAGATTTGTGTTATATGCCTGATTTTAGTCCAGCATGTATGAGTATGACGTGACATGTGACATGGTCTGCAGCTTCAGCTTCAGCTTCAGCTTCGCCTGCAGGCGTCAGCAGAAACACCTCACACTGTGATGACTAGCAGCTTGGATTCACCTGACAGACGAATGGAAAGGGCATGTTGCAGCCATGATTGGACCAGCCCTTGTTCTCTGTAAAAACATCATCATCATCATCATCATCATCATCATCAGACACTGGATGGCAACAAAATGACATCATTTGACTTTGATTGTAGGAATAGTCCTCACCCAGTCTCTCTGTATTTTGTACTTACCTTGAGAGTTGAGCTGTAGGCACTGGTATTGGTCAGTGGGGGCTGCTGTTTCCCAGTTATGATAGTTGAACACTGAGCCATCTTCCCATCTCCATTCATCCTGAAGGAAATCACTGTTACACTCCCCATCATTTCACAGTATTTTCACCATCTCTTCATAAACACTTTTAGTTTAAAGCAGCTTTATGTAGGATCTGAACTACTCAGACTGTTCTACTGACAAAATGTAATGCCAGTTTAAACAAATTCTAATACTCATGTGCAGACTTCCATGTCTGTGAGGTGAAGCCAAGACGGAAGTGAGAAAAAATGCAGTTCCTTAAATGTCCACTTGAGGCTGGTTACAGAACATTTCAACCTCCATAAATCCCCATGTTAAAATGTCCAACCTCACAGCAATAAACATGTTTACAGCCTGGTACAAAATACTGTTTTAACTAATCTCCAACTGTACTGAGGGTCATAGAACTCGCCAGTTCAAATTATACTAAGGCTTAAAGTTATGCAGAATTAACAGTGTGGATGCTTTGATTGACAGGTGGGTGCCATTGCAGGTGGCTTATTTGAACAACCAGGCTTCATTCATCCCACCTTAGCTCCACCCACAATCAATGGCCATTTTTGAATTAATGGGGAGGTGGCAGAGTGACAAGATGGAATGAGCTTCACAATGGCTCTTCTGAAACCTCTAAGTGATTTTATGAGACCGTGTCCAAGTTGTATAAAGTCTACGTTTTAAACCAAGGATGAACCAAAACCCTGCTGGAAATCTAGCTTTGGGCCTAATTCTCAGAATTGGAAAATCATTTTATATACAGAGACAGCAGTTTCATTGACTATAAATGGTTTTATTAGCCCTTCCTTCTTTATTCTGGTCGGTGTTCACATCCCACCTAATGTGTGGCAGTTGATGAATCACTGAGAACAGCAGAATCACCATAGTGTGTTACTAATAACAGATTTATTTATTTATTTATTACATCTGATTCATTGTAAAAGGTGAGGGTGGAATTCATGCTCCAGATTTTTAAGGATTTAAATAAGCATACTTCAAGTATGTACTAATGTCAGAACAAACCTGGAAGTGGAATCCTCCAATCCAGGCGAAAGTGTGACCACCATTCTTGACCATACGCTGTAGGAAATTATACTGCCAGATGTCGTGGACGGAGGCCAGGCTGCCACCATAGTTAGCACAGAAGCTCTACAGGGCAAGACAGGATCAAATTCGTTTTGTTTTTATTAAAAATACAGTCATAAATGTATTATTTTTTGCATTATGAATATTACATTATTACCTCAGCATTTTTCCAGGTATCATGGTCATTGCCTAAGTAGTAGCAGTTCCCGCGGAAACTAAGCCACCCATCAAGGCAAAACGAGAAACGAGCTGGAACAATAAAAATTAATACAATAATGTATTTTTTTCCTTATTATAACATTTTAAAACGAGAATGTATTCACTATCTCAGGACATGAAGAATGTAATATTTTTTAACAGTCTCTTGTGTTGCTGGGTTTGTCTTACCTTGTGGTAGAATAGCTCTGCCATCAGCAACAGCGCCTTCCTCTGTCAAACCCAACAAAACAGTCTGTATGGTGAACTGATTCTTCATTGTTGTTGTGAGATATGAGTCACATTCATGATTTTCTCTTTAGATACAGCTGTACAGAAAAACTAACATTTTAAAGGTCTAGTTTGTTATTTTCATATTACTGTACTCTGCAGTTCGTCACAGTCTATAAATATATGTAATGTATGTGTGAATTACTGATTGGTTGTAGGTCTATCAGTTGTGTCCAGAAGCATTACGGTTTGCTTGATAACACTCTAATTGGAAATCAAAAACTTACTGAGATGTCTGGCAATTCCAGATCACTGTTTCTACTAAGTTCAGGAAAGAAAACAAGTCAGAACAACAGATTCTGTTTTCTGCTTTATCTGTACTGAGTGGTGTCACAATAAAAATTGTGATCAAATATATTGTCTAACATTTATTTTCCATGACAGAAATGAGACTGACTTCATTAAACAATAACTTGGACTAAGTCTCTAAATGGCTTCATGGCAGAAGGGGTCCACGGCTGTAGAGTTTGAACATGATAGGAAAAATCTAATTTCAAATATAATGCAGCAGAGAGAAATAGTGTCTAGTAACGTTATGTTTGCATAACGTTACTATCTGTATCTGTATACATCTGAAAACACCCAAAGAAGTGTCTAAGACCAGACACCTTCTCTGTAAAGATATATATATTCTGTCACTTTGTATATTATTTGTTACACTTTACACATCACGTCACATTCACAGACACATTCATGATGACAGAGGCTGAAATTTGTATCTTCAGTATCTTGTCCAAGGAAACTTTGACATGTGTTCTGCGTGTAACATAAGTCTAAGAGTAAATCTAAATATAGCTGACAGAATTAAAACTCCAAACCCCCTCACAACCCATATGTTCATAATAACTATCCATACATATACATACAAGTATTTGAATGCATCAGTATTCTGCCTCACCTGTTGCAGCCCTGATGGACAGGATGACAGAAAGGATGACAGAGAGGATCAGCACAGACTTCATTGAAGGAGATAGAAGCTCACAGATCTGCAAGAATAAGTGAAGGAAAAGACATAAAATGTAAGAAAAAGATATGAACACAAAATGAGAACACTGAAATATCAGGACTCACGGAGAGAAGCAGCAGTCAGTTTGCAGATTTCAGGTGGGTCAGTGATGCAGTGATGACAGGCGACACTGCGCTCTTTATATACACACTGAAACACACTGAGTCACCTCCTTTACGTCACCAATAAAACCTGTGGACTTTGGCTTCTGTGTCAGTGCCGAGGTGTGCTTCAGGAAGACAAAGAGAGTTTTCCCACCAATATTAATAAAATGTACAATGGTCAACAAAGTGCTGGAATTTCCCAGAAAACCCTTCATGAGTGTTCAGATTTACCATGCTGACTCAACTAGAGTGAAAAACATTAACCAAATATCTAAATGTAATCACTGACTCAAAGAATGAAGGAAGTAAAATGTCTTTGTCAAGCATTTCTGACTGCACTTGATGGCTGTAATGAGGCTGACTCGGTCAAGGAAACAGGCAAGATAAAAAAAAAGAATAACTGAGACTTCCTTCTGGAAAATAAGATAAAGTTCCTGATGCCATTTACCATTTACTGTACCACCTACAGGAGATCTAATACTGTGTATGGCAGGAGGAGACAAAGTTTGGATTTTTAGAACTTTTCCACTAAAAACAGCTGCCAGCTATGTCCAAAAACTGTGCTAGGACAGCACGGAGAGCAAACCAAAACAGCTAAATGATGAGCTGAAACTCACCACAAAGCCTCAGGTTTACATGACAATATTGATATAGCCACTTCAAATATCTCTGTGTTTGTATCAGTACAAAATATGTGAAGTGTTTGTTATGTGTTTATCATCAAAGGGCCATTGTAGGATATTAACCTAACTCATTTCATCATATGAACTCAGCCCTCCTTCATTCAGTGATGTCTTTAGGAGGAGACAACTTAGTTGGATTTATCTCACATTTTCAGAAAAGTTCACAAAAGCTATTATTAGGGCGTCATAATGACCCTTGTGTGCAGTTTGATGCGTGCTCTCAACAGTGTGTAATGTTGTCTTTGCCTGTCTGAGGGTCACTTTTTTTTGCCACTTTTTCATTCTGTGGTTGGAGCAGTCACATGCTTCTGTTGCATTCATCCACCCATTTCTGGGACACACTCTTAGAGTTATAATCCTTATGGAACATATATTGATACAAAAGTTGATCCATTCTTCCATCCATTGTTGGAACTAATCCCACTGGTTGGGAGTCAGTGTACACCATGGACAGGTTGCCAGCTGCAGTGTGTGCATATATATAAGGTGTGTCTACTGGACCAGAGAAAAATCACTGAGCGTGAAAATTTTTAATACATGTCATTGCCATAGTGAGCACCCAGTGCACTTATCAGACATCTGTTGTTAGTTATTTTTAATAATCAAAATCCATCATGATCCTCAAACCTCCTGGAGCAGGACTGACTTCTAAATGCCTCAAAAACAAATAAAGGTGCCAGTGCTGGAGACTACACAGAAGGGAGTATATGTACTGTCAAAGTACTGGATGACTTTATTTTAGCTAGAAGCCACAAAAGGCTGATCACATACATCCTGTCCTTATGTAACACCATCTCTCACACACACTTGAATTAATAAACAAACATGATGTGTGAATCATGACTGACATGCTAACATTAGAACATGATTAATTGATGCCTAATCTAACTTCTATTCTTGTAGGACATAAAGTGAACAAGTTGATGGAAAAAAATCAACCCTGTATCATTCCTGTAACAACATTGCCATCTAATGATATATCATAGTTAAAGCAGGGAGAACAGGGAACACAGGAGAATGTCCAAATGCAAACTGAGAGGCTGAATAGGAGGAGATCAAGGGTTTAGCAGAAAATGTACAAAAGCTTGCAGATAGTCAGGCTGGCTCAGTTCAAAAGCAGTCCAAACAAGAAAACAAGTCTGTAAAGGGACATACAAGTCTAGGGGTACGGTCAAATAGTAAAATTAGCTCCCAAGTCCTTTCCTAACCACTTTTACTTGACCTTGATGGAAAATGTTACAAGGTCAAGGAAAGATGTCAAAGAAAACTAATAAGGAGTTAGGAGAAGACGACTACACTTAGACTAGACTACGTCATTATGCATTGGCAAATGTTATTGACGACTTCAGGAGATGGACTACAGAACATGCAACTGAGATACATCTCCCCATGCTCTCTTACTTTAATAATAAATGGATATTGTCCACCTGTCACATAAGTCAAATGAAGTGTTTGTTACACTGGTATGGACACTCACCCTCCTGTCCACTCATTTATGAACATATTAACAAGTTATGGCAAAGATATGATTAATAATAAAGAAACCAAACCAAGAAACCAAAATGGCAAAGAAAAACACTGAGAAACAAAACAGGCGTCAAGGTTGGTGTTGGGCCTGGGCTAAAGGAGGACACAGATGCAGATAAAAGAATGGCTGGGCAGAACTTTATTAGGTTCACTTCTACCTCCAACACTGAGTAACACAAAGAACAGGCTATGGAAATTACACTAGAGTCAAGATAAGTTTTCAGGGGCGAATGCTCTCTGCAAAACAAAACCACTCTGACGAGGGAAAAAACATTAAAGCAAAGTGGAAAAAGTCAACAAAAATTCACTCCTCTAAAGGAGGACAGAAGCTAAGTTCCCTATAAAAGTAAACAGAGAACAACCATAAACTATGAAATTTACAAACCAAAATTCACTCACGTGGAGGCAAAAGACTACGAAAATGCGGTATGTGGGGAAGCAAGGTGGAACAAGGACTGTTGAAGAAACTGGCTGGGGTGAACAAACAGAACGAAACACTCTGGCACAAGACAAAGGGAGACGCAGACTATAAGACACATGAGGGCAATAAGGAACAGGTGGACACAAGTCGGGGGGACAGGGAGGACAAGTTGACTGGTGACACATGTGGAAGGGCAAGTGACCTGAAACGAGAGGAGAGTTACTTAAAATAAAACAAGAAATGACAAGACATGACAAAAACCCAGCTTGACCGTGACACAGGAGCCTGGTAGTCATAGGCACACTTGAAGGGGGTGAAACCTGTGGCAGAGGTAGGCAGTGGGCAAATTCCACCCAGACCAGGTGGGTGCTCCACAAAGCCGGGTTCTGGGACACAAGGTATTGGAGACCGGTCTCCAAGCTGTTGGTTTAGACGTTGGCATCTGGGTGGTATCCTGACGTCAGACTCGCTGTGGCACCGATGAGCTGACAGAACTCCTTCCAGAACACGTCTGACATGATGTCCTTAGGGAATCCATGGATCCTGAAGATATTCTGCATCATAATTTGGGCAGTTTCTTTGGCTGAGGGAGCTTAGGTAAAGCAATGAAATATGCCATCTCGGAAAAACGATCCACCACGGTAAGGACCGTGTTGTTACCTTTCGAAACTGGGAGCCCCGTGACAATGTCCATAGATATGTCGGGAGTCCCATGCGTGACCCAGAGGCCATCTTGTTGCGAGCACAGACCGTACATGCCTCGATGTATGTATGTACCATCCTGTTCTGACCTTTGAGAGAGAACATCCCCGATCCCTTTGTTGGAGGCGTCTACCTCGACCACAAACTGTCACTGAGGGTCTGGCATGGTGAGAATGGGGCTAGCGACGCTTGAGGGTCTGGAAGGCTGTCTCGGCCTCTGGAGTCCAGTGGAAATGCACTTAAGGAGGTAAGAGCATGGAGAGGGGCAGCTATTGCGCTAAAACTTTGATGAACCGCCTGTAAAAGGTAGCAAAACCAAGGTTAGTCACAGTTCCTTCTCTCGCTTGAGTCGAGTTGTTGAGGCAGTCACTAACGCAGTCCTCCCCCCACCCCATAATTTCTCCCGTTCTCCAGTTTACATGGGGGTTGTGGCTGTCCCAAAATCAGAGTGAGTAAACAAAACTTTATGTGTTCGCTATGCTCATTTATGTGCAATATGAGGAGTTCAGAGATGCGTGTGATGAACAGTTCTTTTCCGTTGAGAACTTTGGCATTAATTGGCTTCACTAAGAGCTCAGATTTGAGGCCCAGCTCCTCTGCTAAGCCCCAGTCCATCACTCTCATCAGCCCCTGAGTCTATAAACACATGAAGTTCTGTGACTGTATGGTGCATTACCTTGACTGTGGTGAGGATACATGAAACGCAGCTTGAAGCAGTGAAATTACTCACTACTATGGATCTCTTGCCTGGACAGACGGCGGCAAGATAGCCTAACTCCCTGCAATAAAAGCATCAGCCCTTCTATTGTTGTCTCCTTTGCTCTTCATGCGTCAGCTGAGCCTTTTCCAGCTGCATGGGCCCCTCCTCACCATCCGCGGGGGAGTGATGACACTGCTCTAGTGGTGAACGGCGGGGAGCCGGCCAGCCTGGTGCTTGGGTGCGCGTGGGTCTCTCTGTAGATCGAACTGCTGTCTGAGTTGGCGGACCCTGTTGTCCGTCCGGACGGTGAGCGCAATGAGAGAGTCTAAATCTGGGGGTAGATCCAAAGGAACGAGAAGGTCTTGAATGCGGGCAGCCAGCTCTTTCAGGAACATATCATACAGGGCTGTGGAGTTGCAACCACTCTCTGCAGCCAAGGTGTGGAAGTGGATGGCATAGTCACAGACAGAGTCGCTACCTTGTCTTAGTCCGCTCAGCTCCTGAGCCTTTTCCCGTTCGGTCGTAACCGGGTCAAATGTCCTTTGTAAGGCTGCCTTAACCCATAAGAACCCATGTTGACACCAGTGTCACAAGCACATTGAATGTCCCAGACCATTTATGTTGAGCCCGACAGGATGAGTGTGGTGAGACACCCAGCACAGAAGGCAACCATCAAGAGCAGTGGCTTCCAGGGGATTGGACAGGGGAGAAATCTCAAGGCCCCAACGGTCCGCCACCTGCTGGTCCATAAGATTAGCATGGCCAGATTGTTCTATTACAAGGCATGGACACAGGACTCAACTGTAGGACTCGGGAGACAGATACAGGAGGTAACCAGTCTTTAATAACGGGCAAAGGTTCGGTACACAGGAAATCAGTCAGGTGGGGCAGGCAAACAATCCAAAAGAGTACCCTCCCAGTCCACCAGATAGATAGGTCGTATATAATAATAGGGCGTGGTAAACAAAAGGCGGAAAACTGGGAGGCTGGAGTAGGCGGAGCAGAGACTGACTATGACAGTTGGAGTGCTTGAACATTGAACGGAGATGAGCTGACCCTGAAACCATGGAATTGAAGGCAGGATAACAGGTAAAGAGAGACAAGTGAAACTAATCATGGTGAGAAAATGGATCAGAACTTCCAGGAAACAATAACAACAACATTAGGAAGTAAAGTTATAGACACAAGGAGAGGGGACATTGTGGAACACTGTGTAGAATAGGCATGATCGGCTCTGCCAGCTATGGTGCAGTCAGAACACAGAGCACAAACGTTCCTGGTGGAAATTACATCTTTAACCTTCTGATATTTATTAAGTAGCACTGCATTATATTTTAATAGTTTAGTTATGACTTTCATGTGATTGACTGAATGATGTACTCAAAGTATTTTTTATTGAATTATAACCACTATGTCATTCTTATGTTCTAAATTATGATTGATAACACATTTGACAGCTGCTGTGTCTTTTTTTACTTAAAAGGACTCCTGAGCAGCATGGGGCCCCACAGGTCCAGCTGAAGGGCCACTCCCTCTGCTTCAAGAACAACCAGATGTTGTATGTGCTGGGGTGTTACAACATACCAGCCCTGTGTCCTAGAAATGTATTTAATTAAAGTTTATATACAACTAATCTGCCAAAGTAAATGTAATACTGACTGAATTACATGACGAGTTAGTGTTGTAACATACCTGGCAAGTTGTAAAAATATACTCACACTACTGCTGAGGAGCTGTCATCCAAAATTTAGTCACCAGCGATCTTCAAGCTTGTTATTGAACTGAACTACACCCATCTGCACTCCTCTCTCAGTACCTTCTCTAGTGGCTTTAATCAATAACTGGTAATAGTTTAATCTGAGGTCCCAGCAGTGGTGGATACTTTCTATCTTTATTAAACATTTATTCCTGTGATGAAACGTGCAAACATATGGAAAAAACAACACTTTATTTGTTGGTCGTCGGGTGTAACCAACCAGTCACCAGTGATCCTTGGTCCAAACTTCTTACTGTCAGTAGACCTTTCTTTTGTAAAGACAGGTGTTTCCAATAAAGCTCTGGTTCCATTCAGGTAAGTCAGGGTGCTACTGTGGTGAAAATAAATAAAAAATAAAAAATACTTAATTAGTATCACTGGTATTGCACGTATTGTTAAAAAAATGTATTATAAAAATGTTTTATTTTGAAATATACCTGCCCTCTTGTTTCAGATGACTTGCCCTTCTGTGTCACCTGTTTCCCTGATTCCTGATTGTCTCCACCTGTTCCCCATTACACATCTGTGTGTCTATATAGGTTCTGTGTCTCCTATGGTGCCAAAGTGTTTCTTCTCACGTCCGATCACCCAAGCCAGTTCCAAGCCTTGTCACAGTGTATGTTTTTTCATGCCTCGAAAGAGAGATTTTTTTTTTTTGTAACTTTCTCAGTCTTGCTTTTGGTTCTCTGTGCTTAGTTTTGTCGATTTATTGACAGCCTCCCTTGTAGAGATTTTCAGTTCTTGGTTTTAGTGTATAGTATTGCCTAGCCTCCACCTTTCAGGAGAGTTTTTGTTTCATTAGTGTTGGAGCCATTTTGTATATGGTATTACTATTGGTTACTACACTGTTATGCATATTGGTTGAAAGTAGTTGCACACTTCCTGTTGAGATGTGTGTGGCGTAATGTATGCGTAACTTGCTTTTTTGTTGGAAAAGATGGAGGCGAGGAGAGCACAATAGTTTTTGAACATGCTCGTAATTATGATTTTTGTGGATTAATTGTCATGTTCAAAAGAATGGTTCAATAAATCGCAAGGGGAAAAAAAATAGTTTTTTTTTAAAAAATAGTGTTTTTTTGGGACAAAGACACGCGTCAACTACATCCTTGTGCTCCATAGCTCTGGTGTGTGTTTAAAAGTTAAAGAACAAAACCACACTCAAAAATCACTTGTTGAGAGAACAACGCATACGGACTAAAGACCCAAAGAAAGACAGACGTAATGTGGAAGTAATTAAAGAAGAAGCACTGTTTATCTTTGGCGAGTTTTATGTACAATTTAGAGATTAATACAGAGCTATAAACTCTTCTTAAGGATGAAGATATGAAAAAGGACCAGGAGAACTGGTTTACACACAAATGTCAAGAAACTGAGACTTTGTTCAAGAAACAGAGGACTGGATTGGTAGGATAATGAGTTATCCTGAAGAAAAAAATAATGCTGAAAATGGGGGTGATGATATATAACCAAGTGACAGCATCTCAGAGGTTATCAGTCGCACATCCAAAGGGATGGGATAATGTTCATCCCAGGGCCTGAACACATGCACCTAACTTGTAGGCCCACAGCAGTTCGGACAGCTGATGTACAATGCAGACTTACCAGAGAGAGGACATGATGACAAGTCTGCGATGTCACAGGAAGACCATCAGTTCCTCAACTCAGTCAAAGGATCCATACAGCTAGTCGATGGTCACTATTGTATTGGATTACCACTGAAATGATAAAAATGCCTGACAACAGATCTCTAGTTGAGCAGCGCCTCACAATCCTCAAAAGGAAGTTTCACAGAAATCCTGATTTCCACAATGAGTACAACAGGTTCATGAGAGAGTTGGTAAACAAAGGTTCCGCCATTAAGGTCCCAGAAGAGGAACTACTAAGAGGAATTACGAACTACAACTAGAGAAACTACCGTGATGATTGAAGACTGTGGTTTATTCCTTATCACAGGGTCTACCATCCCAAAAAGCAGAAAATATGAGTTGTCTTCGATTGTACTGCATATCAAGGAGTATCACTGCACAACAAACTCCTTCAATGCCCCGATCTCAGAAACACTCTTGTTGAACACTCTTGTTAAATAAGAAGAAATTCAACATAGACTGTAAGTTAGTTAACGTTAAATTGCGTGTACAGTAACGTTACATCACTACATTGATAGTGAACAGTGAACAGTGACCCAGTTTTAACGTGCTGACCACAGCCTGTAACATTAACCTCAACAAACGCTTGCTGCCTTACTGTGAAGTGTTTCCTTTGTGGAGCTGGCGGTTCCTGTCGTAACGTGTCATTTTTATGGATTTATGATCTTGGTGTCGCTACTTGGGTAAGTTACAGCTGGTTGATGTGTGCTGGCTGTTCATACTTGCTTTTTTAATCTATGTTTGCTGTTTAACCGACGTGTAACTGCTGCTGTCTTGGCCAGATTACCATCGTTATCGTTTTGAAAAAAAATCTCTGTAAACTCGGCAAGAGAGCAACATGGGAGCAACATGGGAGAGAGAAGGAGAGAACAGGGAGGAGACATGGAAGGACTGGGACAAGGGGATGAGCAAGAGGTAGATGGAGCCAGGAAAAGAAAAAACACTGCCACCACTGTAGAGTCCTGGGGGTATGACTGGCTGCACTTTGAGAATGACAGGAAAGGCTATGTCACTAAGGTGTAGTGCTGCATCTGCAGGGAGCACTATAAAAACTGCACTGCACACCACATATACATACATAATACAGACGCACACATAACTGGCAGCACAAATGTAAAGCAAACCAGGCTTCAACTAATTCTAACACAGTTACACAACTCCAGAGACTTAATAACAAAACTGAGACAAAGATGTGCAAATTATTTGATATTGTATACACTGTGGCATACACTGAGCAGCCTTTTAGTCTGTACAAGACTTTAGTCTCTGTGGAACACAAACATGGGGTGGAGCTGGGGGTGATCTACCAGAACTCAAAGTCCTGCCGCATATTTATTGAGAATATTGCTGGAAACTATAGAGACCAACTTCAAGCTCTTAAAAAATGTGAGCCTTTCTACTGCTCCTTTCTGTTCGATGGAAGCACAGACAAAGGGATGTCAGATAAAGAAATCATAAGCATAAAGCTTATTGAATGTGGCTCCCCCAGAATCAGACTACATGGGTAAGTATAATATAGACAAATAGTTTCTGTTGGATGTTTTTTTCCACATGTAATTTTATGGTTTTTATTGAAGTAGTGGCATTCAGTAGAAAGGGGCATGAAAGTTTAGAGAAAGGATGCAATGATGCAACATAATCAAAAGTATGAAGAACTAATTCTTCATTTCTTTCTTTGTGTTCCATATTTTTTTTTGCAGAGCCAACAACAGGTAATGCTGATGGAGTTTTTGAGGCCATAATGCACAAGTGTGCAGAAAATGACCTCGATCTGAATGGCTGCTTGACTGCAACAGCAGCTGATGGAACAGCCGTCAACTTTGGGAGAACAAATGGTGTCTTCACCAAACTACAAGAGTGTGTGCCATGGATGCTCAGTGCATTGTGTCGCCCACAGACTGGAACTGTGTCTGAAGGATGCTTACAAGGGCACATACTTTGAACAGGTAGAACTACTTCTCCCATAAAATACTACTAGGTATTACTAGAATATGTAATAATATGTCTCATAAATGCCCTATTTTCTGTTTTTCTTTGACCGAGATAGATGACCTCCTGATGAGACTTTACTCTCTCTACCGTCGTTCCCCTCAAAAATGGAGGGAGCTGAAAGCCATCAGAGCGACTTTCTCCACTGATCCTGTGCTGAAGAAAAGCTCTTAGAGGAGATACACCATCTGTCCAAGCACTTCGTGCCACTTCTGACCAAAAATGGCTGCAATGTGGCTGAGATAGACAGGGGAGTGGTTCAGAGCAAAGGCTGACAGAGTGTGCCACCATAAGGACCAAACCTTCCTCCTGTTATGGTCAAGATTTCTGATGGAGAAGGGAACCATGTACCCCAACCTGCTACACCGCATAAAATTAATCTTGGTGTTCCCTGTCTCTACCTCTCAAGTAGAGTGGCAGTTCTCAGTCATGAAGAGAATCCAGGGAGACTGGCGCTTAAACCTTAATACATCCACCATTGAAGACCTCCTCCTCATCAAGTAACAGGGTTGTGCTCCTGCAGATTATCAAAGCCAAGAATCTGTGAATCTGTGGCAAGATGGTGGGCAGCTGGCATCAACAAAAAGAGGCCAAACATTCATCCATATAGTCCAAGGAAACCAAAAACATGCACTGCAAATCTCCCTAACTCCCCATCCTCATCTTCAAACGAGTCTAGTGACTCTGATTAAGGACCCAGCGTGACACAGGTGTCATGGCTTTTCAATGTTTCATAGCCAGGTGTAATGGCATTCCAATGTTTCATAGCCAAAATAAAAAAGTCAAACGTTTTCTTTATTGTCTATTTAGTTTATTTTATCTCCTCCATAATTTTCCTTGATTGAGAAATTGGTCTTGGCTCTTATGAGTTAACCAGTAGCCTATATGCTAGTATATGTTTACAGTACTGTTTATAGTCAAACATTTTGATGCACTGTAGGATCAATTTTGATCAACCAAAAATCTGTGTAGTAGTTTTTGAGGACAGTCTGAAGATGCTCTTGCACATTTGGTGTCAATTGAGCAAACATTTTACAGGTATTGAAGTGAATGATGGAATGGAATTCAATATGGACATGGACTTAAAATCATTGTTTTATTTTATGGCCTGGGTGCCCTCAAAATTGACAACACAAAAGGCCAAGTGGCCTTGACCCTAAAATGATGAAATTCCAGGCCTGGTTGAGACAATCTTGAACAATTTTTATGTGGATGATTGTCTAAGCTCAGTGTCATCAGATGAGTGTGCTGTTGCACTGGCTAAGGATTTTGTCCATCCTGCCAAACTGCTCCTGAGAGAACTCTGCAAAGAGAAAAAAGTGTAGAATGATGAAGTGTTAGAAGAACAAGCAAACAAATGAAAAAGGTGTCTGTCAGACTTACAAAAGTTGTCATCCTTTTGTGTAACCAGGTGCATAAAGACTGCAGGATTTGGTGTCATCAAAACAGCACAATTGCACCACTTTTCTGATGCCAGCAACGACGGCTATGGTTCTGTATCTTATCTCCTGCTGACTAACACGGGATTCACACCGGGGACGTAAGCGCCGCAGAACGGCTGCGCAATGGTTTTGCTCTGTCCTCTGCTCAGCATCAACTCACACCAGGCGCATATTGGCAGCGTAACGGCAATACCAGCCGTATTCATGCGAGATCATGAGATCATGCGATAATCCGGAATGTACACAAGTCCCCATGATAAACTGCGTACAAAAGAACCAACACCAATAAACAGCTAACTTTGCTTCTCCAATGTGGGAGAGATTATAAAAAGAATCTGTTGTGTCATAAATTATTTTGTGTTGTTCCACTTCAACCATTAAGCCTAACTCACACCGGGGACGTCAGCGGCGCGTTACGGCTGCGTCGCGTCAGCCGTTGCTGATCGCTGCCATTATAATCAATGAGACCACTCACACCGGGTGCGCTGCGTAACGTCTCAGCAGCGTCCCAGAAGCGTCTCTCCGCAGCGCAGCGCTATCTTTCCGTAGCACTTCTATTTTTGACGCGAGCCGTTGCTAAACCGCGTCAATTTCAACAGAGCAGACTGCACCAGACAGGAAATCCGACACAGAATCAGCGTAATAAACTTCCGCCCCCTTTCAAAATAAAACACAATATGCAGTTAATGTCGCCTATCACGGCTTCAGGTCCACATTACGTCATGACCGGTGGCACCAGGTCAGCTGTCAATCAATCAAAGAGTCTCAACATGAACAACGAGAGACTAATTGTGGAAGTGGAACAGCAAACAATAATTTATGACACAACAGATCCTTTTTATGATCTCTCCTACGTCAGAGAAGCAAAGTTAGATTTTGTCGTTGTTGTTTCTTTTATACACAGTTTATCGCGTATGTTCGGAATTCTCGCGTGAATACGGCTAGTTCGCTACGCTGCCATGACGCTGCCGTTACTCGCCCGGTGTGAGTCCTGTGTTAGTCTCTTGTTGTTCATGTTGAGACTCTTTGATTGATTGACTGCTGACCTGGTGCCACCGGTCATGACGTAATGTGGACATGAAGCTGTGACAGGCGACATGAACTGCATATTGTGTTTTATTTTGAAAGGGGGCAGACGTGTATTACATTTATTCTGTGTCGGATTTCCTGTCTGGTGCAATCTGCTCTGTTGAAATTGACGCGGTTTAGCAACGGCTCGCGTCAGAAATAGAAGTGCTACGGAAAGATAGCACTGCAGAGCGAAGAGATGCTGCTGGGACGCTGCTGAGACGTTCCGCGTTGCACCCGATGTGAGTGGTTTCATTGATTATAGTGGCAGCAATCAGCAATGGTGAGCGCGGCGCAGCCGTTCCGTGGCCCTTACATCCCCGGTGTGAGTTAGGCTTTACGAAAAGGACCAGAAGTTCACCACATTCATGATCGGAAAGTCAAGAGTGGCACCGCTCAAACTTGTCACCATTCCCAGGATTTTTCCCAGGAAAATTGACTTTTTTTTGGACAAAGACACGTGTCAACTACATCCTCTTCCTCCATAGCTCCGGTGTGTGTTTTAAAGTAAAAGAACAAAACCACACTAACATTAGTCAAAAAATCTCCCCGTTTGTCTAGTAGTGGTTTAAGTTAATGTTTTGTAGCCTTTTGATTTTTCCTCCTTGAGAGTGATTTTGATTTTGATCATTTTGCCTTTTTGATCATAACCTGTTTTTCCTCATGTTTTTTGTTTGACTCCTTTAGGTTAGTTTTTACAGCCTTTGTGTAGTATCACTCTTTCGCAAGGTTTTTTATTGTCTCCAAATAAATCTGCTCGCTGACACTCAGCTTCTGAGTCCTGTTTGAGTTCTGGCCTGACAAGGTAGAGCTATTAATTCCATTACATTGGAATGAAGTAGAGATCCAATTGAAATAAATACTGCCTTTAAAAAATATTATGAAGATCCATATAACTCTTAATATCCAGGTAGCTCACAAAAAGAGAATAAACTTTTAGACCAGTTTCGGTTCCCAATGCTAACTGAGGAGGCCAAGACAAATCTTGACAATAGAATATGAACAGTGGAAAGGCTCACAGGCCTGATGGCATACCAATAGAAATGTATAAGAAGTTCTCAGAAAGTTAGTAACCACATCTCCTTGAGCTGTTTAATGAATCGTATGAAAAAGGAACGCTACGTGCATCCTTAAGATCTGCAGTAATTTCCCTTTTGTTAAAACCAGGCAAATCCCCTTAGAAAGAACATTGTACCGTCCAATATCATTAATGTCGTGACACCAGGATTATATGCAAGGCGCTGACTAGGTGGATTGAATAATTCCCAGCCTGATTGCTAATGATTCAAATGGGTTTGTACAGGTCAGACAGGCATTTCATAACACACACAGGCTCTTAAATATTTTTAAGAAACATGTCTAAAATGGATTCAATTATTGTACAGAGAACCATTGGTAGAAATTAAAATTAATTGCCAATTTTCGAAGCCATTTAGTCTTTATAGATCAACACAACAAGGCTGTCCCATGTGCCCTCTAATGTTTTTATTTGCCATTATTATTTGCCATATTTGCCCACCTCTTGGCCATGTCTATCTGTCAATCTGAAATCACAACTATAGGTATAACAGAGCATCGTTTGTCTCATTTCGCAAATCTGGGAACCTCAATTAATGTGCTTTGCTAGAGTATGAAGGAATTTGGTCAGTTCTCTGGCTATAAAGTCAACACCAAAAGTGCCTTATTATGTCCTAGGCTGCGACTGTCCCTTTTCAACCTTCAATATGAATGTGGGGGACTAAGATGCCTCATGTGCAATATGCAGCTTGGATAGAGATAGAAAATAACACATTAGAACCGCCACTGTACCTTAGCAGCACCAACTAAAATACTGTCAGCCTTAGAAACAGAACCCAAAAGCAGATAGAGCTGATGAGGAAGTGACAAAGTTTATTGAAGCACAGTCAGGAATGACTGAACAGAGCATAAATACAAGTCAGTAAATACCAGTAAATACAAAGTCCAGTAAATACAAAGAAACACATAGTAATCAATTTCTGTTTGCCTTGCAAGTAAAATGTGTAATTTTACCTGAAAGGATACTCAGAGACCTGATTCTAAACAGTGGGTTAAGGGGATGTCTTGCAGTCTGGCACTAGAAAAATTCACCTACATAGTAAAAGGGAAAGTTGAGGATTTTTATAAGATATGGACACTTTCCTTGATTTCATGAACAACATGAACTGCACTGTTACCAGTAGGCTTAAATCCTGTACCACAGCTAGAGTACTATGGTTATGAGTTGGGGGAGAGAAATAAAATGGTGACCATCTTTTATAACTCTACCTTAAACTTAAAAAAAAAAAAAAACTATTCAAGGGTTAAAGATCAATTAGAGGCAAAGCCATTACCTCTCTATGTATGTTTCTCTCAGAATTAGTTTAAGTGGATATACTGGATTAGTGGATTGAGACTGTCTTAAAGACAAAGGAATGAATAGAGAAGTGCTTATCTTACTTTATTTGTATATAATACTTTTATTCACCTATTATGTATAATACATTCATTCATTGTTTTATGTATAAAACATTCATTTATTTATTACAAATTTAAAAAAAGCATGCCAGCAAGACAGTTCAACATAGCTCATAATTTTATGAACATACAGTGAATAACATTCATTAATAAAAATATTATTTTGCATTTCTCAAATTATTTTGTCACTTACATCCTTTGTTGGTTATAAGAAGTACAAGAGGTACTTTAATTGCAGCGATAATTATCAACATGGCTTATATATATATATATATATATATATATATATATATATATATATATATATATATATATATATATATATATATATATATATATATATATGTATGTAATATTATTTCTGTTTTCAGTCCTGTGTATGTTTTGTTTGTCTCCTCCACAGATTTCTGTCACATTTGGTGGAAGAGACAAAATGGACCAAGAACAAATTCATTAGACTTTTACAACTTTCCAGCCATAGCATTCATCATGCAATATCATTTTCACATTTCCAATGTCACCAAATTCTAGAATGTATGGTGCCAAATCAGTCTGGTTATTATACAGTTCAATATTTCTCATGCGCAGACTCAAACTGACATCATCATCAAACACATCGCAAAGAGAAAGAAACAGCTGTCAGTATTATTTTTTTTTCTTTTTTTGGAACATCACTCTAACAGGAAGAGCGTAGTGCATTGTTAGGCGCTATTTTTTGAGGTGGACTGGGGAACAAATATGTGGCTAGTGGTATGTTGGTTTGGGTCTTGTCATGGTATTAGTAAATATATATATATATATATATATTTCTGTTTTCATCTGGTGGTATACCACCAGATGTTTTATCAACTTTTATGAGTCAGATGGGGTAATTGGTCTGACTCATTTTAAATGTTGCACTGTTTTCCTGGACAGTATTAAAGTTTTGCTCATGCTCACACTCATGGCACCTGTTCATGAAGCACCGTCGCTGTCACTGTCTCTCACTTTGTGTGTTTTTGATGGAAATCATATGAACAGTTTGAAAATAACTCTTGACATTTGTGCAGGTAAGAACTCTCACGTTTTGTGCCAAGCAAGTGATGAGACGATCCTCAGGACCCCAGTCTGGAGCATCTTCTGAATCTGATGTAGTCCACCACAAGGACAATCAAGGCCAGGCCAAATACAGCCAAGAATACCAGTCGTACCATTATTTCAGCTTTACACCAGCTGCTGGTCTCTGAGGGGATGAGATTGAAAAAGAGAGTACTGCTTGGACCTTTGAAGATAATCTACTTGACATTGCTAGAGTGTTAACACACCAAACGTTTGGGTGGACTAATAGGTGCTTCAACAAAACTATAGAGGTCACATTTAAATGAGTGTTTTCATTTGTTTATATGTGAATTTATTCTGCAATCATGAAGCAGTCAACGATACAAGCAGTCCTGATTATATTTAAGTCACACAGCAGGAACGTGACCTTAACAGCATTACTCATCTTAAAACATGATTTGTTCACAGAATGAATGTTTGGCTGAAAATCTACATTTACTATATCCCATAATTATCTGCAAGCTAAGTAAATGTGGTCTTCAGCTCTCCAAATGGACATGAAGGCACCAGATAAACATTTACAAGTATATTACATTTCCATCAGGAGTATAACAGTAGGATAAACAACATGAGCATATATGATCTTATGATGCTCTTTTCCTTTGGAACCCCAGATCCCACCCCTCCCTCCCATCTCCACACATCATCATACCTCTGTCTTGGCATGTGTCCTTAGCATGGAGTCTGACAGCCTTTTCTTCAACTGGGTTTTCAGCCACGCAGCTGTAGCCACATCCATCCTTGGAATCTATTTCCAGAGCAAGAGACAGCTTGGAGGACAGATCAAGACTGCTCGTCTTCTTCAGTCTGTCTCTCCCTCTGTACCAGGACAAGGTCAAATCTCTGCTGTTCTCCACAAAGCACTCCACTGTGAACAAACTACAACTTCTGTTGATCAAACATTGATTGAGACTGATGGAGAGAGGGTGGAGAGGACCTGGGGAAAGAATAATAGTGATTTCATGAATGCAACTGTGATAGGGATTTTAATTATTTTGAGTATTTGTTTAGTGCTTTGCATGTAGTGTTTTTTTTTTTCCTATGGCCCCTGAACCGCACCCCTCTGAGGTAAGTAAGAGGGGTGTAGATGTAAACTTTGCAGCTGTGTAAAGGCAAAACAGTTCCCTGTGGGACTTTCCTTCTTAAATCAGCTCACTATTTTACACTATTTCACACTGTTTAACTGTGGGCTGAATCCTGTTATTGGTTAACTTTTATTTTGAAATATGTCTGTGACCCCGCATCAGCACATCAGCAAGTTACCAGTCATGCACAAGTAAGAGGTGTGTTTACTGATTATGGATTGTCTCTCTCCTTCCACCTGTCTCATGAAATAGATGAGCAAAGTGTTTCTGTGGTGCAGAGCACTTTGCATTATCATAACTCTGTATCTGTCTGTATCATTTATTTATGCTCCCGGTTGAATGGCACACATCAGTAATGTATTATCAGCAACATGGACTTAGTACATATTGAAAGCCAGTAAGGAGGATGTCTGTATGGATGTATGGATGGATGTATGGATGGATGGATGGATGGATGGAAGGTTGGATATCTGATAATCATACATCATACCTACTCTGACCACAACATTTGCAGCAAAATGACAGTTGGTCATTAATGTTACCATGCAGATGTATGTAATTCTTTTTTCTATTGTTGGAAGTGGTGTGACTACCATACTGCACTAGGTGTGTGCAGTAGGTGTGTGACTACACTTCAGAGAATACACAGAGTAGAGTCACAGAGTGTATGTATTCTCTCATTCTTCACATTAGCATCATATTTTAAAATTGAACCAAAATGTATTTCATTTCGCTCTATAAGTGCTTAGTGAAATCAGACACTGTAGTGAATCAACTGAAATGTTGTCCGTGCGCATTTTCTTTTAAATTTACACAGAAATATGTTTGTCTGTTATATTTTCACTGATCTAAACCTTAACTTTTATACAACTAAAAACAATGATTACACCCGTTTTATTAAAGGGTTTATATTGATGTGCTTTTACTTTGAAGGATATAAGCACAATGTTGACTTAAATGACATTGTTTGTTGGCATATGACATGTAAATAGATATAAATAATTATTTTAGTTATTATTTTTTTGTTTTGTGCCTCCAGTGAGTCTTCACTCTGTGAACCATGAGTGTTCTGTGACCTGTGGAGTGAAAAAAGCAGCTTTTCCATGCAATAATCCACATGTACTCACTGTAGACAGTCAGGTTGAAACGTCGAGAGATGATGTGGGTACCAATGGACTGGTACATGTAAACACCAGAGTCACTGGCTCTGAGCTGTGTGATGGTCAGAGCTCCAGTCTGACTGTACAGCATCAGCCTGTTTTTGAAACGTTCATCATAGTCAGTCGTTACTTCCCTTTCCTTCAGGTTGGCGATGCGCACGTTTGGAATCTGAGCTCCAAAAGTCCAAACTACCTGAGTGTTACTTATGTGGCTGGTTTCTGTGGTATTTAGGGTGACTGTAGCCCCCTCTCTTGCTTTAACCACTTCCTGTCCTTTGTCTGCTTGCACGCAACACAACAGAACTGAAAGAGAGAAGAAATGGCTGTTGCTGATCAAAAAATAGTCACAGATGCCACAGAAGTTTATTTGCGAGGCTTTGTATCAGGCTTAACTGAGGACACTTCAAACATGCTTTGGACATGATGACATAAAACATCAGTGTGTTAATCTACAGACTGAGGTGTAATCTTATCAGTCAAGACGGAAAAGCTTCCAAAAAAAAATGTATCTTTGACACAATCTGACTCTGTTGTTGTTCTGTTGTACTGTGTTTCCTGCTGAGCATGTATAGCACACAGAGCTTTATCAGAGCTTTTTCCTTTGAAAACAGCTGCCTATGTCAAAAACAACATGATGAGCAGCAAGTGTGAACCAGTAAATCAGTAACGCTGCAGGCCATACCACAATGTATTATAGAGCGTCAGTGAGTTTACAGAACTCAGAAAAGTAATGGGAGTTGTAGTATATCAGTATTGGTGCAATAGATGGATATTTTAATATTGTAACTGCTTTAACTCATAATATTTATGGTGTGAGTGATTCATATGTAATTATTTTTTATGTTGTTTATTAGGAAGCCATTAAGCCCAAAAGGACCAGCCTCCCTCATACAAGAACAACTCAAAACTGGACCACATAATCTGATGCCATACATTTAAATCACCTCATTCATTGTAGAAATCTGAAAAAAAGGTTGATCCAGGATTCCCAACCCTGCCACCACGCCTTGACTTTCAACTGCTTTATCTTACCTGATATACAATGACAGACTATGAATTCTTTTGTTAATTGTCTTGTATTTACTAGTTTGATGTGCTGTTATGTCTTTTGATTGCAGCAACAGAGCTGTGTTAACATGCTGTGTTAATGATAGTAAAATGATATTTCATTGAATCAAACAGAATCTGTAGTGTAACTTCTCAAAACAGACCGCAGGCTGTATTAGCGATCCATTTGGCTCTTTTATAAGGAAGTAAGCCTGATACAGAGAAAAGAGAGGATTTTAAATAAAGAGTGCTCAGCTACAGGACAGAATCACTGATTGCTACTCATTTATGGGTAAACACATCTGCAAATAATTTGTCGATTAATGCACAATAAATGGCCGAAGAAAGCTGCTCAGTGATGCATGAAGCCAAATAAAACTGATTTCTTATATTGTATTATTAGAGTTTCACAAAAATAAACCAATGAAAATGTATTGTATAGTTGTACTGTACACGGCTTCTGCTCTCCAAACCTCTGCCCTGCACAGCACACACTAAAACACAGCCCTCAGTTTTTTTTGCACACTGGTGCATGTAACAATGTCACCATTGCTGCCATTAGTCACTTGTAATTGTGCCCTGCAAAGTTAAGACAGAATACAATAGAAATCCCACAAGTGAAACTGGTTTATTACAAGAAATGACCTTTAACAGAATCAGTTTCACATGTTAGCTGTAACCATGACAGCGTTATACAGCAGGCTGAATAAAGGCAGATGCTGCAGATGGAAAAACAAGCTTAGCCACAACTGAAAAAAAAAAAAAACTGCGACATTTCATCTTTGCAAAGGATGTCCGGTACCTGAGGCCCTGTGCCCAGTAGGCTTAAATCCTGTACCACAGCTAGAGTACTATGGTTATGAGTTGGGGGAGAGAAATAAAATGGTGACCATCTTTTATAACTCTACCTTAAACTTAAAAAAAAAAAAAAAGGGTTAAAGATCAATTAGAGGCAAAGCCATTACCTCTCTATGTATGTTTCTCTCAGAATTAGTTTAAGTGGATATACTGGATTAGTGGATTGAGACTGTCTTAAAGACAAAGGAATGAATAGAGAAGTGCTTATCTTACTTTATTTGTATATAATACTTTTATTCACCTATTATGTATAATACATTCATTCATTGTTTTATGTATAAAACATTCATTTATTTATTACAAATTTAAAAAAAGCATGCCAGCAAGACAGTTCAACATAGCTCATAATTTTATGAACATACAGTGAATAACATTCATTAATAAAAATATTATTTTGCATTTCTCAAATTATTTTGTCACTTACATCCTTTGTTGGTTATAAGAAGTATAAGAGGTACTTTAATTGCAGCGATAATTATCAACATGGCTTATATATATATATATGTATGTAATATTATTTCTGTTTTCAGTCCTGTGTATGTTTTGTTTGTCTCCTCCACAGATTTCTGTCACATTTGGTGGAAGAGACAAAATGGACCAAGAACAAATTCATTAGACTTTTACAACTTTCCAGCCATAGCATTCATCATGCAATATCATTTTCACATTTCCAATGTCACCAAATTCTAGAATGTATGGTGCCAAATCAGTCTGGTTATTATACAGTTCAATATTTCTCATGCGCAGACTCAAACTGACATCATCATCAAACACATCGCAAAGAGAAAGAAACAGCTGTCAGTATTATTTTTTTTTCTTTTTTTGGAACATCACTCTAACAGGAAGAGCGTAGTGCATTGTTAGGCGCTATTTTTTGAGGTGGACTGGGGAACAAATATGTGGCTAGTGGTATGTTGGTTTGGGTCTTGTCATGGTATTAGTAAATATATATATATATATATATTTCTGTTTTCATCTGGTGGTATACCACCAGATGTTTTATCAACTTTTATGAGTCAGATGGGGTAATTGGTCTGACTCATTTTAAATGTTGCACTGTTTTCCTGGACAGTATTAAAGTTTTGCTCATGCTCACACTCATGGCACCTGTTCATGAAGCACCGTCGCTGTCACTGTCTCTCACTTTGTGTGTTTTTGATGGAAATCATATGAACAGTTTGAAAATAACTCTTGACATTTGTGCAGGTAAGAACTCTCACGTTTTGTGCCAAGCAAGTGATGAGACGATCCTCAGGACCCCAGTCTGGAGCATCTTCTGAATCTGATGTAGTCCACCACAAGGACAATCAAGGCCAGGCCAAATACAGCCAAGAATACCAGTCGTACCATTATTTCAGCTTTACACCAGCTGCTGGTCTCTGAGGGGATGAGATTGAAAAAGAGAGTACTGCTTGGACCTTTGAAGATAATCTACTTGACATTGCTAGAGTGTTAACACACCAAACGTTTGGGTGGACTAATAGGTGCTTCAACAAAACTATAGAGGTCACATTTAAATGAGTGTTTTCATTTGTTTATATGTGAATTTATTCTGCAATCATGAAGCAGTCAACGATACAAGCAGTCCTGATTATATTTAAGTCACACAGCAGGAACGTGACCTTAACAGCATTACTCATCTTAAAACATGATTTGTTCACAGAATGAATGTTTGGCTGAAAATCTACATTTACTATATCCCATAATTATCTGCAAGCTAAGTAAATGTGGTCTTCAGCTCTCCAAATGGACATGAAGGCACCAGATAAACATTTACAAGTATATTACATTTCCATCAGGAGTATAACAGTAGGATAAACAACATGAGCATATATGATCTTATGATGCTCTTTTCCTTTGGAACCCCAGATCCCACCCCTCCCTCCCATCTCCACACATCATCATACCTCTGTCTTGGCATGTGTCCTTAGCATGGAGTCTGACAGCCTTTTCTTCAACTGGGTTTTCAGCCACGCAGCTGTAGCCACATCCATCCTTGGAATCTATTTCCAGAGCAAGAGACAGCTTGGAGGACAGATCAAGACTGCTCGTCTTCTTCAGTCTGTCTCTCCCTCTGTACCAGGACAAGGTCAAATCTCTGCTGTTCTCCACAAAGCACTCCACTGTGAACAAACTACAACTTCTGTTGATCAAACATTGATTGAGACTGATGGAGAGAGGGTGGAGAGGACCTGGGGAAAGAATAATAGTGATTTCATGAATGCAACTGTGATAGGGATTTTAATTATTTTGAGTATTTGTTTAGTGCTTTGCATGTAGTGTTTTTTTTTTTCCTATGGCCCCTGAACCGCACCCCTCTGAGGTAAGTAAGAGGGGTGTAGATGTAAACTTTGCAGCTGTGTAAAGGCAAAACAGTTCCCTGTGGGACTTTCCTTCTTAAATCAGCTCACTATTTTACACTATTTCACACTGTTTAACTGTGGGCTGAATCCTGTTATTGGTTAACTTTTATTTTGAAATATGTCTGTGACCCCGCATCAGCACATCAGCAAGTTACCAGTCATGCACAAGTAAGAGGTGTGTTTACTGATTATGGATTGTCTCTCTCCTTCCACCTGTCTCATGAAATAGATGAGCAAAGTGTTTCTGTGGTGCAGAGCACTTTGCATTATCATAACTCTGTATCTGTCTGTATCATTTATTTATGCTCCCGGTTGAATGGCACACATCAGTAATGTATTATCAGCAACATGGACTTAGTACATATTGAAAGCCAGTAAGGAGGATGTCTGTATGGATGTATGGATGGATGTATGGATGGATGGATGGATGGATGGAAGGTTGGATATCTGATAATCATACATCATACCTACTCTGACCACAACATTTGCAGCAAAATGACAGTTGGTCATTAATGTTACCATGCAGATGTATGTAATTCTTTTTTCTATTGTTGGAAGTGGTGTGACTACCATACTGCACTAGGTGTGTGCAGTAGGTGTGTGACTACACTTCAGAGAATACACAGAGTAGAGTCACAGAGTGTATGTATTCTCTCATTCTTCACATTAGCATCATATTTTAAAATTGAACCAAAATGTATTTCATTTCGCTCTATAAGTGCTTAGTGAAATCAGACACTGTAGTGAATCAACTGAAATGTTGTCCGTGCGCATTTTCTTTTAAATTTACACAGAAATATGTTTGTCTGTTATATTTTCACTGATCTAAACCTTAACTTTTATACAACTAAAAACAATGATTACACCCGTTTTATTAAAGGGTTTATATTGATGTGCTTTTACTTTGAAGGATATAAGCACAATGTTGACTTAAATGACATTGTTTGTTGGCATATGACATGTAAATAGATATAAATAATTATTTTAGTTATTATTTTTTTGTTTTGTGCCTCCAGTGAGTCTTCACTCTGTGAACCATGAGTGTTCTGTGACCTGTGGAGTGAAAAAAGCAGCTTTTCCATGCAATAATCCACATGTACTCACTGTAGACAGTCAGGTTGAAACGTCGAGAGATGATGTGGGTACCAATGGACTGGTACATGTAAACACCAGAGTCACTGGCTCTGAGCTGTGTGATGGTCAGAGCTCCAGTCTGACTGTACAGCATCAGCCTGTTTTTGAAACGTTCATCATAGTCAGTCGTTACTTCCCTTTCCTTCAGGTTGGCGATGCGCACGTTTGGAATCTGAGCTCCAAAAGTCCAAACTACCTGAGTGTTACTTATGTGGCTGGTTTCTGTGGTATTTAGGGTGACTGTAGCCCCCTCTCTTGCTTTAACCACTTCCTGTCCTTTGTCTGCTTGCACGCAACACAACAGAACTGAAAGAGAGAAGAAATGGCTGTTGCTGATCAAAAAATAGTCACAGATGCCACAGAAGTTTATTTGCGAGGCTTTGTATCAGGCTTAACTGAGGACACTTCAAACATGCTTTGGACATGATGACATAAAACATCAGTGTGTTAATCTACAGACTGAGGTGTAATCTTATCAGTCAAGACGGAAAAGCTTCCAAAAAAAAATGTATCTTTGACACAATCTGACTCTGTTGTTGTTCTGTTGTACTGTGTTTCCTGCTGAGCATGTATAGCACACAGAGCTTTATCAGAGCTTTTTCCTTTGAAAACAGCTGCCTATGTCAAAAACAACATGATGAGCAGCAAGTGTGAACCAGTAAATCAGTAACGCTGCAGGCCATACCACAATGTATTATAGAGCGTCAGTGAGTTTACAGAACTCAGAAAAGTAATGGGAGTTGTAGTATATCAGTATTGGTGCAATAGATGGATATTTTAATATTGTAACTGCTTTAACTCATAATATTTATGGTGTGAGTGATTCATATGTAATTATTTTTTATGTTGTTTATTAGGAAGCCATTAAGCCCAAAAGGACCAGCCTCCCTCATACAAGAACAACTCAAAACTGGACCACATAATCTGATGCCATACATTTAAATCACCTCATTCATTGTAGAAATCTGAAAAAAAGGTTGATCCAGGATTCCCAACCCTGCCACCACGCCTTGACTTTCAACTGCTTTATCTTACCTGATATACAATGACAGACTATGAATTCTTTTGTTAATTGTCTTGTATTTACTAGTTTGATGTGCTGTTATGTCTTTTGATTGCAGCAACAGAGCTGTGTTAACATGCTGTGTTAATGATAGTAAAATGATATTTCATTGAATCAAACAGAATCTGTAGTGTAACTTCTCAAAACAGACCGCAGGCTGTATTAGCGATCCATTTGGCTCTTTTATAAGGAAGTAAGCCTGATACAGAGAAAAGAGAGGATTTTAAATAAAGAGTGCTCAGCTACAGGACAGAATCACTGATTGCTACTCATTTATGGGTAAACACATCTGCAAATAATTTGTCGATTAATGCACAATAAATGGCCGAAGAAAGCTGCTCAGTGATGCATGAAGCCAAATAAAACTGATTTCTTATATTGTATTATTAGAGTTTCACAAAAATAAACCAATGAAAATGTATTGTATAGTTGTACTGTACACGGCTTCTGCTCTCCAAACCTCTGCCCTGCACAGCACACACTAAAACACAGCCCTCAGTTTTTTTTGCACACTGGTGCATGTAACAATGTCACCATTGCTGCCATTAGTCACTTGTAATTGTGCCCTGCAAAGTTAAGACAGAATACAATAGAAATCCCACAAGTGAAACTGGTTTATTACAAGAAATGACCTTTAACAGAATCAGTTTCACATGTTAGCTGTAACCATGACAGCGTTATACAGCAGGCTGAATAAAGGCAGATGCTGCAGATGGAAAAACAAGCTTAGCCACAACTGAAAAAAAAAAAAAACTGCGACATTTCATCTTTGCAAAGGATGTCCGGTACCTGAGGCCCTGTGCCTTTTAGCCTTTTCTACATTGTTAACCATCTGAACACATTAAATTAAAGGTTTTAACTTGTAGGATCAGTTGCAAGCTTTTATACACAAACTTTGTCAAAGTGCTATAACCATCATTTCATATAACCATCATCATTTTTACACCCTAAGATGGTTTCCCAGTTGGGTGGAAACTGTCTGAACTGGCACAAACGAACACATAACTTTTAATAAAGAAACTGTTTGACTAAAA
Source organism: Nibea coibor (assembly GCA_023373845.1). Classification (NCBI taxonomy): domain Eukaryota; kingdom Metazoa; phylum Chordata; class Actinopteri; family Sciaenidae; genus Nibea; species Nibea coibor. The sequence goes on along the minus strand of CM041719.1, from coordinate 26,511,032 downwards.
TATATATTATATGTTAATGTATATTTTATATTATATTATTTTTGGCTTACCTATTATGAAACAGACAACACAATGCGGCCCCATGTCGTAGTAACGTGTCCTCTGTGAGTGACAGAAGCTGACTAAAGGTGCTGCTGTGTGTGTTCAGTTACCTCTAACTCTTGACACCTCTAGTGTATGTTCAGTTTCTAGCTACTGTGGATTTTCTGCGAGCAGCCCCACCATGAGGCCACTTACATTCACTGATGATGCCTATAACAGGACATCAGAAGCAATACAATGCCCAGCATAAATGAGTACACCCCCTTTGAAAAGTAACATTTTATACAATATGTCATTGAAAACAAACATTTCCAAGATGTGCACTGGTTATCTTTAATAGAACATCTGTTGAACTTTTGCCTTAAAACAAAGGTTAATAATATAACTCAGATGACATATTTTCCAATTTTAGTCAAATTAGTGTGGTGCAAAAATGAGTACACCCCACAACAAAAACTACTAAATTTAGTACATTTAGTACTTTGTATGGCCTCCATTATTTTTAATGACAGCTTCAAGTCTCCTGGGCATGGAATGCACAAGTTGGCGACATTTGGCAACAATCTTTTTCCATTCTTCTACAATGACCTCTTTCAGAGATTGGATGTTGGATGGAGAGTGATGCTCAACCTGTCTCTTTAGAATTCCCCAAAGATGTTCAACTGGGTTCAGATCAGGTGACATACTTGGCCAATCACTCTCACCATGTTCCTTTTCAGAAAGCCAGCAGTGGCTTTAGATGTGTGCTTAGGATCATTGTCGTGTTGGAAAATGGCACGACGATCAAAGGCAAGTGATGGAAGCATCTTAGTTTTCAGTATAGACCAGTACATTTCTGAATTCATGATGCCATCAATGAAATGCAGCTCCCCAACACCAGCAGCACTCATGCAGCCCCACAAAAGGACACTACCCCCTCCATGTTTCACTGTGGGCACCATGCACTTTTCTTTGCAACGCCAGACAGTTTTGAAGCCATCGGTTCCAAAGAGATTGATTTTGGTCTCATCACTCCACAGTATAGAGTCCTAGTAGCGCTCACCTTTGTCGGCATGTGCCCTGGCAAACTCTAGACGGGCTTTCTTGTGACCGGGCTTTAGGAGAGGCTTCTTTCAAGGACGACACCCATGCATGCCATTCCCCTGCACTGTACGGTGTATTGTGTCACGAGAAACAGTCACTCTAGTTGCACTTGCTACTTCCCTAGATAATTGCAGGGAACTTGCATGCCGGTTTTCTTCAACCCTTCTCGTCACAAGACGTGTTAACTTATGTGGTCAACTGGGACGTCTCTGTGCAGTGGTTGCAGTTCCATCTTTCTTAAATTTTTGAATTTCTTTTGCAACTGTATTCTTACTAATTTGTAAGGTTTGGCTGATATTCTTGTAGCCTTTACCTTTCTGGTGTAAAGAAATGATTATCTTTCGCAGATCTGGTGTCATTTCTCTTCCATGTGGTGCCATTGCGGACAGCAGGAAATGGGAAGGGGTGGTTTGCTTTAGGTAACCCCCTTTTGTAGCCACCTGTGTAATGACTAATTAGACTCACCTGTAGTTGAATGCTTGTTCAATTACACATTGGGAGCCTAAAATGTAGCTTTGCTCAGAGACCTACAGTGGGGTGTACTCATTATTGCACACACAAATTTGACTAAAAAAGAAAAATATGTCATCTGAGTTATATTATTAACCTTTGTTTTAAGTCAAAAGTTCAACAGATGCTGTATTAAACGTAACCTGTGCACATTTTGGAAAGATTGTTTGTTTTCAATGACATATTGTATAAAATGTTACTTTTCAAAGGGGGTGTACTCATTTATGCTGGGCACTGTACTTCTGAAAACAAGTTAACGCTGGGAAAATTTTGTGGTAATGGGTTGGACTGAAGTAAGATTAAAGATTAAACACAGAATTGATTGACAATTTATACTTTCTGCAATAAATAAAAGGTAAAAAGGGCCATCTTGACCCCACAGGACAAAAGGTGCATGCAAATCAGACATTATGAGGGCAAACATTTGGAGCCATTCTCCTGAGTACGCCTACACTTTGAATGAAATCCAAACTTTTCACCTGTGTCCACACGTCTCAAAACAAAACACTTTCTGCAAAACCTTACACAAAAGTAACCAAATAAATTATTAATTGCACTACGTGTTCATTCAGCAAACAGATGCTCTCCTCTCAATATAATTAACTCAAGTTATCAGAACATAAACCCAGAGATCACAGCCTTCTCATGGTGAAAACAGTAATGTACAGTAATGTTGTAGTACATATAGACTGAATATCCACCATATGCTGTGTAGTTTTTACTACAGTATACTGTGCCACAGTACACCATAGGTCAGTAATGGTAATTTTTGCAGAACTGAGAGGCAGCCATCTATTGGAGGCAGGTAGTGATTGCTCACTGCTGAGCAGGAGACTGCCTTGGTAAATATGGTGACTGGCAATAATGCCATCACTGTGATGGAGATTCAAACCCACACTATTGAAGACCAGGAGTTATTTCAAGGGACTAACAGCATAAGCCTTTCCACCACTGACTGAACCACATAAGGATGAAGCAACTTTACCGCATGCCTTTTGAGAGGAATTCCAATAGGGTTAAGGAGCAACGATTCCAATATGTGCAGGTAATTGCACTGTAAAGAAATGCCATACTATTCCAATACACATATATGTTTGAAGTAAAATTTGTGTTTTTTTCATCACTGGACACCGTGCAATCATCCAAGTTCACGGTCAGAGGCGGGGCAACATCACCATGTGTGCAGCCATTAGCAACCGTGGCATCCTCCCCCACCGTGCGGTACTGGGTCCATACAACATTGCACTACTTCTTCAGTTTCTAGATCAGCTGCACAATAACGGTCTCCAACAAGAAGGGGAACCAGGGCAACCAGGGCAACCAGCGTAAGCCCGATATGTTGTCATTTGGGATAACGTGAGCTTCCATTGGGCTGCTCTGGTTCGCACCTGGTTCAATGACCACCCCAGGTTCAGGGTCCTTGTTCTGCCAGTATACACCCCTTTTCTGAATCCAATAGAGGAATTTTTCTCAGCATGGCGGTGGAGAGTCTGGTGGAGAGTTGTTGAAATTTTATGGCCTGACCCTGACCTGAGTCAAGATCATGCTGATATTCATGCCAATGCTGATGAACTTGTACATGTGCTCAATCTGGAAGTGCTGTGAATAAACCCTATTATTGACATTTCGGTGGCAGTGTGTTGAATTAATCCCTCCTGTGTGTAACAAACACTAATGTAGTCTCTGTTTTGACAGCTTGTGTGTATTGTCTGAGGGTAAAGACTGATTGGGACCCAGAAGCCGAGTGCCTTCGATACGAGGCAACTACTCCCATAGCTAGCAAGCCGAAGGCACAAGGCAACTATTGTTCTCCTGCGTGTTTCATGGCAGTTTTATTATTAGTGCCGAGTGCCTTCGATACGAGGCAACTATTGTTCTTCTGCGTGTTTCATGGCAGTTTTTATTAGTGCCGAGTGCCTTCGATACGAGGCAACTAGTCCCATAGCAAAGCTATGGGACCGAAGGCATGAGGCAACTATTGTTCTCCTGCGTGTTTCATGGCAGTTTTATTAGTGCCGAGTGCCTTCGATACGAGGCAACTAGTCCCATAGCAAAGCTATGGGACTAGTTGCCTAGTCCCATAGCAAAGCTATTGTTCTTCTGCGTGTTTCATGGCAGTTTTATTATTATTCATTTTCCGCCCTTTTTCGCCGATTAATGCGGCCCGAACCGGCCACGGGACCACCAACAAGTAAATTAACAAAACGTGTGTTTTCATCCCGAATCGACTGCTTGTAAGTGTGTAAGAAATTCGTGAATTTTTCGCGAATATTTCCCCAAAAAACCGAAGAAAATTTCCCATAAGAATGAATGGAAAACCCCGAAAAAAATAAAAATTAAACACACATTTTCAAAAATGAACTGCTCTGGCATACTTTCACCGAGAGACTTCATTTAAACTTTAAAATGGAGGTACTCTTGCCTTCTCTTCATGTATTCACTTCACTTATCGACACCTTTTACCGTTTTTAAACTATCGAGGCTCAAAGGTGAGAAGGTTTTTGGTCAAATTTCGGGGTTTATAATGGGTGTGTATTGGACGGAATGTTTTTGCCAGAGTGGATGACATCATCACCCAGAGTGTGGAGAAGGGAAAAAAATCGGTCAAAAAATAAAACGTAAACTGCTCCTGTGGCCAGAAATTTCACACTACAGACATGATTTATACATAAAAACATAGGAAAATTTGTCAGCGTCGCATAGATACCACTGCTGAAGCTGTGAGTATTATAGTTTTGGCCTGACACACAGAGATTCCCCACCCACACCCCTCCACACTCCCATAGCCTCCCATATTAAAAACGCGGGAAGTTTTCTGGAGGAAAGCAGAAGTAACCTTTCTTTGAATCGATTTTAATAGGTCATATTTCTTCATTTGACACACAAACTGCATATCTAGACGATCAGGAAAGTCTCTAGATGCCCAAACTTAAGTCGGTTCAATGATTGGAAATACGGTTTGGCCAGATATCCTTCCTGTTCGAGGCATGGTCTCAGCATTTTCTCCCCCTCTCTCTGTCTTCCAACTGAAATTCAAACTGCTGCACTAACTGCCCGGCGGCGGCCATCTTAGCTGTTATTGTCAGTTAATTTGAATTTGTCTGTGTAAAATGACACAGACAGCAGAGCAGCTAGCGCATTAGCACTAGCCACTAACTGACAGACATTAACACAGGCAGCTCAAGACATTTTCTGTGGTGACCGTCAATCTGTGTTGTTTGTGTTTAAATCTGCTGTTGCTGTGCCTATGATGCGACATATATCAGCAGTTATTGTCAGTTAATTTGAATTTGTCTGTGTAAAATGACAGAGAGAGACAGCAGAGCAGCTAGCGCGTTAGTGGCTAGCGCTGACATGCTAACAATCAGCCACTAACAGGCCTGTGTGAAATCATAACATAATTTAATAGGTCATATTTCTTCATTTGACACACAAACTGCATATCTAGACGATCAGGAAAGTCTCTAGATGCCCAAACTTGAGTCGGTTCAATGATTGGAAATACGGTTTGGCCAGATATCCTTCCTGTTCGAGGCATGGTCTCAGCATTTTCTCCCCCTCTCTCTGTCTTCCAACTGAAATTCAAACTGCTGCACTAACTGCCCGGCGGCGGCCATCTTAGCAGTTATTGTCAGTTAATTTGAATTTGTCTGTGTAAAATGACACAGACAGCAGAGCAGCTAGCGCATTAGCACTAGCCACTAACTGACAGACATTAACACAGGCAGCTCAAGCAAGACATTTTCTGTGGTGACCGTCCATCTGTGTTGTTTGTGTTTAAATCTGCTGTTGCTGTGCCTATGATGCGACATATATCAGCAGTTATTGTCAGTTAATTTGAATTTGTCTGTGTAAAATGACAGAGAGAGACAGCAGAGCAGCTAGCGCGTTAGTGGCTAGCGCTGACATGCTAACAATCAGCCACTAACAGGCCTGTGTGAAATCATAACATAATTTAATAGGTCATATTTCTTCATTTGACACACAAACTGCATATCTAGACGATCAGGAAAGTCTCTAGATGCCCAAACTTAAGTCGGTTCAATGATTGGAAATACGGTTTGGCCAGATATCCTTCCTGTTCGAGGCATGGTCTCAGCATTTTCTCCCCCTCTCTCTGTCTTCCAACTGAAATGCACTAACTGCCCAGCGGCGGCCATCTTAGCAGTTATTGTCAGTTAATTTGAATTTGTCTGTGTAAAATGACACAGACAGCAGAGCAGCTAGCGCATTAGCACTAGCCACTAACTGACAGACATTAACACAGGCAACTGAAGCAAGACATTTTCTGTGGTGACCGTCAATCTGTGTTTAAATCTGCTGTTGCTGTGCCTATGATCCAACATATATCAGCAGTTATTGTCAGTTAATTTGAATTTGTCTGTGTAAAAATGACAGAGAGAGACAGCAGAGCAGCTAGCGTGTTAGCGCTAGCCTCTAACTGACAGACAGTAACACAGACACAGAGAGACTGGCCGACACAGACAAGCACAGAGACAGACAAGGCAAACACACCACACACACACACACACAGACACACACAGACACACACACACCTACACCTAATTCAGCTCATTTAGGACATTACTACTATATTGACCTTATACAAACCTCAGTTAGCATGTTAGCATTAGCATGTTAGCATTATCATCTATTTCATTTTTAGTGGCTAAAAAGACATGCTAATTGCTAATATTAACAGCTTATGCCTAAATTATTGTCTAGCGCATCATGCTAATTGCTAACATTAGCGGCTGATGCTAATTTTTAGTGTGGAGGAGATGAAAAAAATCGGTCAAAAAATTTGTGGTAGCATTAGTGGTAGCAGTAGCATGTCAGGAGTTAGCATGTTAGCATTAGCATGTTAGCATTAACATGCATTTAATTTTTAGTGGCTAAAAAGTATGCTCATTGCTAACATTAGCAGCATATGCTAAAATTAGTGGCTAGTGCGTTAGCGCTAGCTAGTTATGTGTGTAAATATTACTATTTGGGTTGTGCTTTTTCAGTGCAGAATCCCGGCAACAGCCCACTCGGCACTTTCAAAATTTCCGCGGGAATTTTCTAGTTAGTGCCGAGTGCCTTCGATACGAGGCAACTAGTCCCATAGCAAAGCTATGGGACTATTGTTCTCCTGCGTGTTTTTTGGCAGTTTTATTATTATTATTATTCATTTTCCGCCCTTTTTCGGCAATTAATACAGCCCGAACCGGCCACGGGACCCCCAACAAGTAAATTAACAAAACGTGTGTTTTCATCCCGAATCGACTGCTTCTCAAAAATCGAAAAAATTCGAGTAAAATTCGCGAATATTTTGCCAAAAAACCGAGGAAAATTTCCCATAAGAATGAATGGAAAACCCCGAAAAAAATAAAAATTAAACACACATTTTCAAAAATGAACTGCTCTGGCATACTTTCACCGAGAGACTTCATTTAAACTTTAAAATGGAGGTACTCTTGCCTTCTCTTCATGTATTCACTTCACTTATCGACACCTTTTACCGTTTTTAAACTATCGAGGCTCAAAGGTGAGAAGGTTTTTGGTCAAATTTCGGGGTTTATAATGGGTGTGTATTGGGCGGAATGTTTTTGCCAGAGTGGATGACATCATCACCCAGAGTGTGGAGGAGGGAAAAAAATCGGTCAAAAAATAAAACATAAACTGCTCCTGTGGCCACAAATTTCACACTACAGACATGATTTATACATAAAAACGTAGGAAAATTTGTTGGCGTCGCATAGATACCACTGCTGAAACTGTGAGTATTATAGTTTTGGCCTGACACACAGAGATTCCCCACCCACACCCATCCACACTCCCATAGCCTCCCATATTAAAAACGCGGGAAGTTTTCTGGAGGAAAGCAGAAGTAACCTTTCTTTGAATCGATTTTAATAGGTCATATTTCTTCATTTGACACACAAACTGCATATCTAGACGATCAGGAAAGTCTCTAGATGCCCAAACTTGAGTCGGTTCAATGATTGGAAATACGGTTTGGCCAGATATCCTTCCTGTTCGAGGCATGGTCTCAGCATTTTCTCCCCCTCTCTCTGTCTTCCAACTGAAATTCAAACTGCTGCACTAACTGCCCGGCGGCGGCCATCTTAGCAGTTATTGTCAGTTAATTTGAATTTGTCTGTGTAAAATGACACAGACAGCAGAGCAGCTAGCGCATTAGCAGTAGCCACTAACTGACAGACATTAACACAGACAACTCAAGCAAGACATTTTCTGTGGTGACTGTCAATCTGTGTTGTTTGTGTTTAAATCTCCTGTTGCTGTGCCTATGATGCGACATATATCAGCAGTTATTGTCAGTTAATTTGAATTTGTCTGTGTAAAATGACAGAGAGAGACAGCAGAGCAGCTAGCGCGTTAGTGGCTAGCGCTGACACGCTAACAATTAGCCACTAACAGGCCTGTGTGAAATCATAACATAATTTAATAGGTCATATTTCTTCATTTGACACACAAACTGCATATCCAGACGATCAGGAAAGTCTCTAGATGCCCAAACTTAAGTCGGTTCAATGATTCGAAATACGGTTTGGCCAGATATCCTTCCTGTTCGAGGCATGGTCTCAGCATTTTCTCCCCCTCTCTCTGTCTTCCAACTGAAATGCACTAACTGCCCAGCGGCGGCCATCTTAGCAGTTATTGTCAGTTAATTTGAATTTGTCTGTGTAAAATGACACAGACAGCAGAGCAGCTAGCGCATTAGCACTAGCCACTAACTGACAGACATTAACACAGGCAACTCAAGCAAGACATTTTCTGTGGTGACCGTCAATCTGTGTTTAAATCTGCTGTTGCTGTGCCTATGATGCAACATATATCAGCAGTTATTGTCAGTTAATTTGAATTTGTCTGTGTAAAATGACAGAGAGAGACAGCAGAGCAGCTAGCGTGTTAGCGCTAGCCTCTAACTGACAGACAGTAACACAGACACATAGACAGACCTACACAGAGACAGACAAGATAAACACACCACACACACACCTAACAACTTCCACTAATTTTGTACTACAGAAATAAAAATTATGTCACCAGATTCGGCTCATTTAGGACATTACTACTACACTGACCTCATACAAACCGTCTACAATGAGCTAGTGCGCTAGCTGCTCATTGTATGTGTTACTTACTGTCAGTTATTAGCCACTAACTGACAGACAGTAACACAGACACAGAGAGACTGGCCGACACAGACAAGCACAGAGACAGACAAGACAAACACACCACACACACACACACACACAGACACACACACACACCTACACCTAATTCAGCTCATTTAGGACATTACTACTATATTGACCTTATACAAACCTCAGTTAGCATGTTAGCATTAGCATGTTAGCATTATCATCTATTTCATTTTTAGTGGCTAAAAAGACATGCTAATTGCTAATATTAACAGCTTATGCCTAAATTATTGTCTAGTGCATCATGCTAATTGCTAACATTAGCGGCTGATGCTAATTTTTAGTGTGGAGGAGATGAAAAAAATCGGTCAAAAAATAAAACGTGGCTAAAAATTTGTGGTAGCATTAGTGGTAGCAGTAGCATGTCAGGAGTTAGCATGTTAGCATTAGCATGTTAGCATTAACATGCATTTAATTTTTAGTGGCTAAAAAGTATGCTCATTGCTAACATTAGCAGCATATGCTAAAATTAGTGGCTAGTGCGTTAGCGCTAGCTAGTCATGTGTGTAAATATTACTATTTGGGTTGTGCTTTTTCAGTACAAAATCCCGGCAACAGCCCACTCGGCACTTTCAAAATTTCCGCGGGAATTTTCTAGTTATTATTCATTTTCCGCCCTTTTTCGCCGATTAATGCGGCCCGAACCGGCCACGGGACCACCAACAAGTAAATTAACAAAACGTGTGTTTTCATCCCGAATCGACTGCTTGTAAGTGTGTAAGAAATTCGTGAATTTTTCGCGAATATTTCCCCAAAAAAACGAAGAAAATTTCCCATAAGAATGAATGGAAAACCCCGAAAAAAATAAAAATTAAACACACATTTTCAAAAATGAACTGCTCTGGCATACTTTCACCGAGAGACTTCATTTAAACTTTAAAATGGAGGTACTCTTGCCTTCTCTTCATATATTCATGTCACTTATCGACACCTTTTACAGTTTTTAAACTATCGAGGCTCAAAGGTGAGAAGGTTTTTGGTCAAATTTCTGGGTTTATAATGGGTGTGTATTGGGCGGAATGTTTTTGCCAGAGTGGATGACATCATCACCCAGAGTGTGGAGGAGAGTAAAAAATCAGTCAAAAAATAAAACGTAAACTGCTCCTGTGGCCACAAATTTCACACTACAGACATGATTTATACATAAAAACGTAGGAAAATTTGTCAGCGTCGCATAGATACCACTGCTGAAGCTGTGAGTATTATAGTTTTGGCCTGACACACAGAGATTCCCCACCCACACCCATCCACACTCCCATAGCCTCCCATATTAAAAAAGCGGGAAGTTTTCTGGAGGAAAGCAGAAGTAAGCTTTCTTTGAATCGATTTTAATAGGTCATATTTCTTCATTTGACACACAAACTGCATATCTAGACGATCAGGAAAGTCTCTAGATGCCCAAACTTAAGTCGGTTCAATGATTGGAAATACGGTTTGGCCAGATATCCTTCCTGTTCGAGGCATGGTCTCAGCATTTTCTCCCCCTCTCTCTGTCTTCCAACTGAAATTCAAACTGCTGCACTAACTGCCCGGCGGCGGCCATCTTAGCAGTTATTGTCAGTTAATTTGAATTTGTCTGTGTAAAATGACACAGACAGCAGAGCAGCTAGCGCATTAGCACTAGCCACTAACTGACAGACATTAACACAGGCAGCTCAAGCAAGACATTTTCTGTGGTGACCGTCCATCTGTGTTGTTTGTGTTTAAATCTGCTGTTGTCGTGTTTATGATGCGACATATATCAGCAGTTATTGTCAGTTAATTTGAATTTGTCTGTATAAAATGACAGAGAGAGACAGCAGAGCAGCTAGTGCGTTAGTGGCTAGCGCTGACATGCTAACAATCAGCCACTAACAGGCCTGTGTGAAATCATAACATAATTTAATAGGTCATATTTCTTCATTTTACACACAAACTGCATATCTAGACGATCAGGAAAGTCTCTAGATGCCCAAACTTAAGTCGGTTCAATGATTGGAAATACGGTTTGGCCAGATATCCTTCCTGTTGGAGGCATGGTCTCAGCATTTTCTCCCCCTCTCTCTGTCTTCCAACTGAAATTCAAACTGCTGCACCAACTGCCCGCGGCGGCCATCTTAGCTGTTATTGTCAGTTAATTTGAATTTGTCTGTGTAAAATGACACAGGCAGCAGAGCAGCTAGCGCTAGCCTCTAACTGACAGACAGTAACACAGACACAGAGACTGGCCGACACAGACAAGCACAGAGACAGACAAGAGAAACACACCACACACACACACACACCTAACAACTTCCACAAATTTTGTACTAGAGTAGATTCAGCTCATTTAGCTTTAGCAGCATATGCTAAAATTAGTGACTAGCGCATCATGCTACTTGCTAACATTAGCAGCTAATGCTAATTTTTAGTGGCTAAAGATTTGTGGTAGCATTAGTGGTAGCAGTAGCATGTCAGGAGTTAACATGTTAGCATTAGCATGTTAGCATTATCGTGTATTTTATTTTTAGTGGCTAAAAAGTATGCTTATTGCTAACATGAGTGGCTAATGCTAAAATTAGTGGTTTCAGCATTAGTGGTTAGTGGTTTCAGCGTTAGCGCTAGCCATTATCTGACAGACAGTAACACAGACACATAGACCGACACAGACAAGCACACACACAGAGACAGACAAGACAAACACACCACATACGCACACACAAACACTCCTAACAACTTCCACAAATGTTGTACTGCAGAAATAAAAGTTATATCACTAGATTCAGCTCATTTAGGACATTACTAATGTATTGACCTCACACAACCCTTCTGCACATGAGCAGCTAGCGCTAACATGCTAGCTGCTCATTGTATAAAAGACATGACATTTGCTAACATTTGCAGCTGATACTAGAATTAGTAGCTAGCGTGTTAGCGCTAGCTGGTCATGTGTGTAAATAAACATGTTAAATATTACTATTTGGGTTGTGCTTTTTCAGTACAAAATCCCGGCAACAGCCCACTCGGCACTTTCAAAATTTCCGCGGGAATTTTCTAGTTAGTGCCGAGTGCCTTCGATACGAGGCAACTATTGTTCTCCTGCGTGTTTTTTGGCAGTTTTATTATTATTATTATTCATTTTCCGCCCTTTTTCGGCAATTAATACAGCCCGAACCGGCCACGGGACCCCCAACAAGTAAATTAACAAAACGTGTGTTTTCATCCCGAATCGACTGCTTCTCAAAAATCGAAAAAATTCGAGTAAAATTCGCGAATATTTTGCCAAAAAACCGAGGAAAATTTCCCATAAGAATGAATGGAAAACCCCGAAAAAAATAAAAATTAAACACACATTTTCAAAAATGAACTGCTCTGGCATACTTTCACCGAGAGACTTCATTTAAACTTTAAAATGGAGGTACTCTTGCCTTCTCTTCATGTATTCACTTCACTTATCGACACCTTTTACCGTTTTTAAACTATCGAGGCTCAAAGGTGAGAAGGTTTTTGGTCAAATTTCGGGGTTTATAATGGGTGTGTATTGGGCGGAATGTTTTTGCCAGAGTGGATGACATCATCACCCAGAGTGTGGAGGAGGGAAAAAAATCGGTCAAAAAATAAAACATAAACTGCTCCTGTGGCCACAAATTTCACACTACAGACATGATTTATACATAAAAACGTAGGAAAATTTGTTGGCGTCGCATAGATACCACTGCTGAAACTGTGAGTATTATAGTTTTGGCCTGACACACAGAGATTCCCCACCCACACCCATCCACACTCCCATAGCCTCCCATATTAAAAACGCGGGAAGTTTTCTGGAGGAAAGCAGAAGTAACCTTTCTTTGAATCGATTTTAATAGGTCATATTTCTTCATTTGACACACAAACTGCATATCTAGACGATCAGGAAAGTCTCTAGATGCCCAAACTTGAGTCGGTTCAATGATTGGAAATACGGTTTGGCCAGATATCCTTCCTGTTCGAGGCATGGTCTCAGCATTTTCTCCCCCTCTCTCTGTCTTCCAACTGAAATTCAAACTGCTGCACTAACTGCCCGGCGGCGGCCATCTTAGCAGTTATTGTCAGTTAATTTGAATTTGTCTGTGTAAAATGACACAGACAGCAGAGCAGCTAGCGCATTAGCAGTAGCCACTAACTGACAGACATTAACACAGACAACTCAAGCAAGACATTTTCTGTGGTGACTGTCAATCTGTGTTGTTTGTGTTTAAATCTCCTGTTGCTGTGCCTATGATGCGACATATATCAGCAGTTATTGTCAGTTAATTTGAATTTGTCTGTGTAAAATGACAGAGAGAGACAGCAGAGCAGCTAGCGCGTTAGTGGCTAGCGCTGACACGCTAACAATTAGCCACTAACAGGCCTGTGTGAAATCATAACATAATTTAATAGGTCATATTTCTTCATTTGACACACAAACTGCATATCCAGACGATCAGGAAAGTCTCTAGATGCCCAAACTTAAGTCGGTTCAATGATTCGAAATACGGTTTGGCCAGATATCCTTCCTGTTCGAGGCATGGTCTCAGCATTTTCTCCCCCTCTCTCTGTCTTCCAACTGAAATGCACTAACTGCCCAGCGGCGGCCATCTTAGCAGTTATTGTCAGTTAATTTGAATTTGTCTGTGTAAAATGACACAGACAGCAGAGCAGCTAGCGCATTAGCACTAGCCACTAACTGACAGACATTAACACAGGCAACTCAAGCAAGACATTTTCTGTGGTGACCGTCAATCTGTGTTTAAATCTGCTGTTGCTGTGCCTATGATGCAACATATATCAGCAGTTATTGTCAGTTAATTTGAATTTGTCTGTGTAAAATGACAGAGAGAGACAGCAGAGCAGCTAGCGTGTTAGCGCTAGCCTCTAACTGACAGACAGTAACACAGACACATAGACAGACCTACACAGAGACAGACAAGATAAACACACCACACACACACCTAACAACTTCCACTAATTTTGTACTACAGAAATAAAAATTATGTCACCAGATTCGGCTCATTTAGGACATTACTACTACACTGACCTCATACAAACCGTCTACAATGAGCTAGTGCGCTAGCTGCTCATTGTATGTGTTACTTACTGTCAGTTATTAGCCACTAACTGACAGACAGTAACACAGACACAGAGAGACTGGCCGACACAGACAAGCACAGAGACAGACAAGACAAACACACCACACACACACACACACACACACACACCTACACCTAATTCAGCTCATTTAGGACATTACTACTATATTGACCTTATACAAACCTCAGTTAGCATGTTAGCATTAGCATGTTAGCATTATCATCTATTTCATTTTTAGTGGCTAAAAAGACATGCTAATTGCTAATATTAACAGCTTATGCCTAAATTATTGTCTAGTGCATCATGCTAATTGCTAACATTAGCGGCTGATGCTAATTTTTAGTGTGGAGGAGATGAAAAAAATCGGTCAAAAAATAAAACGTGGCTAAAAATTTGTGGTAGCATTAGTGGTAGCAGTAGCATGTCAGGAGTTAGCATGTTAGCATTAGCATGTTAGCATTAACATGCATTTAATTTTTAGTGGCTAAAAAGTATGCTCATTGCTAACATTAGCAGCATATGCTAAAATTAGTGGCTAGTGCGTTAGCGCTAGCTAGTCATGTGTGTAAATATTACTATTTGGGTTGTGCTTTTTCAGTACAAAATCCCGGCAACAGCCCACTCGGCACTTTCAAAATTTCCGCGGGAATTTTCTAGTTATTATTCATTTTCCGCCCTTTTTCGCCGATTAATGCGGCCCGAACCGGCCACGGGACCACCAACAAGTAAATTAACAAAACGTGTGTTTTCATCCCGAATCGACTGCTTGTAAGTGTGTAAGAAATTCGTGAATTTTTCGCGAATATTTCCCCAAAAAACCGAAGAAAATTTCCCATAAGAATGAATGGAAAACCCCGAAAAAAATAAAAATTAAACACACATTTTCAAAAATGAACTGCTCTGGCATACTTTCACCGAGAGACTTCATTTAAACTTTAAAATGGAGGTACTCTTGCCTTCTCTTCATATATTCATGTCACTTATCGACACCTTTTACAGTTTTTAAACTATCGAGGCTCAAAGGTGAGAAGGTTTTTGGTCAAATTTCTGGGTTTATAATGGGTGTGTATTGGGCGGAATGTTTTTGCCAGAGTGGATGACATCATCACCCAGAGTGTGGAGGAGAGTAAAAAATCAGTCAAAAAATAAAACGTAAACTGCTCCTGTGGCCACAAATTTCACACTACAGACATGATTTATACATAAAAACGTAGGAAAATTTGTCAGCGTCGCATAGATACCACTGCTGAAGCTGTGAGTATTATAGTTTTGGCCTGACACACAGAGATTCCCCACCCACACCCATCCACACTCCCATAGCCTCCCATATTAAAAAAGCGGGAAGTTTTCTGGAGGAAAGCAGAAGTAAGCTTTCTTTGAATCGATTTTAATAGGTCATATTTCTTCATTTGACACACAAACTGCATATCTAGACGATCAGGAAAGTCTCTAGATGCCCAAACTTAAGTCGGTTCAATGATTGGAAATACGGTTTGGCCAGATATCCTTCCTGTTCGAGGCATGGTCTCAGCCTTTTCTCCCCCTCTCTCTGTCTTCCAACTGAAATTCAAACTGCTGCACCAACTGCCCGGTGGCGGCCATCTTAGCTGTTATTTTCAGTTAATTTGAATTTGTCTGTGTAAAATGACACAGACAGCAGAGCAGCAGAGCAGCTAGCGCATTAGCACTAGCCACTAACTGACAGACATTAACACAGGCAACTCAAGCAAGACATTTTCTGTGGTGACCGTCCATCTGTGTTGTTTGTGTTTAAATCTGCTGTTGCTGTGCCTATGATGCAACATATATCAGCAGTTATTGTCAGTTAATTTGAATTTGTCTGTGTAAAATGACAGAGAGAGACAGCAGAGCAGCTAGCGCGTTAGTGGCTAGCGCTGACACGCTAACAATTAGCCACTAACAGGCCTGTGTGAAATCATAACATAATTTAATAGGTCATATTTCTTCATTTGACACACAAACTGCATATCCAGACGATCAGGAAAGTCTCTAGATGCCCAAACTTAAGTCGGTTCAATGATTGGAAATACGGTTTGGCCAGATATCCTTCCTGTTCGAGGCATGGTCTCAGCATTTTCTCCCCCTCTCTCTGTCTTCCAACTGAAATTCAAACTGCTGCACCAACTGCCCGGCGGCGGCCATCTTAGCTGTTAATGTCAGTTAATTTGAATTTGTCTGTGTAAAATGACACAGACAGCAGAGCAGCTAGCGCATTAGCACTAGCCACTAACTGACAGACATTAACACAGGCAACTCAAGCAAGACATTTTCTGTGGTGACCGTCAATCTGTGTTGTTTGTGTTTAAATCTGCTGTTGCTGTGCCTATGATGCGACATATATCAGCAGTTATTGTCAGTTAATTTGAATTTGTGTAAAATGACAGAGAGAGACAGCAGAGCAGCTAGCGCGTTAGTGGCTAGCGCTGACACGCTAACACTTAGCCACTAACAGGCCTGTGTGCAATCATAACATAATTTAATAGGTCATATTTCTTCATTTTACACACAAACTGCATATCCAGACGATCAGGAAAGTCTCTAGATGCCCAAACTTAAGTCGGTTCAATGATTGGAAATACGGTTTGGCCAGATATCCTTCCTGTTCGAGGCATGGTCTCAGCATTTTTTCCCCCTCTCTCTGTCTTCCAACTGAAATTCAAACTGCTGCACCAACTGCCCGCGGCGGCCATTAGCTGTTATTGTCAGTTAATTTGAATTTGTCTGTGTAAAATGACACAGACAGCAGAGCAGCTAGCGCTAGCCTATAACTGACAGACAGTAACACAGACACAGAGACTGGCCGACACAGATAAGCACAGAGACAGACAAGAGAAACACACCACACACACACACACACCTAACAACTTCCACAAATTTTGTACTAGAGTAGATTCAGCTCATTTAGTTTTAGCAGCATATGCTAAAATTAGTGACTAGCGCATCATGCTACTTGCTAACATTAGCAGCTAATGCTAATTTTTAGTGGCTAAAGATTTGTGGTAGCATTAGTGGTAGCAGTAGCATGTCAGGAGTTAGCATGTTAGCATTAGCATGTTAGCATTATCATGTATTTTATTTTTAGTGGCTAAAAAGTATGCTTATTGCTAACATTAGCAGCATAGGGTAAAATTAGTGGCTAGTGCATCATGCTAATTGCTAACATGAGTGGCTAATGCTAAAATTAGTGGTTTCAGCATTAGTGGTTAGTGGTTTCAGCGTTAGCGCTAGCTATTATCTGACAGACAGTAACAGAGACACATAGACCGACACAGACAAGCACACACACAGAGACAGACAAGACAAACACACCACATACACACACACAAACACTCCTAACAACTTCCACAAATGTTGTACTGCAGAAATAAAAGTTATATCACTAGATTCAGCTCATTTAGGACATTACTAATATATTGACCTCACACAACCCTTCTGCACATGAGCAGCTAGCGCTAACATGCTAGCTGCTCATTGTATAAAAGACATGACATTTGCTAACATTTGCAGCTGATACTAGAATTAGTAGCTAGCGCGTCAGCGCTAGCTGGTCATGTGTGTAAATAAACATGTTAAATATTACTATTTGAGTTGTGCTTTTTCAGTACAAAACCCCGGCAACAGCACACTCGGCACTTTCAAAATTTCCGCGGGAATTTTCTAGTTAGTGCCGAGTGCCTTCGATACGAGGCAACTAGTCCCATAGCAAAGCTATGGGACTAGTTGCCTCGTGCCGAAGGCACGAGGCAACTATTGTTCTCCTGCGTGTTTTTTGGCAGTTTTATTATTATTATTATTCATTTTCCGCCCTTTTTCGGCAATTAATACAGCCCGAACCGGCCACGGGACCCCCAACAAGTAAATTAACAAAACGTGTGTTTTCATCCCGAATCGACTGCTTCTTAAAAATCGAAAAAATTCGAGAAAAATTCGCGAATATTTCCCCAAAAAACCGAAGAAAATTTCCCATAAGAATGAATGGAAAACCCCGAAAAAAAAAAAAATTAAACACACATTTTCAAAAATGAACTGCTCTGGCATACTTTCACCGAGAGACTTCATTTAAACTTTAAAATGGAGGTACTCTTGCCTTCTCTTCATCTATTCATGTCACTTATCGACACCTTTTACAGTTTTTAAACTATCGAGGCTCAAAAGTGAGAAGGTTTTTGGTCAAATTTCGGGCTTTATAATGGGTGTGTATTGGGTGGAATGTTTTTGCCAGAGTGGATGACATCATCACCCAGAGTGTGGAGGAGAGAAAAAAATCGGTCAAAAAATAAAACGTAAACTGCTCCTGTGGCCACAAATTTCACACTACAGACACGATTTATACATAAAAACGTAGGAAAATGTGTCAGCGTCGCATAGATACCACTGCTGAAGCTGTGAGTATTATAGTTTTGGCCTGACACACAGAGATTCCCCACCCACACCCCTCCACAGTCCCATAGCCTCCCATATTAAAAAGGCGGGAAATTTTCTGGAGGAAAGCAGAAGTAACCTTTCTTTGAATCGATTTTAATAGGTCACATTTCTTCATTTGACACACAAACTGCATATCTAGACGATCAGGAAAGCCTCTAGATGCCCAAACTTAAGTCGGTTCAATGATTGGAAATACGGTTTGGCCAGATATCCTTCCTGTTCGAGGCATGGTCTCAGCATTTTCTCCCCCTCTCTCTGTCTTCCAACTGAAATTCAAACTGCTGCACTAACTGCCCAGCGGCAGCCATCTTAGCAGTTATTGTCAGTTAATTTGAATTTGTCTGTGTAAAATGACACAGACAGCAGAGCAGCTAGCGCATTAGCACTAGCCACTAACTGACAGACATTAACACAGGCAGCTCAAGCAAGACATTTTCTGTGGTGACCGTCCATCTGTGTTGTTTGTGTTTAAATCTGCTGTTGTCGTGTTTATGATCCAACATATATCAGCAGTTATTGTCAGTTAATTTGAATTTGTCTGTGTAAAATGACAGAGAGAGACAGCAGAGCAGCTAGCGCGTTAGTGGCTAGCGCTGACACACTAACAATTAGCCACTAACAGGCCTGTGTGCAATCATAACATAATTTAATAGGTCATATTTCTTCATTTGACACACAAACTGCATATCTAGACGATCAGGAAAGTCTCTAGATGCCCAAACTTAAGTCGGTTCAATGATTGGAAATACGGTTTGGCCAGATATCCTTCCTGTTCGAGGCATGGTCTCAGCATTTTCTCCCCCTCTCTCTGTCTTCCAACTGAAATTCAAACTGCTGCACTAACTGCCCGGCGGCGGCCATCTTAGCAGTTATTTTCAGTTAATTTGAATTTGTCTGTGTAAAATGACACAGACAGCAGAGCAGCTAGCGCATTAGCACTAGCCACTAACTGACAGACATTAACACAGGCAGCTCAAGCAAGACATTTTCTGTGGTGACCGTCAATCTGTGTTGTTTGTGTTTAAATCTGCTGTTGCTGTGCCTATGATGTGACATATATCAGCAGTTATTGTCAGTTAATTTGAATTTGTCTGTGTAAAATGACAGAGAGAGACAGCAGAGCAGCTAGCGCGTTAGTGGCTAGCGCTGACACGCTAACAATTAGCCACTAACAGGCCTGTGTGCAATCATAACATAATTTAATAGGTCATATTTCTTCATTTTACACACAAACTGCATATCTAGACGATCAGGAAAGTCTCTAGATGCCCAAACTTAAGTCGGTTCAATGATTGGAAATACGGTTTGGCCAGATATCCTTCCTGTTCGAGGCATGGTCTCAGCATTTTCTCCCCCTCTCTCTGTCTTCCAACTGAAATGCACTAACTGCCCAGCGGCGGCCATCTTAGCAGTTATTGTCAGTTAATTTGAATTTGTCTGTGTAAAATGACACAGACAGCAGAGCAGCTAGCGCATTAGCACTAGCCACTAACTGACAGACATTAACACAGGCAACTGAAGCAAGACATTTTCTGTGGTGACCGTCAATCTGTGTTTAAATCTGCTGTTGCTGTGCCTATGATCCAACATATATCAGCAGTTATTGCCAGTTAATTTGAATTTGTCTGTGTAAAATGACAGAGAGAGACAGCAGAGCAGCTAGCGTGTTAGCGCTAGCCTCTAACTGACAGACAGTAACACAGACACAGAGAGACTGGCTGACACAGACAAGCACAGAGACAGACAAGACAAACACACCACACACACACACAGACACACACAGACCTACACCTAATTCAGCTCATTTAGGACATTACTACTATATTGACCTTATACAAACCTCAGTTAGCATGTTAGCATTAGCATGTTAGCATTATCATCTATTTCATTTTTAGTGGCTAAAAAGACATGCTAATTGCTAATATTAACAGCTTATGCCTAAATTATTGTCTAGCGCATCATGCTAATTGCTAACATTAGCGGCTGATGCTAATTTTTAGTGTGGAGGAGATGAAAAAAATCGGTCAAAAAATTTGTGGTAGCATTAGTGGTAGCAGTAGCATGTCAGGAGTTAGCATGTTAGCATTAGCATGTTAGCATTAACATGCATTTAATTTTTAGTGGCTAAAAAGTATGCTCATTGCTAACATTAGCAGCATATGCTAAAATTAGTGGCTAGTGCGTTAGCGCTAGCTAGTTATGTGTGTAAATATTACTATTTGGGTTGTGCTTTTTCAGTGCAGAATCCCGGCAACAGCCCACTCGGCACTTTCAAAATTTCCGCGGGAATTTTCTAGTTATTATTATTATTCATTTTCCGCCCTTTTTCGGCAATTAATACAGCCCGAACCGGCCACGGGACCCCCAACAAGTAAATTAACAAAACGTGTGTTTTCATCGCGAATCGTGTGCTTCTCAAAAATCGAAAAAATTCGTGAATTTTTCGCGAATATTTCCCCAAAAAACCGAGGAAATTTTCCCATAAGAATGAATGGAAAACCCCGAAAAAAATAAAAATTAAACAGGCATTTTCAAAAATGAACTGCTCTGGCATACTTTCACCGAGAGACTTCATTTAAACTTTAAAATGGAGGTACTCTTGCCTTCTCTTCATGTATTCACTTCACTTATCGACACCTTTTACCGTTTTTAAACTATCGAGGCTCAAAGGTGAGAAGGTTTTTGGTCAAATTTGGGGGTTTATAATGGGTGTGTATTGCGTGGAATGTTTTTGCCAGAGTGGATGACATCATCACCCAGAGTGTGGAGGAGGGAAAAAAATCGGTCAAAAAATAAAACGTAAACTGCTCCTGTGGCCAGAAATTTCACACTACAGACATGATTTATACATAAAAACGTAGGAAAATTTGTCAGCGTCGCATAGATACCACTGCTGAAGCTGTGAGTATTATAGTTTTGGCCTGACACACAGAGATTCCCCACCCACACCCATCCACACTCCCATAGCCTCCCATATTAAAAACGCGGGAAGTTTTCTGGAGGAAAGCAGAAGTAACCTTTCTTTGAATCGATTTTAATAGGTCATATTTCTTCATTTGACACACAAACTGCATATCTAGACGATCAGGAAAGTCTCTAGATGCCCAAACTTAAGTCGGTTCAATGATTGGAAATACGGTTTGGCCAGATATCCTTCCTGTTCGAGGCATGGTCTCAGCCTTTTCTCCCCCTCTCTCTGTCTTCCAACTGAAATTCAAACTGCTGCACCAACTGCCCGCGGCGGCCATCTTAGCTGTTATTGTCAGTTAATTTGAATTTGTCTGTGTAAAATGACACAGACAGCAGAGCAGCTAGCGCATTAGCACTAGCCACTAACTGACAGACATTAACACAGGCAGCTCAAGCAAGACATTTTCTGTGGTGACCGTCCATCTGTGTTGTTTGTGTTTAAATCTGCTGTTGCTGTGCCTATGATGCGACATATATCAGCAGTTATTGTCAGTTAATTTGAATTTGTCTGTGTAAAATGACAGGGAGAGACAGCAGAGCAGCTAGCGCGTTAGTGGCTAGCGCTGACATGCTAACAATCAGCCACTAACAGGCCTGTGTGAAATCATAACATAATTTAATAGGTCATATTTCTTCATTTTACACACAAACTGCATATCTAGACGATCAGGAAAGTCTCTAGATGCCCAAACTTAAGTCGGTTCCACGATTGGAAATACGGTTTGGCCAGATATCCTTCCTGTTCGAGGCATGGTCTCAGCATTTTCTCCCCCTCTCTCTGTCTTCCAACTGAAATTCAAACTGTTGCACTAACTGCCTGGCGGCGGCCATCTTAGCAGTTATTGTCAGTTAATTTGAATTTGTCTGTGTAAAATGACACAGACAGCAGAGCAGCTAGCGCATTAGCACTAGCCACTAACTGACAGACATTAACACAGGCAACTCAAGCAAGACATTTTCTGTGGTGACCGTCCATCTGTGTTGTTTGTGTTTAAATCTGCTGTTGTTGTGTTTATGATGCGACATATATCAGCAGTTATTGTCAGTTAATTTGAATTTGTCTGTGTAAAATGACAGAAAGAGACAGCAGAGCAGCTAGCGCGTTAGTGGCTAGCGCTGACACGCTAACAATTAGCCACTAACAGGCCTGTGTGAAATCATAACATAATTTAATAGGTCATGTTTCTTCATTTGACACACAAACTGCATATCCAGACGATCAGGAAAGTCTCTAGATGCCCAAACTTAAGTCGGTTCAATGATTGGAAATACGGTTTGGCCAGATATCCTTCCTGTTCGAGGCATGGTCTCAGCATTTTCTCCCCCTCTCTCTGTCTTCCAACTGAAATTCAAACTGCTGCACTAACTGCCCGGTGGCGGCCATCTTAGCTGTTATTTTCAGTTAATTTGAATTTGTCTGTGTAAAATGACAGAGACAGCAGAGCAGCTAGCACATTAGCACTTGCCACTAACTGACAGACATTAACACAGGCAACTCAAGCAAGACATTTTCTGCGGTGACCGTCAATCTGTGTTGTTTGTGTTTAAATCTGCTGTTGCTGTGCCTATGATGCGACATATATCAGCAGTTATTGTCAGTTAATTTGAATTTGTCTGTGTAAAATGACAGAGAGAGACAGCAGAGCAGCTAGCGCGTTAGTGGCTAGCGCTGACACGCTAACAATTAGCCACTAACAGGCCTGTGTGCAATCATAACATAATTTAATAGGTCATATTTCTTCATTTTACACACAAACTGCATATCCAGACGATCAGGAAAGTCTCTAGATGCCCAGACTTAAGTCGGTTCAATGATTAGAAATACGGTTTGGCCAGATATCCTTCCTGTTCGAGGCATGGTCTCAGCATTTTCTCCCCCTCTCTCTGTCTTCCAACTGAAATTCAAACTGCTGCACTAACTGCCTGGCGGCGGCCATCTTAGCTGTTATTTTCAGTTAATTTGAATTTGTCTGTGTAAAATGACAGAGACAGCAGAGCAGCTAGCACATTAGCACTTGCCACTAACTGACAGACATTAACACAGGCAACTCAAGCAAGACATTTTCTGTGGTGACCGTCAATCTGTGTTGTTTGTGTTTAAATCTGCTGTTGCTGTGCCTATGATGCGACATATATCAGCAGTTATTGTCAGTTAATTTGAATTTGTCTGTGTAAAATGACAGAGAGAGACAGCAGAGCAGCTAGCGCGTTAGTGGCTAGCGCTGACACGCTAACAATTAGCCACTAACAGGCCTGTGTGCAATCATAACATAATTTAATAGGTCATATTTCTTCATTTTACACACAAACTGCATATCTAGACAATCAGGAAAGTCTCTAGATGCCCAAACTTAAGTCGGTTCAATGATTAGAAATACGGTTTGGCCAGATATCCTTCCTGTTCGAGGCATGGTCTCAGCATTTTCTCCCCCTCTCTGTCTTCCAACTGAAATTCAAACTGCTGCACTAACTGCCCGGCGGCGGCCATCTTAGCTGTTATTTTCAGTTAATTTGAATTTGTCTGTGTAAAATGACAGAGACAGCAGAGCAGCTAGCGCGTTAGCGCTAGCCTCTAACTGACAGACAGTAACACAGACACATAGACAGACCTACACAGAGACAGACAAGACAAACACACCACACACACACACACACCTACACCTAACAACTTCCACAAATTTTGTACGACAGAAATATAGTGGCTAAAAAATTGTGGTATCATTAGTGGTAGCAGTAGCATGTCAGGAATAAGCATGTTAGCATTAGCATGTTAGCATTAGCATGTATTTAATTTTTAGTGGCTAAAAAGTATGCTCATTGCTAACATTAGCAGCATAGGCTAAAATTAGTGGCTAGCGCATCATGCTAATTGCTAACATGAGTGGCTAATGCTGAAATTAGTGGTTTCAGCATTAGTGGATGGTGGTGTCAGCGTTAGCGCTAGGCATTAACTGACAGACAGTAACACAGACACATAGACCGACACAGACAAGCACACACACACAGACAGACAAGACAAACACACCACACACACACACACACACCTAACAACTTCCACAAATTTTGTACTACATAAATAAAAATTATATCACTAGATTCAGCTCATTTAGGACATTACTGATATATTGACCTTATACAAACCTTCTGAACATGAGCAGCTAGCGTGTTAGTGCTAGCTGCTAATTGTATAAAAGACATGACATTTGCTAACATTTGCAGCTGGTGCTAGAATTAGTGGCTAGCGCGTTAGCGCTAGCTGGTCATGTGTGTAAACAAACATGTTAAATATTACTATTTGAGATGTGCTTTTTCACTACAGAACCCTGGCAACAGTCCACTCGGCACTTTCAAAATTTCCGCGGGAATTTTCTAGTGAGTTACTCATACCCTATGTTGCAAAGCCCCAATCTGGATTTTATTGACTATTTAAATAGTAACATTGAGTTACAAAAAGTGCATTTTGAAACCAAAAATTGACATCCATTTTTCTCAGTCAGGTCAGGTTTTTATGCTAATTTGATTTTGACAAATCTTCTGACTAAAATGATTACATTTTTGTGACATTATCAGTTGATTTTCGTTACTCATCCAAAAAAGGTTTTAGGAGGAAAACAAACATTTTCTAACAGAATGTATTAATTAAATTGAATAACAGATATTGATAAACATAAGTACATGAAAATTTAACGTTTCTTTGAACCCCTCGAATGCTCAGCAACAGGGATGTCTCTCTTCAGAGTCCAACATTAGTCATGACTACATCCCAGCGTCCCTGATACCTGAGGGGTATTGCACAAAACCAAGATAAGGGATTAAGCCGGGATATGTTGGTTATCCTGGCTGAATTTAGCCTCAAGTCGGTTGCATGAAAACAGCTCAAACTTAACCCGGCCAAGTTACTATGGTGATTTATTCTCTGAAGCTAGCCTGCTCCAGACCAGGCTAAGATTAATCCTGGTGATTCACCTGTATTTCCACCGTCAATCCTGTGAAGAATTAATGTGTTTTACAGCATGTCCATGGTCTTTCTAAGCATGTTCATTATTTTAATTATCCTGTATTAAAATATGACATGTAGTCATTTCTCATTTCATTAAAATCTGTTTGTAATTGCAACAGTCCTTTTATATTGATTCAAGTGGTAGTATTATTACTCAGGCCAAGTGTGATAGATTTGATACCTGCAACTTTAGAAAAATAAAGTGTCTTTTGATGACATTCATCAACATTGGTGGATTTGATTCAAGCCTGGCATGAACCACTCAGATGGGCTATAATGACACTTCATCAAAAGCACCCCCACCCTCTTGTGTCCACGTCCGTGAGGCTGTGACGCTGGGTCCGAGACTGACGTGAAGAGAGGAAAAAATCCCCGGGACTGAGGTCAGACAGTGTGTTAAATTAGTGAACGAATAAGTGGAACTTCAACATATAAGTTAGTTAACATTAAATTGCTTGTACAGTAATGTTATATCACTACAATGTTGACCCAGTTTAACGTGCCGACCACAGCCTGTAACATTAACCTCCACAAATGCTTGCTACCTTACTGTGAAGTTCTTCTTTTGTGGAGCTGCTGGTTCCAGTCGTAACGTGCCATTTTTATGGATTTATGATCTTGGTGTCACTGCTTGGGTAAGTTACAGTTGGTTGATGTGTGCTGGCTGTTCATAGTCGCTTTACATAATCTGTTTGCAATAGTGATGTTCAGTAGAAAAGGGCAGGAAAGTTGGAGAAAGGATGTAATGATGTAACATAGGTTAATTCTTAATTTCTTTCTTTGTGTTCCATATTTTTAAAGTATTGCAGAGCCAACAACACGTAATGCTGATGGGTTTGGAGGCCACAATGCAAAAGTACAGAAAACCACCTAAATCTGAGTGGCTGCTTGACAGCAACAGTAGCTGATGGAGCAGCTCGAACTTTGGAAAGACAAATGGTGTCAATGTGTTTCAATGTATTTCAGATCTCTTGACATGAGAGTGCTATTTTTAAAAATAAAAAGTCAAAGTCAGTCTTCTTTGTCAGTTTAGTTTATTATATCTCCTCCATAATTTTCTTTGATTGAGAAATTGCTCTGGGCTCTTACGGGTTAATCAGTAGTCTACATGCTCATATATATTTACAGTACTGTTTACAGTCAAACATTTTGATGCACCGTAGGCTTGATCAATGAAAAATCTGTGTAGTAGTTTTTGAGGACAGTCTGAAGATGCTCCTGCACATTTGGTGTCAACTGAGCAAAAACTGTGGGTGGAGATTGGTTTAATAAGTTTTACAGTTTTTGAAGTTAGTGATGGACTTCATCATTTCCTGTGTACTTCAGATCAGTTCAGTTGCTTTTATTGTCCTCCAAGGGAAACTTGGCTTGCAGACATTTTAAAAAATAGACCATTTTAAAAACATACAATAAAAAAAACATAATCACATTGAATTTATTATGGACGTGGACTTAAAATCATTGTTTTATTTTATGGCCTGGGTCCCCTGCTTTTGGCCTTTGTGCCCTCAAAAAACTGACAAGGCTAGGGGCAAGGCCAAGTGGCCTTGCCCCTAAAATGACGAAATTCCAGGCCTGGGTGACGGTGACAAAAATTTCAAATGATAAATGAGTCAAGTTATTGGTTGTACTCAAAGCAATATGATTTAAATTGCAGTAATGATATTAACAAGTTAATCCAAAAATGCACAAGCAATTTATTGGTCAGCAAAATTTATTTATACCACAGTTCTGGTCTTGACCGAGACCAAGACCAGACTGAGACCTTCAAAAAGTGGTCTCCAGACCGGTCTCAAGACCAAGACCAAGACCAAGACCGACTACAACACCAACACGGTGTTTATTGGTCAACAGTCAAGACATGAAACATCCAATTTACAATTTTATGCTTTATGTTAATGACAATTTCTAATCAGCCAATCACATGGCAGCAACTCAATGCATTTAGGCATGTAGACATGGTCAAGATGAACTGCTGTAGTTCAAACCGAGCATCAGAATGGGGAAGAAAGGTGATATAAGTGACTTTGAATGCCTCATGGTTTTTGGTGCTGATCTACTGGGATTTTCACGCACAACCATCTCTAGGGTTTACAGAGAATGGTCCGAAAAAGAGAAAATATCCAGTGAGCGGCAGTTCTGTGGATGAAAATGCCTTGTTGATGGCAGAGGTCAGAGGAGAATGGCCAGACTGGTTCGAGCTGATAGAAAGGCAACAGTAACTCAAATAACCACTTGTTACAACTGAGGCATGCAGAAGAGCATCTCTGAGCGCACAACACGTCGAACCTTGAGGCAGATGGGCTACAGCAGCAGAAGACCACACCGGGTGCCACTCCTGTCAGCTAAGAACAGGAAACTGAGGCTACAATTCACACAGGCTCACCAAAATTGGACAATAGAAAACTGGAAAAACATTGCCTGGTCTGATGATTCTCGATTTGTGCTGCGACATTCAGATGGTAGGGTCAGAATTTGGCGTCCACAACATGAAAGCATGGATCCATCCTGCCTTGTATCAATGGTTCAGGCTGCTGGTGGTGTTGTAATGGTGTGGGGGATATTTTCTTGACACACTTTGGGCCCCTTAGTACCAACTGAGTATCATTGCAATGCCACAGCCTACCTGACCATGCCTTGCTGACCAGGTCCATCCCTTTATGACCACAGTGTACCCATCTTCTGATGGATACTTCCAGCAGCATAACGCGCCATGTCATAAAGCTCGAATCATCTCAGACTGGTTTCTTGAACATGAAAATGAATTCACTGTACTCAAATGGCCTCCACAGTCACCAGATCTCAATCCAATAGAGTAGCTTTGGGATGTGGTGGAACGGGAGATTCACATCATTGATGTGGAGTCGATAAAGCTGCAGCAACTGCAACTGGGATACATACGGGATGGACAAAAATGAAAATACAGTAAATGAGTCATCCTCCTGTTCATGAACATGCTCAAATCACAAGGCTACTGTCTAGTCCACGGTAATCAAACCAGCTGCATTTTCTGTGAATTGTGAGTGTCACTGGAAGACCAAAAAGCCCATTAAGCACAAACAAAAGGTTGAGAAATGAGAGTCAGTCAGTTTCAGTAAAAAATAGACATGCCCAGGAGAAGGAGGGGGGGTCATTCCAGCCGCTGGTACTTAGCAGGCAGTTGGCTGGGAGACGGCTGCCATTCAGCTGGCTTTCAGCTTGGAGGGGAACTTTTGAGTTGCTACTACTGTACAACAGCTACCCTGACCTTGAAGCCTAAAATGGAGGCTATACTGTCCAGCAACACTTATGCAATGGACATTGCATGGAGAATGGACATTGCGTAAGTGGCTTAAAATGTGATTACAGTAGCTTAGGTGCTATGTAATAAGTGCAAAATGATTTTTTATTACATTTCAAGATTTTGGTTTTATTATATCAAGAAACAACAACTTACTTTGCTTTAAGACACTTTGTTACCAGAGCATGTGTGGAGAATATGTGACTAGCTCAGGGGCCGTGTGATAAGCACAGATTGATTTTTTTTGTTTTGGATATTTTCTTTCTATCATACCAAGAAACAGTTAACAATTTACTTTGATTTAAGACACTTTTGTTATCAGTCTAGGATAAGAATGTTTGGCCATAAATATACTTTTGTTATATTTTCATTGTTAAATCATTATAGAATTTGAATCTCTACCTCATGTCCGATATTAATACTGTCAGGACGACCCGGGGAACGAACCCGGGTCTCTGGTGTAGCAGGCAGACGGTTAACCACAAGACCAAGGGATGGACTCAAATGCAGAGAGAGGCAGGCGAGGCAAGTCAGTTTAGAGAACTTTACTGAGTCAAAAAAAAGTGAGGTTTCAACAAGGAAAAAATAGGCAGGCTCCGTTCACAAAAAAAAAGTCCAAGGTCCATAAACACAAAACCAAGGAGTCCAAAAGGTACTTGAGAAACACAGGAGAGACTTACAAGACGTGCACACTTCAGGTTGACAATACCAAGACTGAGCACAGAACAAAAACCGAGCAGGCATTTAAAGGGAGTCAGAACGAGGTACAGGTGGCAGTAATCAACTCAATCAAGGCATGGCTCAGGTAAAAGTGACTCAGCCCATAGAAATGGGAAAAATGAGGACATCTAGTGGTGAGTTCAGAGAAATGTCCCAAAAACCTCACAAATACTGATAGTGTTTGCGAATCTACTCGTTACATTAACGTTACATTAAGATGTTATAACCTGTTTGATGACTGCTCTTTTTACAACGCACCCAAGATTTTCCATTTTTTCACAACATGTAACATTATGTGATATTTCATATGCAGCTATTGGACTGCCAGCACTTATTATGATGTGTAATTTTTCCATAACAAAAAGAAAGAGAAAAAGAGCACAAATGGTAGATGTCCATTAGTAAAGAGTTCACAGTTAGAAATTCATGGTCCATAAGATTTTCTACCCTTATGTGGAGGCTTACATCCAGTCATTTGATCCAGTAGAGCATGCTGTGATCATTAAATTTGAGCTTGTATGTAAGCACGTAAGAACATGTAAAGCTCAATAGCTTTCTCTGGAGAGGTGGGTGGATGAAGACTGTTTTCTGCCATGGCAAGGCAGCAAATAAACACTGTATCGTCACAGGGATACAGACCACTCTGAAGGCATTCCTCTTCAGGCCTCTATCTTTTGTTGAGATACCTCTTTCCAGTACTCTCCGGCATCAAAAAGTTGGGGTATGGTACACATCATCACTGGAGACACAGCATTCCTGCATGGGTGAATGTGTTCCAGAGGTGAACAACTTCCAACAGTTCTCTCTAAAGATAAATAAAAATCACACATGATCATTAAACTGGCCAGTAAATCAGCTCCAACTTAAACATCTGCAATAATAAACTGTAATTAAAAACATCAAAACACTGACAGGAACATTTTATTGCATTTTATACTTTTCATACTTTAAGTACTTTGAATATATACTGCTGATAATACTACACAGGGTGGTACTACTGCTTTTTGTGAAGTAAAACATCTGAATATTTTAAACACTAAGCTGAGTAGGTGTCATGGTATTATTCTGACATAATATAGCATTATGGGGAAAAAAAAACAACATAAACGTATTGCAGTTCTTACCTTTATTATTTCAAGACATGAACTGAATGAGACTTTTGTCAAGGAAGTTACCAGAAAAGTAGTCTGAGTCTTTTAAATCTTGGAACAGGTTCATCCAGAACGGTGTGTGTTGTTCCCTAAAAAGCCCCACCAGTTCTCCATTCTTTGGTTGTGATTGCTCAATCCATACAGACAACGTCTGTGCGAAAAGTTGCCCAGATGATTGTGCCTCAAGAACATCTGCATTTGTTCAATGCAATAGCTCTCAGTTCTGAGCAAAACAAATTCGGGCAGTAGTTCCATTCCTTGATGACACCTCATCAATTTGTATTGCTTAATCATTGCGCTATTATCCTAGGATCACTGTTTGTAGAGTAAGCGTGTAGTCATATCACCATTTGAGAAAACCCATCTATTGCACCATTGATGCAGATCCCGTAAAATTTGAGTTTATCATATGAGCCTACATGCCACAAAAAGTTTGGGCCTGTATTCTGGTACATATGCCACCAAAGGCGATTTCGGCGCCTCAGCTGCACACCATGCGGATCCACTGTTTTCAGCAGTCTCTTGATTGTCTCTTGACTCACCACGACCCAGCCTGAATGCATTTCAAATGCATCATCTTGTATCCACAGAGCATGCCATATATGCCCACATGATCCTGGAGAAAAATTGCTATATCTAGGGGATCTGAATGGGCTTTTCTTAACCAAACAAGTCGGCCATGTTTGCTACCATTTGATGTAGCTCAATAATTCAGAAAAAATACCATGAAAAACGGGGGGAAAAATTACCACAAAAAACAGAAAAATAGTTACTTCGAAAAAACATTTTTTTTTCCAAGTGAATGCAATACGCTTCCATTGTGTTAGACTTGATGGAAGTAAGATTTTTCTTGCCACTGACCTGCCGCTGTGCATGTGTGTGTGTGTCACAGCATCACAGTGGTATGTCTGTGGCAGTGATATTGTCATTCTTGCATGACCTGATTAACAAATGAAATGCCTTGTCTACAGTTAAAGTGTACTTGGTGGCAATCACCACCAGTCACATGGGGTTTGGGAAGCAAACAACGAGCCAGCAGCCGTTGGTTTGTGTCCAGACCACTGGCACCACCATGGGATCTGGCTGTGGTTCTGTAGGGGCTTAAAGGGATAGTTCGGGATATTTGACATGAATCTGTATGGCATCCCCATCAGTAGTGTCGCACAGCCACACCGACTTACCCCCGACAGTGTCCTGTGGGCTGAGTTCTGTCCAGGTTTGGTCAGCAACGAAAGTAGTCCGGCCAAGTGATTACGAGGTGTGACTTTTTCGTGGACATCGGTTTTGTGATGCAAATAAATCACTCTTTTGAACACATGCTGTTTTGAGAAGAAAAACTTTTTATTTAAGTGTCCCAGCAAACCTGCCGGACTACTTTCGTTGCTGACCAAATCTGGACAGAACTCGGCCCA
Source organism: Nibea coibor (assembly GCA_023373845.1). Lineage (NCBI taxonomy): Eukaryota > Metazoa > Chordata > Actinopteri > Sciaenidae > Nibea > Nibea coibor. The sequence continues at coordinate 26,479,140 of CM041719.1, read as the reverse complement.
CAGGACACTGTCGGGGGTAAGTCGGTGTGGCTGTGCGACACTACTGACGGGGATGCCATACAGATTCATGTCAAATATCCTGAACTATCCCTTTAAAGGCCTTCCTTTTGAAACACTGGAGGGGGTGGACTTCAAATCAAATCAAATTTGATTTGTATAGCCCAAAGTCACAATGTACATTTGCCTCAAAGGCCTGTACAATCTTTACAGGGAGTGACACCCTCTGTCCTTAGACTTTTAAAAGGTGGAAGAAACCTCAGGAAGAACCACAGAGGAGGGATCCCTCTCCTAGGACGGACAGACGTGCAATGGATGTCACATGTACAGAACAATCAACAAACATATTGTACCATTACAAAAAATTACTTGAAACATGTATCTCTCAAGACAGTGTTGTTGCTGGCTCTGGGTTCGGCTAAACAAGTAAGTGACATCCATGTGCTTTTGGTGCATCCCTCATGGATTTAGCTCTTCCCAGGGGATGTAAGGATGATTTTGAACCCCAACCCGTTTTGTGCCTAAGGTGGTGGGCTCATATTCTCCTATTGACCTTATGGCTTTTGCTGCCTCACCAGGTGAGCAGTGGTCACATGCGTTTGCACTTACATGGATAGGATGAGCAGTTTCAGGAGCAGCTATCAGTTCGTCTAACACAGCTGCACCAGACAACAGAAATCACGTAATGGAAATGCCGCTACTGGTGCATCTAATACAACACTGAGAACTGTTTTCTAAAATAAAAACAAATGCCCCTAACAGCAGCAGTTGCAGCTGTCCCAGGCACCGTTAAGGCAGTGGCAGCTGCCCCAGACACCGGCAACTGCTGTGGAAGGTCATTGGCGTTTTACACAATGATTGACATTACCATAAGGATGGTCAATCACAAAGTGAGTTACAGGTAGTGTTTCTTAAACTGGAGTGAAAAGAAAAAAACTAATTTGGCCCTCAGTCTAATGATTGATTATGCAAGTGATGGTAATCACAATGTAACCCGGCCACTCCACCCAGAGCGTGTAGAGGAGGGACGAGTCGGACTCGGTCGTTGTATTTGCGGCTCGGACCATGCCGTCGTTTATTTCACGTGTCACAGTCACAGGGGCTAGCAACTCCTTATCACAACAAAATAAACATTTTTAAAATATTTTACCTAACCCTGCATCATCTTTTAAACACAGTAAAGATGATATATGAACAAAAGTTAATATTTTTTGTGTAATTATTCACATTTTGGGAGAGCACGGTTTATGCGGCTTACCTTATCACAACAAATTAAACATTTGATCAAAATGGCGCTTGTGCGCGTAACATACCTGAGAATACGGTGGCCTTCTTAGTACAAACGGCCTTCTTCACCAAACCGCTGAGTGCAATAAACAATACCGTAGCACCATCTACTGACGTTAATAAGCAACTGCCCAAAAACAACAACTGTTAAAACTGCCAAAATCTCCAATGACCAACCTGATTTCATTCACCAGAGTTGATTGTGAAATGTTTGTGCAAAATAAAGTTGAAGAAACGTTGACTTAATTATTAATTGACTGTTCATGGGATTATTCTACATGCATCATATGTGCTAGTAACCTCTATTGGGGGTGACCCTCTACTGTACGTAATGTGCATTGATAGAAGATTTTACAATACCTTGATTGCAATGATCTGTCTGTCTGTCTGTCTGTCTGTCTCTGTCTCTTTCTCTCAGGGTTGTGCCTAGTCAGGCAAGATGTAGTCATATCTCCCTTGACTGGACCCCGCTGCTGCTGCTGTGCCTCTGTGTCTCTCTATCTCTATCACAGGTTCATTGTCATTTTATCATTCATTGTAATTGTACAATATGTTTGTGTTGATTGTTCTGTACATGTGACATCCATTGCACGTCTGTCTGTCCTGGGAGAGGGATCCCTCCTCTGTGGCTCTTCCTGAGGTTTCTTCCACATTTTTTCCCTGTTAAAGGTTTTTTGTGGGCAAGTTTTTCCTCACTGGAACCGAGGGTCTAAGGACAGAGGGTGTCACTCCCTGTACAGATTGTAAAGCCCTCTGAGGCTAAATGTGTTTGTGACTTTGGGCTATACAAATAAAATTTGATTTGATGTGACTGTTTTGTTTGACAAATATGTTTTATTGATGTTCTTTTAGAATCATTTTGATTTAAAATACCTCTGATCAAATACTTGTGATTAAGAATGTTTTGTAATGTTTGTGTCGTTCCCATTCTGACTGTTTTGTGATGTTATCTTGGGGTTTAAAGTCTGTCCACCAGCATGAGTTGGGCAGAATGTGAGACCGACTCAGGCACTTCTGATGCTTTATGAGAATGTCTCTAATTCTCCTTGGCCAAACGCCAATAAATAATACAGCATAAGACATCAGATGCTCCTGATTACTTTGTTCCCTCCTGACCTCACCATTGACCACTGACAGAAATTTCTAGAATTCAGAATTTTTTAAAGTGTACTTCAGGGCTTGGACAGCACCTGAAGACACAGGCCTAGCTTGTTTGTTTGAGACCTCTTAAATAATTTTGCCCACCACTTTGACCATATTTAACTTTCGGGTGAAATTGATGTAAAATGTACAACAGTGATATTATATCACGAGAGAAGGATGCATGCAATAATTCATTTCAATTTAATGAAACAAAAAGTGACAACAGTGCTGGTGGGTATACCACAACAAAAACATTTAATGACTCATCTCATGCTGTTCACAAGTGGTGAGTACATCCTGTCTGAAGCCTCACAGGCCAGGTACTGTTGATGAACCCCTAACTTTTTGTGAATAGTGTATATAGATGCCTATTTCTAACCTGATGCACAGCAGATGTAATTATGTAACTTATTATCAAGACACCTGAACCTACATACACATACACCAAAGACCTGAGACTTGGGAAGCTTGGACTTAAGTGAAGTGATGGTTGGTACTTTGAGTAGTTTATTGTCCAAGTACTCGATTGATGACTGTTATTAAATTTTGACCAAGAATCATTTTTGTTTGTAGGACAGAGCAGTGCTTGTAATTCAAAAAGATCCTGAAACCTTCCCACGCATCTCACTTCTTTTCTGACTGGTGTTCACTTCTCTCTCCCTCTCTCTCTCTCTCTCTCTCTCTCTCTCTCTCTCTCTCTCTCTCCTTTCTTTCACATACTTAATTTTTACTTTCTAACACTCTCCTCACACTCATCCATCGCTTCACTGCTTTACTTCATTTTCTTGATCTCATCGCTTTACTGGAAAGTTCAGCTGGTAAGTAAACACTTTAAGTTTTCTTTTAGACTTGTTACACACAAGTTGAAATATGTCCGTTGCTTTGCTGAAGATGTTGCTGTTTCCCGCTCATTTGGGCTGCTCACTTTTATCTTCTTCTCTTGAACCCTCTGTTTTATATCAGTTCTATTTACTTGCTTCCACAGCATGTGATTGAATGAACCCTCTTGTCAATCCCTCTTGAAATGATCTGAATGTTTTCTGCTGAATTGGTGTATAAATAAGATATCAACTGACACGTGTATGAAATATATCTAGAATTCTAAAAACAAAAGTTATCAATAATCATCATGTCAGTTATCAATAAAAAAAACATGTAAAAAAGAATGAAAAAAACATCACTAACAGGTCAAAAAAATGGCTTTATATCTAAATCAAATAAAATATATAAAATTATACAATCAAACAGTTTATTTAAAATTAACTGTCTGACTGAACACATGATTTATTCATTTATTTTTTTGAGTTTTATTTAAATAGCACCATATCATAACAAAAGTTATCTCATGACACATTCATACAGAGCAGGTCTAGACCGTACTCTTTATAAAATTATAACAGGAGCAGGGGGTTAAAGGGGTTAAATTGGTTAAGCTATATCTGAAGAAATGTGTCACAGAGGTGCAGTGATGGCGGTTAGATCACACCACATGCTTATTGTCAGTTGCTGGTAACTGCAAACAGGCTGCTCGCTGCAAAACTCGATTTCCTGTTATTTCATTTATGACACGGAGGTTTGAGGCCAACTGAAGCACCACATCCTCATCTGATGTGTCTGAGCGCAAGGGTTGGGTTGAGGGTTGTCCTCATCTTATCTGCTTAATTTTTAACAACAGGACCCCTCTGAGTCCGTACAAAACAGAAAAATAATTGCCCTTGTGTAGTGAGAGGCCTTAAATTATGAGCTATATTGTGTTCATAGTCTTATTGTGATATGTGTGTTATTGGGAATTAAAAATGAAACCAATCTTTTCAACCAAAATAAGGCTCTGCAGAATCCATATGATGTTTGCAACACCAGCAATGACAGCCATAAGAAATGGAAGACTGTGATGCCATTCAGATTTCTAGTTTCAAAAATTCAGGAGTTAGTAAATGCAGCTGGTCATAGTATATATACTTTGTCAAACTGTCAAGTCCAAGGCTCAGGCAGAGGAATCATGCAAGCTAGGTCAGACAGGCATGATAAAAAAGCTCAAAAGTCGGACTCAATCAACAGTTTGTCCACATTTTCCTTCTCTGAACTACCACTAGTGATGTGTCGTTTGTGAGCGATTCGTTCAATACGAACTAATCTTTTATATGACTCTGGAGTAATGAGTCATCTCAGTGAGTGATTCGTTCATTTTCATGCAGTACCTTCCCTCGCCAGTTCACGACTCAACTGTGCGTCTGTCCTCAGGTCCTTGTTCATTTGTCACGTGACAGCCAGGCCGCTCAGGCAGCCAGCAGCCAGCACAACAGTTCGTTCACAGACCTACCGATCGTTCATACGGATCGATCGATCGCTGTGGGCTGAGAAACGAACAAGGAAATGAATAATGTCTGATTTGTGACGTTCATTCATTTGTCACGTGACACCCAACATACATTATTTATTCATGAAATCATAATTAATGAGTGGTTCTTGTAGATGTGCATAGTGTTATTGTAGTGTTATTATTGTGTATAATATATTGTGTAAATGTAAAGTGTGTTTATAAATAAATACTTTATTTTATTTTACTTTACATTATATCACTGTGTTGATTTTGTGTTATACTATACTATACTATACTATACTAAATAATAACAATAATGACAACAAATGTGAAAATAACAATAACAACGATACTACGACTAATAATAATAAAAATAATAATCATGTTTTGGACACAATAAATGCACCATTTTAAGGAACTTATTAATTGTTACTTTTTGTTTTACTTAATTGTCAAACTGAGTTTTACACTTGTCGTCTACCAGCTGTGAAGGCAGGTGAACGGTTCATTCTCGTTCATCTGGTTCGTTCATTTGTCACGTGACAGGCAGTTCAGGCTGTGCGAGGAGCAGTATGTTTGTGTTAATCAACAATGGCAGGGAGGATACAGCACACAGTCACTTTATTGTGGTGTGGATTTACTTTGATAGGTTTTCATATGGTTTGAATTACTTGTGACATTTTGTTTATTATCTTATCAGCTGAAGCAAACCGTGTTGCCTTCAGTGTTAAGTGTTTGAGAACAGCAGTCTTTTTTATAATGCCCACAAAAGGTCTACAGCACCACCTGCTGTAAAAATGAACAATATGAACGAAATGACTCAAAAAAAAGATTTGTTCAATTTACTGTCCGAGAGTAAAAGATCCGAGTCAGTAAAAAGAGTCGAACTTCCCAACACTAACTACCACACACAAGCACCTATTTAAGTTTTTGTGCTTTCTGATGCATCAGGGGAAATCCCTGCACTAACACTAACATTTACATCTAGTCATTTAGCTCACACTACCTCAGGAGGAAATGACAGACAGAGCTGACTGTCATATGCATAGCAGTGATAGGAAAAGCCATGTAAGTGGATAATCGGACCATGGGAGGTGGAGTAGATAGTAGATAGAAGTGGCCCCAGCACCAAGCCCTGGAACAAGCCAGAATACACTAAAGCTTCAGAACTTGACTTGTTTAGTCCTCAGCCTTCTTTGCAGTTTGGACATGAGAATGGTTAAAATACATGTTTACTAAATCCAGTTAAACTCATACTGTAGCTCTCTACTGTGTGAATGAGCACACAGAGGGAATACTACAATAATTATTGTGTGTGTGTGTGTGTGTGTGTTCACGGCAACCTGCTGTTATTCTAACTGGTATTTCTGTTTTTTTATCTTTTAGTCACCATGAAGACAAAGGCCATCATCATACAGACATTGTTCAACTTAATTCTCCTGTTTGGAGCATCTTCTGCTCATGATCAAACTACAACCAACACCACTTCGTCTTCTCCTTCCCTCATCCCCACAATGACCTCGTCTACACAGGGCTGGGATCTATCTACCGTGACGACAGTGGAAAACATTAAGACCAAACAGAAAGAATTCACTACTGCATCTTTAATCACTTCAGGTTTCCAAACAACCAACAAACTTAACTCCTCAGTGCCAACAAACACAACAGCCACTCCGTCTTCCAGCGAACCCCTTAGCAAGTTAATGCTTTTTCTGATCCTGTTGGCCATCATGGTGTTGGTAGTGTGTGTGGGATGCATCCATGGTATATGGAAACAGGAGTCAGATGAAGGAAGCTCTGCCCCCAGGCTCCTATTGAGCATGAGGCACAGGCTGAGAGAGGCGATCTGGAGGCTTCGTCTCTGGCCAGGGGGCAAGAGAGGAGGGGAGGACAATGATGAGGAGGAGGTGGATGGAAGTCAGGGAGAAGAAGGAGGACAGAAGACAGATGATGTGGGGAAAGGAGCTGGCTGTGGAGCAAGGAACAAAGAAAAGGAGGAACACGAGGAGATAGACAGCGATGATTCACTTTCACACTCCAGTGTGGAGGGAGACAACCAGAAGGCGGGGAAGAGGAAGCAGAGTGTGAATGAAGATGAGGAGGAAACCAGTAGTGGGAGTGAGGGAGACAAAAGCACTGGGGAGGGAGAGAGTGGTGGAGATAAGAAGAGAGGCTTAGAGGAGATAGCACTTGTCAACTGTCCGCAGGAGGATGATGAGCAGATCGATTTATGTGATGTCACTGTCCTGTAGTGACAGTGCATGCTTGTAAGAAGGAGGGAAAGATGGCAGGAGGGGAAGAGGGTAAAACTGCTGATCAGGTGTCAGATTTAGGAGAATGATGATTGTGATGTTGTGATTGTTTTAAATGCATAGTTTCACTTCATACCCATAGACACTTTATGCATGTTTAATTTTGTTAATCAGTCAATGCTGTCATTAGTATTTCTTTAAACCTTCTAATGTGTGCGAATACAGTCAGTGTGTGTTTGAAGAGCTTTCAAATAAACTTTTGAAATATCTCTTAGTGTCTTCACTTTATTCACAGTTTATTTTGTTCTTTTTTTCCTCTTTTTCTTGTTCCAAATGAATTAATATTTAACCTGTTTGGTATTCAATTCAATTCAATTTTATTTATATAGCAACATATCATTGAGAAGGACTGTCATAACAAGTTATCTCATGACACTTTCCAGACCATACTCTTTATAATATTATTTACAGAGACTAACACTTCCACCATGAACAAGCTCTTGGCGATGAGGTAAGGAAAAACTTTAACAGGCAGAAACCTCGAGCAGACTCAAGCTCATTGGTAGACAGTCATCCACCACGAACGGTTGAGTTAGAGATAGAGAGGGGAAGGGGTTGTAGCAGTGGGTCAGGTTCTGTACTTACTTCAGACCCAACACAGCTCACCACAGTGGCATCAGCAAACACGACGACGGTGTTTGGAGTCAAAAGTGTCTACAAAGTTGTTTGCGTACAGGAAGTACAGCAGGGGGACATGCACAGTGAGGTATTCAATCCAAGGTCCTTGAGCATTGTGATCATGATGAAACTATGGGTGTTAAATGCTGAAGTGTAGTCAATGAACAGTAATCTTACACAGCTTCCTTGGTGTGGAGGATGTGTACTATTCTATTGATCAGTTGGGATAGAAAGCAAACTGCAGTGGATCCAGTGTGCTCAGTAGTGACTTCATCACTACAGAGGTGAGTGCCACTGGGCAGCAGTTATTCAGGCAGGCTGCACTTGTTCTCTTAGACAAAAGAAAGATGGTCCATTTCTTGAAGCATTTGGTTATGACAAACAAGTTCCAGCTGATCGGCACAAAGTTTTGAGGAGTTGTCCACTAATACCATCTCGTCCTACCTACAGTTCAATTGCTAACCAGTGCCATACTTCTTAACACAGACTCACACCTACAAAACACAATTGGCCAAATAATAATAATAATTTTCTTCTCAAAAATACATGATTTTGTTAAATATATACTAACTCTAAATAGAACACATCTTTCTCTGCACACACCAGGCCTGGAATTTCATCATTTTAGGGGCAAGGCCACTTGGCCTTTTGGTGTTGTCAATTTTTTGAGGGCACAAAGGCCAAAACCTGGGGCACCAAGGCCATGAAATAAAACAATGATTTTAAGTCCACATCCATAATGAATTTAATGCAATTATGTTTTTTAACTTGTCTGCAAGCCAAGTTTCCCTTAGGGGACAATAAAAGCAACTGAAGTGAACTGAAGTACACAGGAAACTGTGAAGTCCATCACTCACTTCAAAAACTATAATACTTATTAAACCAATCTCCACCCGTAGACTTGATTGATCAAGTGCATGCTACGGTGCATCAAAATGTTTGACTGTAAAGAGCACTGTAAATATATACTAGCATACAGGCTACTGATTAACCCGTAAGAGCCCAGACCGATTTCTCCATCAAGGAAAATTATGGAGGAGATAAAAGCGTATATGATCACGTCTTTGAAAAATCTGTGATGCACTGAGGGCGCGAAAGGTGAAGCGGGAAGTAGCGAGGGATCACTGTACACGCAATTTAACGTATTTAACTTAACTTATATGTTGAAATTCCTCTTTCTCATTCACTAATTTAACACACTGTCTGACCTCAGTCTTGAGGACTTTTTCCTCTCTTTACGTCAGTCTCAAACCCAACGTCACAGCCTCGCGGATGTGAACACAGGAGGGTGGGGGTGCGTTTGATGAAGTGTCATCATAGCCCGTCCGAGCGGTCCAGACTCGAATCAAACCCACCAATGTTGATGAATGTCATCAAGATATGCTTTTTTTTCTCTAAAGTCGCAGGTGTCAAAGTTGTGTTGACATGAAAGAGGCAGACTAGAAAACCATTTGTGCATTTTGTGCATTTTTTTTGTTGGGAGGCACAGCTTGTCTGTTAAGAAAATGTAAGCATTGTGGATCATTGTGGAACACATCATCATATATGTTCACTGACTGCATATTGTGTGAAAACAACATGAAATGTGTGAATGGTATGGCTACAAAAGACCTTAAAGGCAGGTCTGACATGGATAGAAAATGAAAGGAAGTGAAAGATTATGCATTTTGTAGCTTTGGTTATGATTCTAGCTCCAGTAATAGTTACACCAATTGTATGTGCTTTCTGCAATGACTTCTGATTGTAATCCCTGATATGTATGAATTTATCTAATAAGTGGCACGTAATTCTGAACACAAATGGTGTGCCACTAAACTGGAAGAATCTCATTTAGTCTGGCAAGATAATCTTAATAGAGGAAAATAAGAACAACCCCAGGTTTCTCTTCAGCACTGTAGCCAGGCTAACAGAGAACCACAGTTCTATTGACCCATCTATTCCTTTAGGTCTAACTAGTAATGACTTCATGAGCTTCTTTAATTATAAAATTATGACTATTAGAGACAATTCATCACGCCTTGCCTTCAACAGGCACTGTTCTGCATTCTTAGGGAACATTATTAGGAATCACTCCATTAATTTTCATTGTTATGCTGACGACACCCAATTATATTTATCGATCCGTAGCCTGATAAAACCAATCAGTTAACTAAACTCCAAGCATACAAGCCTACAATTGTCTGATGTTGAATTCAGACAAACTGAAGTTCTTGTAATTGGACCCAAACACCTCAGAAACTCTCTTTCCGGAGACTTGGTTACCTTAGAAGGGATCATCCTCGCCTCCAGCTCCACCGTAAAGAATCTTGGAGTTATTTTTGATCAGGATTTGTCCTTTAATGTCCAGATAAAACAAATTTTGAAGACTGCATTCTTCCACTTACATAACATTGCCAAAATCAACATCGTGTCTCAGAAAAACTATGCAGAAAAACTAGTCTATGCATTCGTTACTTCTAGGTTGGACTATTGTAACTGGCTACCTGTTAAATCTAGAATAGAATTTAAAATTCTTCTCCTTACGTACAAAGCTCTTCATGGCCAGGCACCATCATATCTAAAAGAACTCAAAGTACCTTACTACCCCTCTAGACCACTGCGCTCTCAGAATGCTGGGTTCCTTGTGGTTCCTATAGTTTAAAAGTAGATTGGGAGCCAGAGCTTTGAGCTATCAAGCTCCTCTTCTGTGGAACAAACTACCTTTCTGGGTTCGGGAGGCAGGCACGGTCACCACCTTCAAGACTTTAAGACTTAAGAGCTTTAAGACTTAAGACTTTAAGACTTAAGCGCTTATAGTTAGGGCTGGCTCAGGCCTTCCCTTAGTTATGCTGCCATAGGACTAGACCCCCCCCCCCCCCCCCCCCCCACACACACACACACACACACACTAACTAAACTTCTTCCCCCGGAGTTTCTGTGCTTTCTCGTCCAGCAGGTCCTCATGGATCGTGGCCGCTGCTGTGGTCTGCTGCTGACGTCCACTTGACGTCCCTTTACTGTAAACCCTCTCTCTCTTTCTCTCTCTCTCTCTCTCTCTCTCTCTCCCTCTCTCTCTCTCTCTCTCTCATCATACCTATCAATATAAGGCAGTTCGATATCCCTTAGAGTCCGCATAAACGGGACCTGAGGTTTTATTGTTATGTCAATCATTATCTCTCTTACACTCTCTCTCTCTCTCTCTCTCTCTCTCTCTCTCTCTCTCTCTCTCTCTCTCTCTCTATCAATGTAAGGCAGTTCGATATCCCCTAGAGTCTGCATAAACGGGGCCTAAGGTCTTATTGTTCTGTCAATCATTATCTCTCTTACACTACTTCTTACTTCTTACCTCTTACACTGTACTCTTACACTACAGTTTCTGTGCTTTCTCGTCCAGCAGGTTCTCATGGATCGTGGCTGCTGCTGTGGTCTGCTGCTGACGTCCACCATATATAGCATTATATGCCATATATAGTCATTATTGCTACCATCTCCACTACAGCTCAGTTGGTTACTGACTTATTGCTGCTGTGCATCTGTGTCTCTCTATCTCTATCACAGATTCCACTGCTACTGTAATCATTCTACCATTTATTGTAATTCATTGTAATTGTACAATATGTTTGTGTTGATTGTTCTGTACATGTGTCATCCATTGCACGTCTGTCCGTCCTGGGAGAGGGATCCCTCCTCTGTGGCTCTTCCTGAGCTTTCTTCCACATTTTTTCCCTGTTAAAAGGTTTTTTGTGGGCAAGTTTTTCCTCACTTGAACCGAGGGTCTAAGGACAGAGGGTGTCACTCCCTGTACAGATAGTAAAGCCAAACAAATAAAATTTGATTTGATTTGATTTGATTTGATTTAAACAAATTAACATATGACTAATATGGATGTGCCTACAGGTACCTGCGCGAATTTATAACAAGTAGGTTTGTGTAGTCGTGTTGCGTCTGGGTACATTATTATTAATGCGGTCTGAAATGCTGCTATGCCCATGCTTGTGTCAGTGTTTGTGTAATAATAATTATTGGACGGCATGGGGGAATCTTGTAGGGTATGGTCTACATACTCATATATATGACTTTGGATTTTCAGTAGCAGGTAGAAGTACCGAGGTCTGGGGGGTGTCTGGCCTTTCAGGTAGATGGCCTGTGACTTAGTATTTGTCCTCAACCAGTTTGCCATGATTTTTTTCAGCCGTGTCCGGGTAGATTGGTTTGGTCAGTGGACGGTAGTAGTTGGTGTCCTGCAACTGTCAGGAGGCCGCCTGAATGTAATCCTTCCTATTCAGGATCACTACCCCTGAGCTTTTGTCCGCTGATTTGATGACAGTGTTGGTAGATGTTTTAAGATTCTTTAAGATCTTGAAAGGCTGGGTTGTTCTGTTGTGTTTTGGATGCTCTGTTGGTCTTGTTTTATGAGTTGTCCAGTAGTGCCTTCTTGTGTGTCTCCCATGAGGATCGGCGGTGAAACGATTGGATTTCCAATCTTTCTGAAGCATTGTAAAAGAGCACTGGTGTAAGCTTTTTGTGGTTTTGTTGCAATTCAGTTTAAATTGAACTTCCAGGGGAGACACTTTCCAGGGAGACACCCCACCAGCTGTCAGTCGAGTTTGGAACTAGCTGCATTGGTTGAGAGTGTGGTGCATCAGCTGCAGGAAAGATGGAGGGATGGCTCTGGAGAGGAGCATTAGTCAACAGGATGCAGGTGTCCTCTTCACTCTCACTCTTTAACACAGTAGCTTGCTGCACCTGAGAGAGTTGGAGAGTGGAGAGAAGGAAGACACACATTGGGACAACAGCTTCTGTGCAGCAAACGTTGGGCTGCAGTAAACATAGTGAAGCTGGTGCCTTGGTATTATGGTTTTTGTGTTTGGCTCCTCGGGGGCCTGGTTTGTTCACATAATGATCAGATCATTTTGTGCTGGTTCTGGATGTATGATTTCCATGTGCCCCTGCTGTGTTGTAGGATGTGGTTGGTCCATTGTGGGTGTGTTCCTTGGATTTAGGTGTTCAAGAAGTGAATACATTTGATATTACAGCATTTATGACCCGCTTGGGCCTTGGGGAATATGGGCTCCCCCATGGGTTTCTTCGTTTAATATTATTCAACACATTTATCTTGTGTTGATTCATTAACATTTGCAACCAGTATGTTGTAGTATTTAGATATATGTCCTTTCATCCTTAATTTATATACCACCTTTATCAAACTTGAGGAAATTATCTGCTGTATATTTTTGACCTCTAACCTTTTAACTGCAAGTATTTAAATAAATGTTTTTTTGGAATTTGATATCTCAGACACAGTTGATCAAAAGAAAGCAAAATTCCACCATCATAAAGATCCATCATTTTCCTTTCATATTTAGATGACCTAAAATCCTCTGTCCTTCTTACCCAGTGTGAACCGTGTATGACCCCATATAGGTGTGAATTGAGACAATGCTGGCATGTCACCTATATACTTATGTGCAGCATGCCATACTAAAGTGAATTTTTAGTTTTTATGTGTATTTCTTGTTTTATGTTTTTATATCAGAAGAGTATATTGATTGTGCTCAGATATTCCGGTATTCCAGGGGGCCATGATGGTTAAGGTGAGGGTTGCCACTCCAAGATGCATGCAGCAGTAGTTTATTTCTCATTTATCATTTGTTCTTAATTTTCATCTAAATTGCTTTAAATTATCATGATTTTGTCCATTGCCATTACCATGGTACAATGGCTGTGATTTGTAGTCACAGTTAGTTGTTAATTTTGGTAAAGGTGGTATATAAATTGTAAATAAATTAAATTAATTTAAGTTTATCATCCAAACCTATTTGATAGTAGCAATGGGAGTGTTTGAAAATAATGTATAAAAAATCATGGACATTCATGGACATTCAGTACTTCAGTTACACCTAAAAACTTCAGTAGTTGTCATGAATGGGGGTTTGTAGTCTTAGTTAGTTATACGGTTTGTTGCCTCCAGTTTCAGATCTATAGTAAAGTGGTAGTTGTTTGTCAGGGAACACGTCCCAGACTGGTGAAGGCAAGTCTAATCTCTTATACTCTCTTATACTCTCTTTTCATTGCATTCTTAAAAACAAACTTTGCTCTCTTGTTTTATGTTGATAGCATGTTCTCCTCTTAACTAAAATCTTTATGTACTCTGTGTTGTTAATAATGTATATTCACTTAATAGATTTAAATGGAATAGTAAATGGACTGTACTTATATATCTCCTTTCTAGTCTTCTGACCACTCAAAGCTCTTTACAGTACATATCTCATTCACCCATTCACACACATTCATACACTGATGGCATTGGCTGCCATGCAAGCTGCCAACTGCCCATCAGTTCGAGGAGCTAACCGTTCACACATTCACATTCCAAGGATGCTTTGACATGCAGACTGGAGTCGTACCGCCAATCTTCACGACCCCTCTGCCTCGGTGCCATAGCCGCCCCTAGAATTACAGCTCAGAAGTTTTTTTTATGATACTCTATTGAGCTGTTTTGTTTAGTTTTCTCCTCTAGTATTAATATTCATATCAGTTGACTGTCCTTGTGCAATGCCTGCATAACCTGTTCTGATTTGGGGTAACCCAAATCTGGAATATTTGTTTTTTAGTGTTACGCATACCTGCATGTTAATAAAGGTTTGTCTTAAATCATTTTCAATTGAGTTCTGATCCTCCTATTTTGTCCTCATATTTGGACATCGGTGTTCTGCATATCAGGACAGAATATAAAAAAAAGCAAACGCACATGGAGGAATTTGTTTTAATAGCAAAGTGATCTCACTGGCAGTATGAACATACTATGTCTGACATTCATTCAGTTTTCTTATAAAACATCAGCCGTGCTCCTCGGCCCATGTCCTCTCAGTTCCGCTGTGCTGCAGTCTTTCCCGGTGTCTTCTCTGTCAGTGCGCTCAGGAAACAGAAGCTGAAGTGAAACTGCAGCACGTCGCACACTTTGGACCAGAAGTGTCCGGTGAACCGCTGGAAAAGCCGGTACTGAGCGAGCCAGTGATCCAGCAGCTTCAACACCACGAAGCCCGCGCACGACAGCACCGCCAGCAGCAGGTACCTGAGCGTGCGGTCGTCCCCGTGCTCCCGCTGCACGCGCACACCCTTGTACACCGCGAAGGCCACGTGACACCCCAGTGCCACCTCAAAGCCTCGCTCGTGAGCCAGCGCCAAGCCGTAGCTGAGGACAGAGAGCAGCTCGAGCGCCGCTGCGTGCCGCGCGCGCCACCTCGCCGGCCCGCGCTCTATGAAGCTGATCCACACCGGAACCCAAGCGAAGATAGGTAGGGTGAACCACTGGTCGAGCACCGCGGGAGCGCGCCGCAGCACCGCCAAGCGCGTCCACTGCACGGGAGCGTAAAGGACAGCCATGAGAGCGAACACTTGTCTCATGTACCGGCCCCGTTCCGTTTCTGTGACGCCGGTGTGCCGCAGCAGCCAGCACAGCCCCATGTAGATGTAGGCCAGGTTAACCAGACAGTTGCAGGGCATCGCCAGGAAGGCGGGCAGGTAGTCCACCCTCTGCTCTGCATAGTGCTCATAAGACAGCTCCACCTGGACTCCGTCGAACAGGCTCGTGGTCGCCAAGGCGACACAGAGCACAAACGGGACCGACACGTGAAGCAGAGCCGACTTCATTCCCGCTGTTCACTAAACATGACCGACACACACACTGACAAACTCTGCTGTGTTTCTGAGAGACTGTTGTTATTCCGGGTTTCAAAAATGACGTGGTAAAAAATGGATGGTTTGGATTGGCTGCCTTTCTGATCACCACGCCCCCTTCAGTGACTGTCTCTATATATTTGTATATATATACATAACGTAGACATATTGACGTATAGACCAAACACGGTCTACATTCATATCATAGTGATGTCAGATTCATGGTCTGTTCTATTCATAATCTATTATTATTATTGCTGCTGTACATCTCTCTCCTCTAAACTCAGTGGGTTGCAACAGATGACCAGTTTCTGCCCGTTTGCCACTGTGACCAAGTGTCTGTAAATATTATGAAGAGTGACGGCCTTGAGGGTTGTGGGCTCGGAGGATGTCATTCTGTGTTGCAGGAGCCTGGGGGTGGAGCTGCAGCCTCATCATCAGTGGAAGGCCATAATGCAGGCCTTGGCTCACTTCTTCATCTCTCACCTGAAGGTGTTAAGTGCATGTCACCTTAATATCACCTTAACAACTCTCTCATCCATTGAATTTGTAAGTCCATGTACAGTTTCTCCCTGTATTTCCTTTGAGGATGCCAGAATCACCTCCCAGAGCTGCTGTTTGGAGATAAACTGCCTCATGCTATACAGGATGCTCCACAGGATGCTCCTTTTTCTCCCTTTGGAGCATGGGATGGTGCATTGTCTTGCATGAAAATGATTTTATTCCAGAAGGCAAAGTTCTTTTTTTTTTTTTAAGATTTTTTTTTTGGCCTTTTATGCTTTTAAAGATAGTACAGCTGAAGATAGACAAGAAGGGGGGGGCAGAGAGAGGGGGAGTGACACGCAGTAAATAGCCGTCCGATGAGGGAGTCAAACCAGGGCCAGCTGCAGCGAGGACTGTAGCCTCCACATGCGGGGCGGCCCGACTACGCCACCGACCGCCCCAAAAGTTCTTCTTTTTATACCATGGCAAGAAGCAGGCAGCTAGGAACTCCACATATTTTATAGAGGTCATTTTGACACCTTCATGCACCTTAAAGGGTCATACCAACTCATCTCCTATGATTCCAGCCCAAAACATCACTCTACCACTTCCCTGCTGACGTTGCAGCCTTGTTGGGACATGTTGGTCATCCACCAGCGATCCAGAACTCCATCCATCTGGACCATCCAGTGTAGCACGGCATTGATTAAAAAAACTGTTAAAAACTAGTCATCATGCATTTCTGACCCCAATGAAGTTGTTTTTCCTTGTGGGAATTGTGCACATCAGCAAGCCTCTGGAGTATCGAGAGTTTTTTTGGACTCCTGAGGCACCAGCCCCTTCAAACACCTGTTTGCTACTCATCAGGGGCTTTTTCACACTCATGCTCTCTTAGTTCAGATAAATGCGTGTTAAGGCAAATTTATACTAACACATCTGCACTCTGAATCAGACACAAACTTCCTCACAGTATGATGATGTCTCTTTATTTTTTGTGAAATATCCTACGTTGTCATACCTTTTGCAAGATATTTCAGTATTTTACACTTACAGAAAGATCTTTGATCTTTGTGTTTTTCACCATGTTGCATGAAACCTGTGACTTGCTTATTAGTATGGAACAACTGCCTTTAGTAGTTAACCTGTTAATTAGGCTCACCTGGCATACAAATTACCAAACCTGTCTGAGAATAACGTCAGTGTTATCTAAACAGACAGGGAAGACACACAGTTGAAAATGTTCATTGAAAAATTAAAAATCAAATGTTTGTTGAATGTTGAATTGAAATCGTACTTCCATAATAATTTGGAAGTGTACACAGTGTAAAGTGTATCATAGCACAGAGACCGCAATAGTGAAAGTTATAAATGACCTTCTAATGGCAACAGACAAAGGACTCATCATTTGACACCATCAGCCATCACATTGCAGAGACTTGAACACTTGATCTAAAAAGCATTGAAGGAACTGCCCTAAGCTGGTTTCAGTCTTTTGTCAGATCAATGTGTTCCTTATCAGTGCCTGCATTGATGCAGTATACCTGCATTACTGAGAGAAAACAGTAACCATTGTTATTACAGGATGTGTCATCTAGTGACATACGTAGACAAGTCTACTCTGCTCATAAGCCCTCTCTCACACTGTGCCACAGCATCCCAAGGAGTGACTTAAAACCACCTGCAGATTCCCCTGGAGAAAAGTGCGTCACTGATAGGTAATAATACAATAAGGAGGAGAAAATCAAAAGACAACAGAAAGAGTCAAAAAGTGCATGAGGCAGAACTGGTTTGATCAGTCCGACCACAGAGAATGAGGAAAAATAAAAAAGGGATACAAACACAAAGGCAAACGGTAACAGGTTAGCAGAGGAACAAAGAGAGCAACCGAGGGACATACAAAAGAAAGAAGCCTGCCAAGTTAATTGGTAAGAGACTACATCTATGTTATACATATTTATCAAATAAATACATTGATCCAATGA
Source organism: Nibea coibor (assembly GCA_023373845.1). Lineage (NCBI taxonomy): Eukaryota > Metazoa > Chordata > Actinopteri > Sciaenidae > Nibea > Nibea coibor. Next base: position 26,461,339 of record CM041719.1, on the reverse strand, counting down.
GGTAAGCTGAAGTGAAACATTAATGAGGCTCTGAAGGGAGATGTGGATGAACCAGTAGAGACTGTTAGTACAGCCATCATTGGAAAACTTTTCAGACTGTGTAGGTAAGAGAAGAAACAATCTACTACAATCTTAAAATTCTCACAACAACTAACTATCACAAGTCCTAGTCAGAGTCTTACTGGAAGCTGCACTGAGCAGCGTTTTTTTATGTTTGTAATGTGAGAGGGGTCACTGGGAGTAACAAACCCACAGTGAATATAAACTATATATATAAACTATATTAGAACTGAACTCTGCAGTTGCATAAAACTCATAATGTGACAAAGTATGAATGTTGTGATTGCACCTTTTTTTTGTTGTTGTTGTCCCCATGTGGACAAAAGTATGGTGGTGTTATAAGCATAATCTACTTATCATGCATCACAATTATTATTATTGTTATTATTATTGTTGCTATTATTATTTTTTATTATTGTTGTTATCATCATTATTATTATTATTATTACTATTATACAGCATATACGTTCATTAAAGGTAAACAGCATAATGTTATAGCTAGTCTAGATGGGTGCTCATTTACCTGCTATATACAGTATATTATTGGATAGTTTGAAGGTTCAGTGTGTACCTTTTAAAGTGCATGTCATGATGCTCTGACAAGTGGTCTAATAAATGTGTTAAGCACTGAATATAAGTAAAGGATCGTCAACAGCCTCAACAGGTTCCTCATGCGTTTGTGATGATGATGATCTTTTGGCACATGAAGGTTTTTCTATGCACTTGGATCAGAGGGGTAAAAGGGGGACGGTTGAATCTGTGGCCTCACCACTAGATGTTACTAAATCGTACACACTATACCTTTGATCTGTGAAAAATGAGTAATGTTTTTATGCATCATATAAGTTGAATGAATGAATATGAAAACTGAAAGAGTGGAAGTATGTTTTGGCTTCTGATAGTACCACGTGTTATATATAAGGGGGGCTGCCCATCACTCCACCATCTCTCTCCACATGTCTCTCCATGTGTGTTAAAATGCATGTAAAATAAACTGAGTGAAAAAAAAGAATTTCCCCATTGAGGGATTAATAAACAATCTCTTCTCTTCATTCCTAAAGTGGACAACAAGAAAGATGATGTCCAGATGATTCCTCCACCACTACCTCCCAAGTGCCACCAGAGGTCTCCTGCGTCTCTTGCACTGAGTGGAGTTAAAAGAAACAGTCAAGGCATGGATCTTGGAGAAGTACCTGACATGTACAATGAAAAGATGAGAGACAAGGAGAACAGGCAGGAACAAGATATAACTGAAAGCAATGAGAAGATAGAAGAGAATGGGGAAACATCTCAAATAGAAAGTCAACTTGATATGAGTAAACCTCAACGACAGATCTTAATATTATTTACAGAAAAGAACAATGGTGGAGAGAAAGGAGAGGACAGGATGAAGGGAGAGTCCATTAATATTGGGTTAACCACTCCTACCGTGACAGAAAATGTATCCCTGCTAGCGATGGAATGCTCAGAACTTATCCCTGATCTAGGGCCTGTCATGGCACCAACCATCAGAAGTGATACAGCAAAACCAGATCCAACAATTTCACCACAGCTTCCTCCAAAGCCACATCGTAAAAGTCCCTCAAACCCAACCGTTACACATCCACATCCTCATCCAATGGAGAGGACACAGGAGGATGAACAGTGGAGAGGCAAGGACTTGGTGGACAAGGAAAGAGATGAAAAGGAACGAGAAGGGAAGGACAGAGACAAGGTAAATGGACATACTGAGTCAACTACTCAAACCATGACAGAAATGCCTCTCCACCTGCGAGAAATGTCCAACATCAGATCTTCAGTGAAGCAGGAGATAGGATTGACACCTGCCAATGCAACTCTTTGTGAGTTTCAGCACCCAGGAAAGCAACACCGGGATAAAGCAAATGGACAAGTCCAACCTAGTCCTCTTATAGAAGAGGTTCTTACACAGGTCAAACCTCCTATAGGGACAGACTCAAATATGGAGACACTCAAAGGGACAGAAATCCAGATGTTTGGGCAAGGGGTGCAGGATTCTGAAGTGATTTCTAAACTGCCATCTGGACATCTGGAAGGGACAGCGGTGGTGGAGACAAAGTTGGATCTGTGTCAGTTACAGCTGGAGAAGTTAGAGGACACACAGGAGATTGCTGAGATACTTCTGGTTGGACAAATGAAGCAAATCAACTGGAACACTAATGCAAGAGGAAAGGTGAAACAGCTTGCCAAGAAGGTGATTGGTAGATTAGAAGAGGGCAGTTGGGCTAAAAGAAGAATGAAACAGATGGATGGCGTAAGAGAAGATGATATTGAATTTACACAGGTGAATTTCACTTTCTCAAAAACATGATCATTTTAAAATGTGTATTTTTTAAATGTCTATGCAGAGATTTGTGAAACATGGGCTATTTGAGTCAGATCTAAGCCCTCCAATAACTCTGCTGTTTACTGGGGTGCTGTATGTTATGGAGGCTAAAATGGTTGTCACTATGAATGACAGTTTCTGAGAAATGTTTTGATGTCTCAGGTTCATTATCTACTACTCAAACCTGCCTTCCTAAACTGCAGTGAATTGTGTTTTTTCAGTCTGAACACCTGGTAAGGTGACTGCCTGCAAACAATACTCTACAACACACTAGCTTTGTCACACACTTCTCTCAGCTCTTGTTGTGTTTACAAAGGAATGTATATGGGCATGACACAAACTAATACATATTCTCATTAGTTCAGCAGCTCTGCAGGGACATGTTACTGTACTGTAGTGTGAAATACATTTAAAGGTCCAGTGTGTCATTTAACTCTATTAAGATAATTCTCTATTAACATAAATTGAATATAATATTCATAAGAGTGAAAATATGAATTGTTATGTTCTTGTTGCCTTGGAATGAGTCTTCTATATCTATAGACATTATAGTTTTCTTCTATGGAGTCTGCCATCTCTCTACAGTACCCCAGACTTAACTAACTAAATAGTCCAGAGGGCCTTCCATCCGCACACTCCTGAAAAGAAATAGATGTTGCTATATCCTGCACACACATTGGTCCTTTAAGGGATAAAATGAAAAACTGAATTTTCTTTTTTTATATACTTACAGTGGTATGAAAAAGTGTTTAACCCCTTCCTGAGTTCTTTTTTTTTTTGCATGTTTGTCACACAAGATAACACAAGTAAACACAAAATGCAGTTTTTAAATGAAAGTTTTTATTATTAAGGGCATGGCCCTGTGAAAAAGTGATTGCCCCTAAACCTAATGACCACCCTCAGCAGCAACAGCTGAAATCAAGCGTTTGCGTAATTGGCAATGCGTCTTTTACATCGCTGTTGAGGAATTGTGGCACACTCGTCTTTACAGAATTGGTGTAATCCAGCCACATTGGAGGGTTTTCGAGCATGCACCGCCTTTGACAAGGCCACTCCAAAGTCTTCATTATGTTTTTCTTAAGCCGTTCAGAGGTGAACTTGCTGGTGTGTTTTGGATCATTATCCTGCTGTAGAACCCAAATGCGCTCCAGCTTGAGGTGATGGACAGATGGACAGACATTCTCCTTCAATATTTTTTGGTAGACAGCAGAATTCATACCACAACAAGTCTTCCAGGTCTTTCAGCAGCAAAACAGCCCCAGACCATCACACTACCACCACCATATTTTACTGTTGGTAGATGTTCTGTGTGAAGCTCTGTGTTACTTTTACACCAGATGTAATGGGGCACACACCTTCCAAGAAGTTCAACTAAAAGTCTTGGGGATAATCAAGATGCTTTCTGGCAAAACTGAGACAAGCTTTTATATACTTTTTGCTCAGCAGTGGTTTTCATCTCGGAATTACTGGAATTAATTCATAATTGATTAATTATGATTTGATTGATTGATTAATGAATTAATTATGATAACTACGACAATTATACAATAATATAATAAAATAATTATAAAATAAAACAATTATGGATTAATTAATTAATTCATAATTAATTCATACTGGAATTAATTAATAGTGCCAGGTAGGTTTGGATATGAAACCATCATTTAAAAACTGCATATTTTATTTACTTGGGTTATCTCTGTCTAATATTTGTTTGACAATCTGAAACATTTGAGTGTGACAAATGTGCAAAAAACTAAAAAATCAGGAAGAGAGCAATACTTTTCTCCCCACTGTAGTAGGTGTGATGGAGTGAAAAACAATGTAGCTGTATTTAATGCTTAATATGAGCTCCTGTTACCTGCTTTTTTCTTTTTTAAATCAAGGATCAAAGGAGGCATAGCGAAGAAGGAAGCAGGATGAAGGACAAAGAGGAAGGAATGGATGAAGTTGCTGGGAACCAACCAGCAGAGACAGAAACAGAGAGCCTTGGTGACTTGATGGAGTGTAGGATTAAAAGAAGAAATGCAACATCTGGAAGGTGAATACACTCTTAATCACATTCTCTCTCTACATCTCGCTCACTTGCAGGGGTACACACATTCATTCATTCACACTTCTAGTGTTGAAAAAATTCAATGTGATTTGACAAATCAAAAAGAAAAGAGATGAACTGATACTATAATATCAAGAGAACTGAATGCTGTTCATCTGTCCTGGCTGATATCTTTTTTGTGCATTTCAGTAAACATGCTGCTTCTAAAGACAGGAATATTATTTTAGCTATATTTAGCATTTAATCCATTACATTTCAGCCTCTGCTGCTTCCACTTTGATCATTGTTTGTTCACTTTGTGAACACAAAGACGTTTTCAAACACATTCTGGCATTTCTTTTTTATTGTCTTCCGTTTCGCTCATACACTGTCGTAGAGTCATTACCTGCTAGTTTTAGTCGTCAGGAAACATTCTGTCAAACTTTATTTGGCCTTCTTTTCTGTTTCATGGGAATTTTAATAGACAGACATGAAAGTGATATAGATCTTCTCATGTAACCAAACAGTGAATGAGAATATTCCCAAAAATGCCAACTACTTCCTTTAACATACATTAAACATTACCACAGAAAAAAAGATGTGACTGGATGACGGAGGTGGTGTGGTTGACACTCTTTATGTCTTATTCTTATCTTCAGCATTCATATTGAGGTGTGCCCAGCTCATCAAGTATAGAGTGAAGGCTGAGTTGTCACAGCGGTCTTTGCTGCATGTTATTCCCCTCTCTCTCCTGCCTTTCCTGTCTCTTAGCTATACCATCATATAACGTGAAATGACAAAGCATATGAATGAATATTAACACCAGTCCTACATATTGAACATACAAGCTACAGGTGTGTCTCTCAGCAGGAAACACATATAAAATGCTTACTGTCTCCATGTTTCCCCTTCATCTGACAGCCTGTTTGGCTTCAGAGCCTGCAGTCCAGTGAAATTGGTGGAGGAGCTCCTGTCAGGCGATGAGTGGTCTCAGTTCCTGTATGGAGACCAAAGCTCCAATTATGACCCATGTCCTTGCCAGACACACTGTGAGGACACAGGCGAGCTCAGTGTAGACCTCCAGTTTAATGTGAGTGCTGAGCTGGACCTCCCTGTGGATGTGTTTGAAGGCAGCCCTGCTGTCCAGGGGCAGCCTGTCTGTGAGGACATCAACCTGTCAAATGTTCTGACAGAAGAGAACCAAATGCAAAAGTTCAACAGAGTGTCCACTGACACTAATCCAATGAGTGAGTATAACCAAGGTGGATGGTGTGTATGTTTGAGAGGACTGGTGATGGATTACCTTTTGATTTCAACACAGATGGACCTACACGAAAGGTTAGTGATATTCTAACACTGCCTCCTGAGCCACAGCTTAGTTTTCACTGTTTCTGATCACAGTCACATGCATCATGGATTCACAGGAAACAATGAACATGCAATCCAGCATTATTTGATTTGACTGCTCTCAGCCTCACTATTTACTGTGACTCTCCTACATCTCTAAATGCGTCTACAAAAAAGACGATTTAGTTGTTGTTGTTAGTGGATGTGTTGATGTTTAACCAACGAAGAAAGCTCAGAGCATGAGTGATGTCACCTGTCTGTTTCTGAAGTGGCATTTTTAAAGCTGAAAATATGTAGCACTGGCCACATATACACATGTGCTCTAATAAGCCATCTATAACAGCACCCACCTGTCAATCAAAGCAGCCACACTGTTAATTCTACATAACTTTAAGCCTTAATATCATCTAAACAGGTGAGTTGTATATAAATTCACCCTCAGTACAGTTGTCATGAACGGGGAAATTAGAGACCAAAACTGTTTTTTGTACCAGGCTGTAAACATGGTTATTTCTGCTGTGAAGTTGGACAGTTGAACATGGGGGCTTATACTGACTCACTTCTGGAGCCAGCCTCAAGTGGACGTTTGAGGAATTACAGGTTTTAGCAGTTCCATTTCATTTTCCAGCCACAGAGGTTGGTGCTTGGTTGCAACAGCCACCTTCAATGTCAAAGCAACATAAGCAGCTCCTTTGACTATGACGTACTTCTGTGAGGGAAATTGCTGCCTGTGTGTGAATCATGACATCAGATGAGTGGTGTAATTATTATTAATTGACTTCTTAATTACAAACTTGTTTGTGAATAGACGGACCAGCTGCTCTAACATTTGTTGCATTAACTATTCAGCTGTAACCACCATTGTCTAAAATAAACATGGCATCTTAAGTTTTAGCTTCAGAGGGATAGATGAGGTTATCTGAGGTGAACACAATGCAGAACAACTCTCAGACACTGTACCTTCCTCTGTAGCATTGCAAAGTTTCACTGTCTTGACTGTTCCAAACAGCCCCAAGGACCAAAGACATTTACGACACGGTGAAGTTCATCCAGCCTGTGCAGCCAGCAAACACACACATGAACTTTTCTGATATTAAGGTTGGTCAAAACAACATGTCCAGTTTCATATTTGTTGTTAAATATCAGATCACATTTGAACTGTCTTTCTCTGACCAGTCTCATGGGGTTCTGGACTGTGCAGTTCAGAAGTATCTCATCAAACTGAGCAAGAAGAGGAAACACAGAACAGCATGGAAACACAACAGGACACACGGTGAGACACTCCTCTCTTTTCTAATATGCATCTATGCAGAAAGGTCTGATGGAAGTATGATGGAATATCTTTCTGTATGAGAGAATGTGCAGAGAGCAAATGTAGAAACGTGTTTTGAAGCAGGTGGACAGTCTTCTTCCTCCACCTCTCCACAACAAGTCTTCCCTACCTCCATCTTCTACAACATCCCAGCTTTAGGAGGCGAGGAGCAGCTCTCTACAGTAAAGGTTAGTACAAGAAACCCAGATATTTTGATGAATGCTCTACATCTGATGTCTTCAGCATATCTTCAGCATATCTGTGTGTGTGTGTCAGTGTGAAGGAAGCAGTCTCAAAAGTCTGGCCAAGATAAAGACGGTTCTGCTGAGACAGCCAAAGGAGGACAGAGGAAAGTAGAAGACGCTTCATCCATCTTATTCACAGTGTGTTATATGAACATCAGTTATTGAAAGGCTACATCATCAGTGTGTGAATGTGTATGAATGGTTAGCTCCTCAAACTGATCAGAGCAGTTGGCAGCTTGCATGGCAGCCAATGCCATCAGTGTATGAATGTGTGTGAATGGGTGAATGAGATATGTACTGTAAAGAGCTTTGAGTGGTCAGAAGACTAGAAAGGAGATATATAAGTACAGTGTTTCTAAACCAGCACTGGGTGGTCATCCTTCATCATCCTTTTTTCAACCTTACTTTTAACATCACCGTCAATAAATTTGGAGTTGTTTCCCACGTTCTTTAAGTAAGAATGGAATATTAGATGTGTACAAAAGTAATGTTACAACTACTATTACTATTATATGTAATTAACAATATTAATGTAATATCACAGCATTCATATGTATATCAACAAACAACAAAAGAGGCAGAATTGATGCTGACATCATCACAGCTTCGTCAGAATCACTGACATATTGGGAAGGCTTTCACTACACACCCATCTGTGGCATCAAATGAACAACAAAAGAAGCAGTCAATGCAAACATGGAAGTGTATTCACACAGTTTCATAATAAGACCCAACATGACAGCAAAATATTGGAGCATGTTAAAGGCTCAGTGTGTGCAGTTTAGTGGCATCTAGTGGCGAAGTTGCAGAATGTCTCCCTCTTGTTTCAAGCATAAAGGAGAAACAACATTAGCCATAAAACTCAAACGCAACGCAAGGTCCAGAGAGCCAGTGTTTGGTTTGTCTGTTCTGGACCCACTCCCTCGTTCTAAGGCAACACCAACATAACTATTTTTTTTTTTATATCATATTCCATTTCTGTCAACAGACCTCTTAAATGTTACACACCGGACATTTAATGTAGTTTTATTTCTATTTCCAAATCATAACAGACGTTCTCTCATGACACTTTCCATACAGAGCAGGTCTGTAACTCCTTGTCATTATTATTTACTGACCCAACAGTTCCCACCATTAGCAAATACTTGGTGACAGTGTCAAGGAGAAACTTCATTTAGAACTCAACTCTCAGGTTTCAGGTGCTAAATATCCAGTGACTGATTGCTTCTTGTATATGAGTACTTCACATTGCACTACATGTATTCCCTTTTTGCATGTTGCTGTTTGCACCTTATGTGAAGTCTGAATGTGGCAGTGAATGCAGCATTCATTTTTTCTGTTTTGCACTGGTGACCAGGACAAAGTTTCATCACTCTGTACAGGTGGATGACAATAAAGTCTTTTATCTCTTACTTCCTCGTTCTGTACATATTAGTCATGTGTGCCTTCACAAAGTAACACAGTAATGAATAACTTCATGAGTACTCCACATTGTGTCTGCCCTCCTCATTCTTAATGCTTGTAGGACTGAAAGGAGGTGACACACACACACACACTGTGTGTTGTTGATCATCGTCTGACTGCTGTTCTCACTTACACAAAGCTTCATATTGTCTTTCAGCTCATTGTTTTGGTTTGGTCATGTGGTTCTCATTAACTTTATTTTCAGCAGCAGAACAGTGAACACGCTCTGATAATTCAAACCAGGATTAAATAAATCTGAAATTCGTACATAAATATGGAAGCTCTGAGCATAATGCATCATACATTATATTTCTTTAACCTTTAACTTTTGTTAACCTTTCGGCTCTGGAGTTGACTTTGAGACACTGTAGTCTTTTATTTAATCGTGTACTCAAACACAAACTGTACATTTCTTTATAACCAAACTCCACTTCCTCCAAACCTGTTCTGTTGCTCCGCCACACACACATTCCACACTCCACTCACACCTTACCACACACCTTACACATTGCTCGATTCCCCAAGGGGACTTGTAGACCTGTAGACATCAGGAGGATGCCAGAGTAGGAATGCTGATGCATGACGTCCATCTCTTTCCACTGGTCACCAAAACACATCTCGCCTCATGATTGGTCAATAGGCCTTCTTCAAATTCACTTTCAGAATCAGAACACTGAATTCAAATTTAAATGATCCTTATATTCAGAAATCTTCCTCTTCCACACTGCTGTGTTGCTGACTTCTCTGTAATAACATGATTACCTGTATGTGTCTGTGTATGCAGGTCAAATTGACCCAAAGATAGAATGCATGTAAATGTGTAGCATGAATGCTCAATTCTCACAAATTTCAGGTAGAAAAAATAAATATAAATAAAAAATATACTTTTTACATTTTTCTTCTTGTAAACATTTTAACGAAGGATACCAGAGGGTTCAAAAGTGAAGACAATGCCAGGGTTAAACAGGTTTAGAGTGGATAAACTGATATGATGCAGGACAGTTACGGTTAGAAAATAAGAAAGACAGGGCTGCTCTCAGAAGATCAAAACTAACAAACTGTCACTACACTGTGCTTTTAGAGAGGACAGCAAGAAGTTTAGAAATACAATGTTTTTTTTTTGTTTCTCTTTTTATTAGCAAAATGATCACACATCATGTCCTCAAAATAACATATTCTCCTATTTAAATAAGTAGGTAGTAGTAAGATGTATTCAGAAAGCAAAGGGTATAAGGTTAGCAAGTAAAGGCAAATGAAGCACTGAGGAGTATGAGAGAGATGAATGTACAAGAGAAAACATGTTTAATCCAAGACAGAATTGGGTATGGGGATAGTGGACACCGCCTGATCCAGTTTAAAATACTGCATAGGCTACATTACTCAAGAGTAAAATTACATACAATAGAAATATCACCCATCTGTGAAAAATGTAACCAAGCGGAGGCAAATCTACTTCACAGTTACACACTATGCCTCAAACTAGAACATTTCTGGACAGCAGTGTTCATTTTTCTCAAAGGTCTTCATGACTTCATTACGACCAGATCCACTCTTGGTTATACTAGGGATGTCAGAGAGTACTGGGAACCTACAGAATATGCAGCGCTGCCTTCTATCCTCCTCTGGGGGAAAAAACTTGTTCTCCATTGGAAAAAAATGGAGACACCTTCTTTCAAAGCATGGTTAACGGCACTGACTGATACATTACCCCTTGAAAGGACTCATTATTCTCTTAGTGGTACATTGGAAGACTTCAAAAAAATGTGGCAACCAATTTTTCTTGAAAGAGGATGTAACAACTTGAGGAGTACTGGGTAGGCGGGAAGGGGTGGGTTAGGGAGGGAGTTATTTATAATATATTTATTTATTTTAATTACTTACTTTTTTCTAATTCTCTTCCATCTATTGTTTTTCATTTATTTACTTATTCGTAGGACACCTTTGTTACTACAAAATACTGAAGCATTGCATAAACCAAAGATGGATGTATTTTTGATATACTGTCTGCTTCACAATAAAAATATCTGAAACATCAAGATTCGTCTATCTACAAAACGCTGATCAAATCAATAAACTGCACATCATGTTCTCCCACACACACACAAAGCCGTTCACACGTTCACAGACAAACAAGTGCTTCCTGTCAGCGGCTGACATCAGAGCGACCTCCAGAGGAGCATAGACCTGAGTAAGGATGTTTGTAACTTGTCAGATGTGTTCATTTCTTCTTCGCAGTGCCAGCAGCAAACACTGAGCTCGTCTGTTATCACTGGTGTGCCAGCCACTGTAGAGAATCAGACCACCTGATCAGCTTCTATCTCCTCTTGGTTCCCCCAAAACCTGAACAGACATAACAACAGTCAGCCAGCTGCACACACTACATGTCTGTGGATGCTGATCCACTGTTGAGACGTTCATGAACCTAAACCACAGAGCAGTGTCATTCATAATTAAGTAATGTGCATGGTGTTGCTACATATGTGGTATTCTTACTTTTTATAAAAGTGATTCACAATTGTACAAATAAAGTAAACAGAAACCAATATAAGCTGTTCTGTTGCTGCCGAGATGATTTGCACTTTTCTCAGGGAAATATTGCTAAATAGTGAATTGTTAACTTGTGTAGCTAACTCAGCTCTGGGATGCCAGAAGCCGGCAAGAAAACCACCTCAGTAGGCTGCTGTATTCCCTGTTAGATGGGAAATATGGAAGAATTATCCTATCTTTATTCAAAAAAACCAAGAGTATAGATTTTCAGTTTGAGAGCATGATTTCTCCTTCTCATGCTCAGATTTATTCTCCTTGTGCTCACAGTTTGTGCTCTTTCAAAATGTGTCCTTGGACTCAGAAATCATGTGCTTGTGCTCACATTTCTTCTTCTTGGACACAAACATGTCCTGTGGTGCTCAGATCTAAAGTCTACGCTCTCAAATCTAATGTGCTCACACTCAGAACTCACAATATGACAGCAAGCAGCAAGAGTGCAGCGGCTGGGATGCGAACCAGCGTCCCATGGTTCAAAATACAATAGATAGCAGTGTACTTAACCATTCAACTGTCGTAACACTGCTATGCTGCTGAGAGTACTTAAAGTATAGAAAATATATCCCACTAATATAAATTCCAAAAAATCTAAACTACGATAATTCTTTTTAGGATTACTTAAGATTACTTCTACATAAATAAGCTGGCGTCTTAAATAGGTGATGATTCAAACAGCTGGCTAATATGGTAAATTGGTGTATTTAAAGAGAGAAGCAGTTTTACAAAACAGACCATATACCCGCCCCTATGGAGCGCTCAAAAACGCGAAGGAACGCACACAAGATTGGGCCACACTCTAGCTGTCTCCCTATTGGCTGGTGAAACACACTATTTCAAGCACAGGGAGGGACATCCTTCAGTCTGAGCAGACACCTCAACCTGAGAGGACGTGTTGTTCTGAGTGCGAGCACATTAGATTTGAGAGCATAGAGAAATCATGCTCTCAAACTGAAAATCTACACTCTTTTTTTTTGTATAAAGAAGGATAATTCTTCCATAGGGAAACTGCTTGTTTTGGAGGAAGTGTTTTGTGTTGGGTCTGTTTACTGGAAGGTAGATGCTGAGCTACAATGCACAGTGCTGAGGGTGTACCGCACATAAGCTGCTGTGCTGTTGTTAATGCTAATCAATATCTGTGACATGCCCCTCCCCACCTGCCTAAATCTAAAGACAAAATGTCAACTAGATTAACCAGAGGGAGTAATATGGTGTTGATGTGTGCACATGGACTGTAGGCTTGTGTGTATGTGGCTGTGTTAGCTAACATGGGGTCCTTCTACCTGAAGCCGTGCGTGTCCCAGAGGAAGAGGAGGGGTTTCCAGCAGGAGGTGCTGAGCTGTGAGCGTAACTGGAATAGCTTGAGTTGTACGGCTGGTTTCTGCAAAACACACACACACACACACACACACACACACCACCGGAGTGAGAGTGGAATAATGTTGAGTAATAGAATTCTTCAACCATCTGTCTGTCTCTTTACTAACCTCTGACGACCAAAAAGATATCCCAGCACTCCCCCCGTCCCCATGCCGGTCCAGAAGCCTCCACCTGTGCCAGGAGCAGCTCGGCCTCTTGGGTAGTGTTGTCCATGCGTGTAGTCACTGTGGAAACCGTAGCTTGGGTTGGCACCAGGATAGCCTGGGTTGGCACCAGCATAGCCTGAACACAAAAGCACAACACAGTCAAGCTTTCAGCAAAGTAACCATATTTCATATATTTTCAGACAACAGAACATCCTGCATGTGCTCTGCATCAGCTGACCTGTGAAATCAGGTTTGAATCCCGGGGGTGGTGGTCCTGCCGTGGAGTCATAGTGATTATCTCTGGGGTAACCAGCCTGTCCGCCATTCTGCCCCCACTGGGCCAGGTTCCCACTGAGGAACAACTTATAGACTCCGTACGCTAAGATCAGAAGCACTGCGACAACCAGCAGGCCTCCTGAGTCCTCGCCACCTGATGGGGTGGAGCTCTGATATTGGCTCTGCTGGTGATGATGTTGATGCTTGTTTCCAGAGAAACCGTTGAAGAAACTGGAGGCGAAGCCTCCGAGATCTGTGACAGGCAAACAGAAAAAGAATGTTTTTGAATATGAAGTCTTTGTGTGAAGATGAAGCCACATGAATGATTGTCACAGTTCCATCCTCCTACTTCCAAATCCCTGGAATCCACTGTTGGAGCCCCTGCTGCCCTGATTTCTCTTCTGGCCCTCTGCAGTCAGTTCCAGTGTGTACTCGAGCCCACAGGAGCCCTTCAGTACGTAGTCATCAGCAGGGTAGCTGAAGCCCTCACAGCTCACCTCTACATAACCAAATCGGTACGCGTTGTCCATATCAGTCTTACACTCCCACTGCGAAGAGGAAAATTCATTGAAAACATTATTTTAGTACTCAAACCCATCGAGTGTATCAGTTTTATTATAAGCAGAACTCAGACCAGCAGCACCAACCAGCCAACTCTGTCTGTTACATTATTATATTATACAGATTGTAAAGCCCTCTGAGGCAAAATGTGTTTTGTGACTTTGGGCTATACAAATAAAATCTGATTTGGTTTGATTTGATTTAACCTGATCCATACTGTATTTGTAAGGCCCAACACAATAAGCAGGGAGATATTCCATAAAACACCATAAAATAACTGATTTTAAAATCATGTTCACGTTACACTGACTCTACAGCTTTATGATATTAAGTCAGAAGCCCCAGAGGAGCACAGGGAGGTCATCACAAGATGAAGGAAATGGTGACTGACTTCAGGCAGAAGACGCCTCAGACCACACTAGGGACCAGGAGCTGGATATGGAGATGGTGGGAGCGTACATATACCTGGACATTCACCTCATCATCAAACTGGACTGGTCTGAACACAGACTTGTCAAAGTCGTCTCCACTGACTGAACAACTCCTTCAGCATCAGGTTGCTATTCCCGCCATGTAAGGAGTGCTACCACAGTAGCAGTAACTCTTTTCCTCATTTTGGTGAAACTGGATTATTTTAGATAGTTTTCAAATTAAGACTGAAAAAAAAAGTTTAAATCAAAAATCTAATCGTGGATTTTAAGAATTGGGACCAACTAATGTATCATGACAAATCTGCAGAATCGCTTCTTTGATCACTCGTACAACCAATGACACAACCAGTCAGCTCAACTAGAGCTGCAGTGATTACTCAATGCATTGATTGTCAGAATATATTCAACTAAAAATGCTCATGTTGGTTGCAGCTTTTTAAAAGTCAATGATTTATTTTCAATGACAGTAAATTAAATCTTTAAGCTTTAGATGTGTGTGTAAATACATCAGTTTGGACTTCACTTTTTTGTGACTTTCTCAGAGTAATTGTCATTTCTCTGTCCTCGCTACCCACCACCGCCTTCCTCCTCACCTGTACATCAAATCCGTCCCAGCCTTTGTTCTCACACTGGACCACCTCTGGAACGAAGGCCTTGCAGCCTGCTGAGCCTCCGGTACACTGGAGCTGAGGGACGGGTTTGGATCGCCTCGCTGTGGTGTAGCGACCTCTGTACAGAGTCAATGCCTTGACGTCACGCAGCAGCACGCCGCCTGCAGTGTGGAAAGAGAAGAAGACAGATTAATAATCACATTTCAAACATATAAAAGCTCCTCCAAATATCTCATGCTGGGATACAGCACCAGTGAGCCTCATTAAATAGCAGATTTATGAAAAAATGATTAGTACATTGTACAATATATTTGTACAATAAGATATGGTTATACCACAGGAAGCCTGGGAGGACTGCACACCTGGTCACAAGTTTGAATACATAGAGCGAGTTTAAGTGGAAAATAATTATTAGAAGAAATACTATCTAGAATGGGCCAATCACATTCTAGCTCTGTGTTTTTCAGTCCTGGTCCTCATGGACCACTGCCCTGCATGTTTTAGTTGTTTCCTGCTCTAACACACCTGACTAAAATGAGTGACTTGTTATCAGGCCAATGCAGAGCTTGATGACGAGCTGTCCCTGAGGACCAGGACTGAAAAAGACGGTTCTAGCTCATGCTGGAGGAACTGTGAAGCACACACTGCCAATCATAGCCATATATTAATTATATAAGTCCCAAACTAAAGACATTCTGGAGAGATATCTGATGCTCTTCGAGAGATTTTCCAACAGGATATACTTCGAGATCCTGCTGCGGCTCTATTAGGACTGATGCCTAAAGGATTGAATGGGAGGTCTGAGAAATATCTTTTAAATATATTACTTACAAGTAATTCTCTTCTTGCTGTATATGTTACCATTAGGGTCAATTTTGATTGTCTAAACAATGTAAAATCCTGGATGACATCAAACTTTCTACACCAAAACACAAACAAGACTAAGTATAATGTTGTGGTCCAGCAGACTTTCCTGCTGACTTTTGCCAAAAGTTAAAGGATATCTGCCACGTAGAGATCTGGAGACTGTAATCCATGCTTTTATTAATACAAGACTAGATTACTGTAACTCACTCTATTCTGGCATGCACTGCTCACTCTTGCACTGCCTGCAGTTGGTGCAAAATGCTGCTGCCCGTCTCCTTAGTAGCACACGTAAGCGTGACCACATATCCCCCGTCTTGGCGTCCCTACACTGACTCCTGGTTGCTTTTAGAATAGATTTTACTGTTTGTTTATTCTTGTTTATCTTAATGGCCTAGCCCCCCAGTATTTGGTCGAGCTTCTTAATATCCACACCCCCGCCAGAACACTGAGATCTTCCAGCCAGCTCTTGGTCGCCCCTAAAACAAAACTAAAGACCAAAGGTGATTGAGCCTTTGTGGCGGCGGCCGCTAGGCTCTGGAATAACTTGCCCTGGCACATCCGATCTGCTGAATCCGTTGAGATTTTTAAATCCTCCTAAAAAAGCACTTTTTCTCCTTGGCTTTTAACCAAGTCAAGTCAAGAGCACCAAGAGTATCTTGGCTCTTGTTTTGACGTTCTGTATTATTGTATGTATTTTATGTATATGTATTAACCTGTACAGCACTTTGATCAACCTTGGTTGTTTTTAAAGTGCTTTATAAATAAAGTTTGAGTTGAGTTGAGTAATGTATTGTATATTAAGTAATTACATATAATTATATTATGTAAATAATAGTGTATAATAATATATGTAATAGTAAGTAAGTAATATATTACTTACTTACTTATGTAAGTAATTGCTAAGTAGATGATGTAGATGTGTCCCCCCCTTCATATAACACATGGGTTCTGAAGGTTTGGGACCTCTATCAGATGGAGCATATTACATATTTATTAAGCCTCCAAAAATCCATCTTTACTAAGTGGTGGAGTCCTGTCGTGTCTTTATTAATACAATGCTGGTTAGCCTCTCTCTTCTACCACCTCTTTGTACATACTCCATACAGTGCCTCACTAAGTTTTAATACTGCAGAATTGCTTTCTAGATCATGCTACAGAGTGGACAATTTTGAGCTGGGCCTGGTTACTTGTTTGTATGTGTGCTTGAGTATATATGAATGTCTGACTGAATGTATACTTGATTTAATATATCTAATATATGGAGTGGATATTTGTTTTTCCTTTTGTTTTTTTGCTTTTAGCTGTAGTTTAGCTTGTTTGCTTGTAATGTGATCATGTTGCAGCTTCTGTTTCAATTACAAACACTACTATACAGTTTATTTTTAACTGTATTTATATTTCCATTACAGTTACTTTCCATGCGCAATATTATTTTACTTTCACTTTACTTTCAGTACTGGTTTTGCCTGTCTGTGCGTCTGTTTGTTTGTCCATTTGTCTACTGTATAGGCTATAAGATATTTTCTGTCCGTTCATTGTGTTTGTCCATCTTATTGTATGTCTGTAGTGTGAATTACACATCTTTTGCTGCTACGGCGAGTGAATATCCCTGTTGTGGAATAAATAAAATATAATCCATAACCATATAATGTGTACAACTGTTGTCTACAGCTGGACAGAGGAAAATTTTGTTTAGCTTATTTTAAAAAATCAGCTAAACAAAAAAAAATAAAACAAAACTTTTTTTTTTTTTCATAAATGTAGATTTGGCATTTGGTATGAAAAATATAATGTGGTCCCCTGAACATGATCAATACTTTAATGTAACACGAGGCTGAGGCGGGAATATGCAGTCTGACTCACAGCAGGTGACGTAATAAAATAATAAAAACTGTCATTACAGTGATGCTCATTATGATGCTAATATGCCTGTTATTGTACTGTAGACATACAAATATTAGCATGACATGGTGTTTTATGTAATGTTATTGGCGCTATTATTAGTAATAGTATATTTATTTGAGCCATGATGAACTTATCAAAAAGTTTATGACGTTATAAAAAAAGCAGGACATGACAGGAAGGACTTGACATATAAAGCTTTAAGATTAAATATAGAGCTCAGAGACTAGCGTGAATATCAGTGTGTAGCAGCTCTGTGTGACATATGGATATTGTTATTATGGATATGTTTGCATTCAGGAAAACTCATGAAGTACGTATGCTGTTATTAGCTGTTAGCTGTTAGCTGAAGTTGTTGCTGCTGTAACGTTAGTCTTACATTCCACAAACAGCCTATCAAATATTACAATATTAATAAATAACACGAAAGCAGAGGCTTAACCTACCGTCATCATAACAGCTGCTGTGTCCCAGCAGCAAAAACAGCAACACAACTGCAGTAAACAGCTTCATTTCCTCGCTGTGTGTTCCTGTAGTTTCTGTCAACAACTGCTAACAGTTAGCATGATAATGAAACTTCCGTGTTGCGTCATTAGTTTTCGCTGTCGCCGACCAATGGAGGACGTGCACGATCGCCGTGACTCTCCTCCAGCTCACACAGTGGACTGATGATGGGCAGTGTGAATCTTTTCAAAGATCCGTTTTTTTTTTCGACCTGATAAATGTGAACGAGTAAACGTGAAAACGTGGCATTGTACAATATATTTCAATTATCGTATTACAACATGAAAAATAAATAAAACCGTGCATTTGTATGTAACTTTTTCACAAGTAAATATCAAAAGGTGGATGTTGATTGAACATTGTCTTGTCTGAGGTCAGTGTCCTGGGGCCAAAATATGTGCAACCAGAAATAGGGCACTGGTTCATAACTTGATCTGGTCCTGATGTGCTGCTACTAAATAACTTATATGAATGAGCCTGCACAAACAACGTATGTGTAGATGATATAATTAGCAGAGGAGTACCTCACAACTGTTGCACTCCTCCAAAGAACGACGCCTGGCTCTGCCACCTGTTCATTCAAGGCAATCCAAACTCTTCGCGTTTGTTCTTCCCTGGTGATGGTGGAACAACAAACCTCAGAGCAGCAGCTCTGCTGTCTTTGAAAATTACCCTGACACTGAACTGTGCATGTGTGAGTGTCAGGCAGAGCTAAAGATTACACAGATGTATGGGCTACTTCCTACCTGAGTGTATATATATATATACTGCTGAATCAATTAATATGAAGCAAATGTGTTGAATAAGGCATTGAGGTTCTGTTTTGTTTATTACTGCCTGCTCCACAAAAAGGCCAATGCAAATCATTCATAAAAACACACATACACATACACATATACCATAAAACATATACATGCACCATATGTTGAAAGGTGATTTTCAAACTGATTGATTATATGTGAATAAGCAGTGTATTGCTGATTGATCAGTCACTCAATCATTTCAGTATAGCAATGGTAATTGAGAATTTATAAGTCGATTTATATAGTTTATAAGTTGATACTAGAAATTGAATTATACATAGATTATGAAATTCATGATTTAATTTCATTTAAGGTGACTGTGTAATTGATTGTGGTGACATAGAATGATGAATAAGCATTTTATAAATTTGATTCAAATTTGGAACTTCTAGGCTGGACTACTGTAACTCTCTATTATCAGGCTGCCCCAATAAGTCTCTTAGGACTTTGCAGTTAATTCAGAATGCTGCTGCACGTGTTCTGACAGGAACCAAGATCAGAGATCACATCTCTTCCATTTTGGCTTCCTTGCACTGGCTACCTGTTAAATCTAGAATAGAATTTAAAATTCTTCTCCTTACATACAAAGCCCTTCATGGTCAGGCACTATCATATCTAAAAGAACTCATAGTACCTTACTACCCCTCTAGACCACTGCGCTCTCAGAATGCTGAGTTCCTTGTGGTTCCCATAGTTTCCAAAAGTAGATTGGGAGCCAGAGCTTTCAGCTATCAAGCTCCTCTTCTGTGGAACAAACTACCTTTCTGGGTTCAGGAGTGTCTCTCTGTCTGTCTCTGTCTGTGCCTGTCTGGAGCCTTACAGTAACATTTTCTCACAATGTCTTCATGTTAGCCCTAAAACCCTTCCTCCACACATACAGAAAGGAGTCTTCACAGTCAGCTTGCACAGAGGCAATGACAAGCCTCTTAACAGAGAATATTCCCCCCTTGACTGCCTATCCAGAAATGGCTAAGACTCAACCCTAGTCTTCGTGCAATGCTTGTGGTGGGTATTTACGCACTGCATTGTTTCCATGCAGACAAGCCAGATAAGGCAACCATGAACTGGTGACCCACCTGCAGCAGCAGATGTGCTCCCGAGAGAACTGCTCTTACCATGTTCTCGCCACACTACACAGAAGAAAAAACATGAATGAACACAACCCCTAGAGGGAAGTGCTCCTACAGCCTACTGGAGGAACTCTGTTCCAAGAGTGCATCACACACTCACTAACCCAAAATGGCTACCAGAAAGCACATGGTGATACTCCCAGCATAGATCTACAAGCAGCCAAACAACCAGACCAAGACCAACTACACAATCAAATGCTGCTACCCTATGACCACTACCTAAGGCAACAGACAAAATCCAGTCAAAAACCTTTAAATGGAATACCCATTTGTCATCCACTCAAAGGACTGGACGAGCCCCCATTTGTCATGACCTGGCTCTGGGAGTCATGGTAAAAAGGCAAATACAGCATGTATATTTGTTTAAATGATTCTTTTTCAAATCAAATTAAACCACATTAGACAATCAAAGGGATTTGAGGTTATGGGGTGTGTATAAGCAATGGTATTAGTGGTGTAGGTTGTGCATGACCGAGAAGTGTGAGTATGCAAGTGAACCTAAGCATCAAGCTAAGCTAAACCAAACCAAACCAAACCAACCCTGACTGGCGACAGATGAGCCCAGAACTGGACAGAGTCGGAGAGAGAGATCAAAGGGCATGAGCTCATGGCTGCAGTGGCATAAATGCTCTAATCCAAAGTAATGTAATGGAAAACACCTCCAGACAGAGAAACCACACCCAGACAAGAGGAGGAGGAAGAAAGACCACGCCCAGGAGAGGATTAGGAAGGGACATGGGACAGAGGACGCCACACAGGGCATCACAAACACATAAAACCAACTGAAGCATTATTTTGCTATGCTTAGCCTTCACATACGACCTGTAACATTTACAAACACTTCCAATTGCTTCTAACACACGTGCAAATAACACTAGGACAAATTCTGCAACTTTTACAGTCAAACAACCATTTTGACTCCCTCTCCCAATGAATACAATTTCTCTGAAAGCACAAAATACATTCCACTGTAAAAAAAAAACATTTAAAAAATCTATCAAGTTTTACACACACACACACACACACACACACACACACACACACACACTCACACACACATCTAAACTGTCATATTTGCCATATTTTATTTATATTTTGCAATAATACATTTACAAGCTACAATTAAGAAAAGTTGACGCTTATTTACATTCATCCCACAAAAATATGTCCACCTACATTCATCCATTATTCTGCTTACAGTCAACCCCGTGCTGTCACATGTCTCTGAAGTGGCCAACACCTGATGCTTTGCTTTGATGCTGTCACAACATCGATCGTGACATCTTCCCAGAGTTCCGTGTCTTAGCTAAACAGACTCACGGTATTCACGCTGGGTGGAGTGACAGTAGTACGGCCCATTGAATGAAGAGATCTCATCATGACAAAGCTCTGTATTTATACCGACACTTTCACTCATTTGAGATGTTTATTACTTTTCAATCTCTGTTACTGTATTTACCGTTCAAGTCGCCCACAATCTGTACACACACACACACACACCCCTAAAAGCTGTGGCAGATACAGGGGCCACATGCGGCTCGGAAGCCAAAATAATCGCCCTCTGCACTAATACAAAACCAGGTGCCTCGTTTCTACAGAGAATACAGACTGGAATACTGTCTGTGATTCTGTAACCAGCCTCAACTGACTGTTTGACACTTCTGCGTGTGGCTTCGCGTCACAGCCTCAGAGGAGCGTCACTAGAAGAGGAGGGGGTGAACTGTCTTGGTCGACTCTTTGGTTGCTCAAACTCGTACAAGTCGTTGCAGAAAGTGGAGTGAGAAGAGTGATCTGTCGTGCAGATGACAATGGCGTTAGAACTGTACCTGGACCTCTTCTCTCAGCCGTGCCGCTCCGTTTATATCTTCGCCAAGAAGAACAACATCCCCTTCGACTTTAGACGACTGTCACTGCTGGACGGTGAGTTCGAGTCCACACACAGAACGAAGCCGAACTTACTGTCTGTTTGTGCAGCAGCACGGGTGGAGCAGTGACATTCAGTGCAGTTGCTGTAGCAAAGACTTTATTTCTCTATTTTCTGAGTGTTTGAAAATCTGTGCTGCAGCTGCTGCTAGAGATCTGCACACAGAAAACACAGAGAGACAGGAAACACACTTTGTGCTGGACACACACACACACACACACACACACACACACACACACACATTAAAGCACAAACAAGACGTGTTAATATGATATATGTAGGGATGTCCATCTACATCCCACAGTGTCTGAGTGAACATGGACAGTCTGGATTTACCCTGCAGACAATGATCACAACACAGTAGTGAGTTCTTTATGGACCCTTGTGCAACATGAAGAGTCCAAGTGTCCGAGATGTTCTGATTGACAGTATGTCAGCATAATTAATTATTGAAATGTAATTCAACTTTATTTGGTGTAACCTTTACTTTTACTCTTCGATGGCTCCCAGTCTGTACAATGTGACCCCACAAAGTGTCCCAGAATGAATCTTTGAGGTCACTAGATTATCAAGAAAATAAGGAGACAGTATGTAAGAGCCAGTTTTTGGCACTTTTGCGTTGACTTCATTTTCTTCATGCAACTGGATTCATTACCTTCTCAAACTGATGATGGGAAACTGATGGTGAAGCACAGCTGCAAATGCTGTGCCACTTTTGGTCTGAATTTGAGGACCAAAAAAGAACCAAACGAACCTCACCTCACCTCACATGAATCCATAATTCAGACTAAACTCTCATTGCTTGACCCAGGTGTGTGTGTGTGTTGGTTTCAGGGGAGCAGTATGGAGAAGAGTTTGGGAAGATCAACATGATAAGGAAGGCCCCCGCTCTGCGAGACGGAGACTTCTGCCTGGCTGAAAGGTGAATACTGAAATGTTCTTCAACTGTATGAAGGCTGTGCAAACGTTGTATGAACTTGTATGAACGCTGTATGAAGGCTGTTTGAACTCCTATGAACTCGTGTGAAGGCTGTATGAACCTTGTATGAAGGCTGTATGGACGCAGTATGAATTGTATGAACGCTGTGTGAATTCTGCATGAACACTGTATGAAGGCTGTGTGAATGCTGTATGAACCTGGTATGAACACTGTATGAAGGCTGTATGAAGTCTGTATGAAGGCTGTGTGAAAGCTGTATGAAATCTGTGTGAACGCTGTATAAACACTGCATGAACGCTGTGTGAAAGTTGTATGAGCGTTGTATGAAGTCTGTATGAACACTGTATGAATGCTATATGAATGCTGTATGAATGCTATATGAACACTGTATGAATGCTGTGTGAACACTGTGTGAAACCTGTATGAACACTGTGTGAACACTGTGTGAAACCTGTATGAATGCTGTGTGAAAGCTGTATGAATGCTGTGTGAGGTCTCTATGAACACTGTATGAACGCTGTCATTGGAGGTGTTTGTCTCCACAGCATAGCCATCCTGCTGTATCTGGCAGAGAAGTTTCAGACTCCAGACTTCTGGTACCCAGCTGACCTGCAGCAGCGCGCTCGCGTTAATGAGTACCTGTCATGGCAGCACATGGCCATCCGTATGCATGGATCCAGGATGTTCTGGCTCCGGGTATGTTCACCCGTCAGGCTGCAGACTCCAGATATTCCTGCTCCTGTATCCTGTTCCTTTTGGTATATGATACATTCTTTGTATGTGAGGCTTGTTATTTGATCACTAGTCTGTGTGTGCAGCTTTTGATTCCCAAAGTTCTGGGCGTGGAAGTCCCGCAGGACAAGCTGGACGCAGCCTTGGAGGACCTGAACGGCTCACTGAAGCTCATTGAAGAAAAGTTCCTCCAGGACAGGCCCTTCATCGCAGGAGACCACATCACATTGGCCGACCTGGTCGCCATTGTGGAGATCATGCAGGTGTGCAGAGAGGTTTTTAAACTGAGCAATAAAGGTGGATTTTCACATCACTGCTAACTGGTTTCTAAAGAATACACACAGTGTTTTACACGATTTCCTTCATTTGTCACAGGTCTGGTTTGTCAGTCATGCATGCTACACTCTCCTGTACATGTTTTCGGGTGCAGGGTAACAGTAAGTTTTACAAAGAAAACAAAGTGCCCACACATAGCGATAAAATTGCTGATCCTTCTTGAGATCTGCAGGATTTGACAGTGCGACCACAAAGGGTGAAGTCCCTGCAGTCCATGCTGAGTGGGGACAAGAACATGTCCCTCAGGCACCAGCTGGTGATCCATGCAGAAGACAATAATGTGTTCTTGTATGGCAGCTAGTTAGCTCAAGTGCTAACTAGTATAATAAGGAAAAACGTGTTGTCTTCTTACACAACATTGGTAGAAGAACACAAACAAGAAGTCAAATTAGATTTGTGCTTTACTGTTCATATTCTGTTTCTTTTTTTTTTTTTATCTGGATAGTGACAGACAGAGACATGAATGGACCGGCAGCAAAAGGCCTTAGTGGGGTGTCGTTTAGCTCAGTTTGTAGAGCAGCCGCTCCATGTGCGAAGGCTCAGTCTTTGCCGCAGTGGCTGAGGATTCAAATCTGACCTGGCTCTTTCCTGCATGTCATTCCCCAACTCTCTCTCCCCACATTCCTGTCACTATCAAAATAAAGGCCAAAACATATGTTCAAAAAAGGAGTAGCATTGTTCTACACGCTCTACACAGTGAGCTAACAGGTCAGCACTCACTCCATTTACACCTGGTATTAAAATGTGATCTGTGAGACTAATCGCAAAGTTTTATTGAGCTGTTGAGTCAGAGGAAACATTGTCAGCGGCAAATTCTCAGTTATTTGTCCACAGTCATAAATTCCTCACATGTAACTCTGTATAAAAACAGTGTCACTTTGTCCCGGCCTGAAGGCTGCTCTGTGACTGCACGCCTTGTTAACAGCAGATCAGATGAGTCCAACACACGCACACACACACACACACACACACAGACAGTTATTTGTTACCGTGTATCATTCATGTCACACCCACACTGCTTTATTTTTCATGGTGTCCTCATGAGTAACTCATCTTGTCATGGCACAGACCAGACGTGGAATCAGTCATTAGATGCACTCTCTAAGTTTGAACAACCTTTATGTTATATTAGCTAAAAACAGATCCTGGATCAGTGCCGTGTACGGATGTTTACATCTACCTGTCTCCAGAATGATCAGGCAGATCTGATTACAGCAGATCACGATGTATTTACACGCCCTTACATGTCTTCATCCTAACGTGCAGATACAGATCACGTTTAAACCAGGTGAACGTGGCTCACTGTCTGTGGAAATGCTTTGAAATCAATGAAGTGATTGTCTGACGAGCTGTTCTGGTGCATGAGTGATGTAAACTAAAGGTCTGGTATTGAGTCCATCTTAGCGTTGATGAGGGTCAGCAGTCTCGGGGGATGGCTCCACATTAACAGGCCTTCTCCTCTGTGCCTCTCTAACCGACAGCCCGTGGGTTCCGGCCTGGACGTTTTCGAGGGGAGACCCAAGCTGAGCGCCTGGAGGGACAGAGTCCAGGACGCTATTGGAAAGGAGCTGTTTGACGACGCCCACCGGACCATCATGGGCTCCCAGGAGGCTGTGAAGCTGATGGACACCAGCAAGATGCAAGTGTTCAAGCCTAAAATCCTCAGATTATTCCTGTGAAAGACGAGCTCAGCACACATTCTTTCTCAGAGCTGACAATAAAAATGATACAAAACCTCATGTGTCACTGTTCTTACTTCTAGACTGGATCATAATAATCTGTGTGTGTTCCAAGCTTCTTGTTTTAACAACCCCCTATTTGAATGTGATAGCGTGTGATGTGGCTTCAGTCTGACCCGGTTCTCGACTCATTACGTAACGTGGTGGAGGAATGTGAAATGTGAGTTAAGTCATTTCCTTTGCTTCTCTGTGGACGTAGTAAGTTCATGCAGTTCATCAGCTGAGCTCCATATTAGGAGACGTGTTGATGCTCTTTAATAAACAGTATTCTGTGTCACAGTGTGGTCATGTGTACGTCTCACTCAGCTGTCAGCAGATGAATCACACGGTGTGATGTGTGACAATACATTAACAACACACTTCATCTATTAATTCAGAGGTGAAACTATAACACTGAAGTTTTTTAAAGAAGACTGTTTTATGTTTCATCACTTTACAGCAGGGCTGTCCAAACTTCTTTGAAAGAGGGCTAGATTTGACCATGTGAAGATGCCCGGGAAGCTGTGAAGATGCGTGAACAAGTCTAAAAACCAGTTCTTCTTTTCTTTCACATCTGGAGTCAGATAACAGAATAAATTGTAGGAATACGTTAAACTTGCATGAAGTTGGTACAAATCTGAAGCTCATGTTCATTTTAAACATGACTTATTATGAGTGATGCAAAGTCTGTTAACATTTAAAACGTATCACTCTTTCTTTGTCTTTAACAAAATCATTCAGAAAGTCATATTTTGTGTCACATCTACAGATATATAACAGCAGCAGTTATGTCCTTAGAGGTTCAAATGCTTGGTTATGTCAACCAAAAAAGCCAAATCTGTCCACTATACAGTATCTGACAATCCTAACAGCCTATAAATAATATGTTATAAAAATGAAGCTTCAGGCTGCATGGAATCTGACTGCGGGCCGTAATGGGTCTCCAGGCCAGAGTTTGGATACGCCTGCTTTACAGGATCTGATTTTCATTGAGACTGAGTTTCATTGGAAAACATTGCTGCCACCGAGTGGACAAAAAGCTGTTCAATGACAGAGCACATTTCATTCATTTCATTACAAGTAAACTCAGCGTGCCCATGTCTACGCTCTGGATTGCCAGATATGAAATGTACCACAGGTGTGGAAGCTAACAAAGTGATTAACAGAGTGAACATTAGATTCTGACTGACCTGAAAAGCTCCATGACAACAGATAAACGTAATATTAGTGTTAGACTCTGTAGTGAGTCTTTTTAATGATCTACTTCACTTTCTAATAACCAGAGGCCTTTTTCACAACAATCAGAGCACACAATAGGTGTGGATTCATCAAATAGTATTTCTATATATTTATTTATATACAATAATAAAAGTATGTGCACCAAAGGATGTCTCCTTAGCTGGTGATGAAGCTAGAAGGCCCATTTGGATTTTGCCATCATTAAGTAATGAGGATTTACTTACATGTTGATATTTATATTAATATTATGATTTGTCAGTTTACAAAGCCACAGTTTGGTGGCTGTCATGGTGCCATGTTAAAACTTAAGTTTGGCTGGGAAGCGTCCACCCAAGGTAATGTAAAGAGAAAGATACATGATGACTTTGATTTAAAAAATGATATACCATCAGGTCCCCACCAGCTTCTCTTGTGGATGCCATACCACCTGTGGAAGGTCAGATGGTCCTGTCCTGCTTGTGGCATACAGCTCACAAGCTATGGAGCTTACAAGAGGGCCCGCCATTCTGGATGTGGACAGCTGGTGATTACAGAGACTCTCTGGTGCAGTTCAGCTGGTTGCAAGACAACATAGCCTTCCTCCAGCAAGACAATCTTAGACCAGTTGGATTTGGCTCACAGGCTGGAGTTCAGATTGATTTGAAAGTAAGCATTTGTAGATCATTTTTGCCTTAGTTTGTTATTAAGAAATTAGAAGGTCGTAATGTTTGTCTCATTCGGCCTCCTGTTTCCTTTGTTTTATACTTCTTGGTCAGATAGCTGAGGGAGAACCACAGCGAGGAGTGGCTTAAGCGCCTCTGCTGGTATCTCCGGTGAGATTCCAGGATACTCCTGAGCCTGTGGATGTTCCATGTTCCATCTGCTAATGCTGTTAAAACAGTAAATACATGTAAAATAAATACATAATTGTTACCCTGGTGCTCAGATACAAATTCAACAATTTCACAATTCACTTTCATTCAAACAATTTCATTCACTTTGTTTTCTGTGCTATTGCAGATCACCAAGAAACTGTTAGGCATTGCATTAAGGCATTAAGGGGACAGGCTTGTGGCTTACAACTATAAGCAACAAGAGTATGGTGTTCATTTTAGGACATCCTCAGATCTCAGATTCAGGTGTCAGACTTAAACGAAACGGCATCAACGTCACCTAAAAGTCACTCAGTCTCAGAAAAACCTTTGTCATCTTCAGACAAAACAGCATCATCCTCAGTCATAACCGTGTCATCCTCAGAGAAAACGGCATCATGCTCAGACAAAACGGCATCATCCTCAGACACCATCCTCAGAGAAAATGGCTTCATCCTCACATGAACCAAGAAACGAATGCAAAACCAAAACCACACGTGTGTGTGCTGTCTGCTCAGGAGGGTCATGCTCTGGACAGAATGGTAACTGGCCTCATCTGCAGGTACACTGTGACTGTTGTTGGGAGGTTGTTTAATAAGGTTGTTGTTTAATTTATTCCTCGTTTTATTGCTTTAGGTTTTTTCTTTAATTTCACACACGTTTGTTTATGAGTGTGTGTGTGTGAAATTAGTAATAAATTTGTTACATTTCAGTGAGTGTCTTCAGTTTTTTCTGCAAACTCATTCATAGAAGATGACTACATTGTTGCAGTTATCAGGCCCATGAATCAGTGATAGGACTCTGATGCAGAGATTGGGTAGAGCTGATCAATAGCTTTATTTTGCCACAAAAGGAGAACTTTCAACAGAAGGTGCCTTGGAAAAGAGGGATGGCTATGAAAACTACAACTGAAAATCCTATTGTCTAAAAGGTGGAAAATAAAAACAGCTCTAAACAGAAAACGCCTCCAGGGAGGGAAAAACTACAATCAGGAACAAAAACAAAATACCCACAAAAGGGACTCCACTATGAAAAACCAAACTCACTAACTTAGATGGCTATGATTGTGATACAGCAACAAAAAAACCCTCTAATCGAGGCAGACATCTGTGAAAAAGACACTCAGACTGTGACGAGACAAATGACAGGTGGCTCTTGACTACAGACAAGACACACTGGCACAGGACAAAGGGAGATGTAGACTATAAGCACACATGGGGGGAAAAGGGAAACGGGTGGACACAATCAGGAATCAGGGAAGACAATCAGACTGAGTCACAGGAGGAAGGGCAATTGACCTGGAACAAGAGGAGAGTTACAGGACAAAAAAACTCAACTTGACATACCAGTGTGACAGCAGTACTTAAAGGGATAGTTCGGGATTTTTGACATGAATCTGTATGGCATCCCCGTCAGTAGCGCAGGGATACAAAAGGAGAGAAAGTAGGGCCAAGCGATTACGAGGTGTGACTTTTTCGAGGACATCGGTTTTGTGGTGCAAATAAATCACTCTTTTGAACACATGCTGTTTTGAAAAGAAAAACTTTTTATTTAAGTGTCCCAGCAAACCTGCCGGACTACTTTCATTGCTGACCAAACCTGGACAGAACTCGGCCCACAGGACACTGTCGGGGGTAAGTCGGTGTGGATGTGCGACACTACTGACGGGGATGCCATACAGATTCATGTCAAAAATCCCGAACTATCCCTTTAATTCAGAAAATTAAAAATGACAGTGTAATGTTCCAATGGTGGAATCAAACTGGAGACCGTTGGATCAAGAACCTCCTGTGCTCTTCTACAGTAAAGTGTCATGTTTGGTTAGAGAATTGGGGCTCCTGTGGCTGGGAGGTAGAGCGGGTCCTCAGATGATCGGCAGTTCGATCCCCAGCTCTTCCAGTCTGCATGTTGAAGTGGAATCACTCTACCATTTATTGTAATTCATTGTAATTGTACAATATGTTTGTGTTGATTGTTCTGTACATGTGACAACCTCTTCCTGAGGTTTCTTCCACATTTTTTCCCTGTTAAAGGTTTTTGGGGGCAAGTTTTTCCTCACTGGAACCGAGGGTCTAAGGACAGAGGGTGTCACTCCCTGTACAGATTGCAAAGCCCTCTGAGGCTAAATGTGTTTGTGACTTTGGGCTATACAAATAAAATTTGATTTGATTTTGATTTGAAGTGTCCTTGGGCAAGATACTGAATTCCTCCTGAAGGCTGTGCCATCAGTGTGTGAATGTGTATGAATGGTTAGCTCCTCAAACTGATCAGAGCAGTTGGCAGCTTGCATGGCAGCCAATGCCATCAGTGTATGAATGTGTGTGAATGGGTGAATGAGATATGTACTGTAAAGCACTTTGAGTGGTCAATGCACTGTAATTGTTAGGTCACTGGTTCAAATCTGACTCTTCTTTGCTTGGTTGAATGAACTGCACTTGTTATTAATCACACATTTTGTGACATTAAAATAACTTTGATATCTTTTAATCTAAAAAAATGGAACAGAAGTCCCAGAGATGACTTGCATTACATGTTACAGCTAATTTAATGTAACTTAAATATAAATATTTTAATTCGTAAAGTTTTGTAAAGTATGCTGCTTGGAATTTTTTTTTTTCTGTTTCATGATGAGGTGTGTTTGTTATCTTTAACATGTTTAATGAAGGTAAAAGATGTGCTAATGGATAAAAACACTGTGCTTCCATTCTGTTTGGTATGTTCTTCTGAAGATTGAATTAATTATTTTTTTCTTTTTAAAGATAATTTTTTTGGCCTTCTCAATGTTTTCCAACAGAGACAGCTGAAGAGTGACAGGAATGTGGTGAGAAAGAGATGGAGAATGACATGCAGGAAAGGGCCACAGGTCAGATTCAAACCCAAGGACTGAGCCTTTGTACATGGGGTGGCTGCTCTACCAACTAAGCCCCAATTAAATGAATTCTTTTGCGACTGTTGACCTTGGCCCTTCAGTGGGTTCTGTGAAAGTAGCACTATAAATATGTACACAAGCCCTTCAGTCACCCTCAGAAGTCCAAGAACAGACAAACAGAAACAAAGTGAAGAAGAATGAAGCCTGAGACGTCTGCTGCTGAGTAGTATTAACTTAATCAAACACCAGTTTAACAAACTTATTCCATTCGTCCAACGAGGGTCCAGTTCATCTCATTCACATCTTTAGTGATAATACAGAATATGAAAATATATATTCCATTTCAGAACTCAGAGTTCTGAGACATATGTTTAAGGTCTGACATTGAAGTCAATATTTTGATGGAAAAATGATTCCATGTGGTTCTAGTATGACACACATCAATAAATAACATAAACCTAAAGAAAATGCAAAGCATGATACCAATATTATTAATATTACCAATACATGTACCTGTTATTTGAGGAGAAGATAATATGGTAATCTAATTTGCATTTTTACTCACATGCTAGGATAGTATTCTGTGATTGAATATGGAAAGGCTGACATTTAATTTTCAGATGTGCACTGCTGTGTGTGGGGTACAAATATTGATTCAAATTTAAAATGTAAAAGTGGTTGTGGACCTGTGATGGTATCAAAAGCTCATTTTAAGATAACAAAAACATGATTTTTTATCATTTATTTTCAGGTCATAATGAAAACATACATGTTTTATTCCATTTCTTCTGAATTCTGTCAACAGATTCACATAAATCTTAAATACTGGACCTATGAGCCCCTCAGTAACCTGGCCTGTTCTTATATTTCACTTATTATAATTATGATTCCTTGCATGAAACAGTCAAACTAGGTCTGTATAAAATAGCTCCCTGGTATCATAGAAGGTGAACCTGCTGCTCACGGCTTTCTCTTAAGCTTTGTCTTTGCAAGTCTAAAGTCCATTTAGACCATTAAGACGTTTACAGCCTGGTACAAAAACAGTTATGTCAGTTATATCTCTATATCTCTCTATATATCTCTCTCTCTATTTTTTTTTTTTTTTTACAGAACTCACTTGTTCAAATTATATTAAAAGTTATGCAGAACAGCATGGCTGCTGTGAATGACAGGGGGGTGCCACTACAGATGGCATGTTTGTACACCCAGATGTCATTCGGCCCACCTCGGGTCCACTTATGATCCACGCCTTTACTGATATTTCGATTAACCGGAAGGCGGAAGAAGTAGGACTTCCGACATGGACCAAGAACAGACCAGCAACTAGATCAGCCACACTGAC
Organism: Nibea coibor; assembly: GCA_023373845.1. NCBI lineage: Eukaryota > Metazoa > Chordata > Actinopteri > Sciaenidae > Nibea > Nibea coibor. The sequence continues at coordinate 26,429,429 of CM041719.1, read as the reverse complement.
CTTCATAATGGCTCTTCAGAAACCTGTAATGTCACATGTATGCTGTCCATTTTTTATACTGAGACCTGTATGGGGAGGATTTAGAGAATGGCTGCAATGACAGAGCAGTGAAGAAAAGTCTTCAAGGGGGTGCATATGGTCTCAGTCTGTGCTCAACATGGCTTCATTCAAATTGGGATTTGCTTGTGAGTCCACCTGAAGCAACCTGGCACTGATTTTAGCAGAAGCTGTCGTGTCAGGCAGCTGAGAGCACATCAAGCTTGTCAGAATTCTGACAAATAGAGAATCCGGTCAATAAAATATAGACTAAAAAATCAAATCAAATCAAATCAAATCAAATTTTATTTGTATAGCCCAAAGTCACAAACACATTTAGCCTCCAACACCAACAAACAGCTAACATTGCTTCTCCAACGTAGAAGAGATTATAAAAAGCATCTGTTGTGTCATAAATTATTGTGTGTTGTTCCACTTCAACAATTGAAGTTGTTCATGTTGAGACCCTTTGATCGATTGACTGCTGACCTGGTGCCACCGGTCATGACATAATGTTGAGGTGAAGTTGTGATAGGCTACATGAATATTGTATTTTATTTTGAAGTGTATTAGGTGCAATCTGCTCTGTTGAGCTTCACGTGGTTTAGCAACAGCTCGCGTCAAAAATAGAAGTGCTACGGAAAGATAGCGCTGCAGCACGGAGAGTTGCTGCTGTGTAGATGGCGTCTGTCTCCAGAACCAGAACTATGTGCTGGTTCCACAGAAGAGGAGCTTGATAGCTGAAAGCTCTGGCTCCCAATCTACTTTTGAGGACTATAGGAACCACAAGGAACCCAGCATTCTGAGAGTGCAGTGGTCTAGAGGGGTAGTAGCATTAGTGCAGAGTTTTTGAGGTGAGTAGCATAAAACAATGACATGACGTGCTCAAAGGTTTAAAAAATTTTTTGAAAATCCATTTATTGAGACATCTGCTACTGCTACTACTGTCAGACAAAACCACACTCACTTGTCTGTTGGTTTTAAATGAACAATAATGTGACACAGCCCCCTCCATCAAAAACACAACAATCTGATTTCTTTTTCATTTGACCTGAGGGTCAAACTTGAAATGAGGTAGTCTCATTCCCCCACGTGATCAAGGCTGCTGTAAATAAGCTTTTTTAAATCTCAGTCTGTTTTCCAAATGAAACTAGAAATGATTAATTTGTCACATTTTAATGTCACAATGACAGTATCCTTGTCTTTCATTGAGTAATATGTGCTGTATCTCTAATGTAATCTTAATGAATGTCTTCCACTTTCACTTTCTTTGGTGATAGTTGAACAGATGTTGGCATGGATGGATGAATACAAAACTGAAGATAAGGTGGCTTGTCAATAACATTTCTTGCTTGCCTAGTGTTTGTTGTTGTGTTGCCTTGTCAGTTGTTATGTTTTTGAACTCTCTGACAGAACACTGATGGAGTTGCCATATGAGAATGCTGTTAAAGCCACTATCCCTAATGAATTCCCTGGTCGAGGGTGGTGTCAGGATACAGGTGGAGGTAATGAGTTCCCAGTTCTTGGAGGTGTGAGAAGTCAGGAGAGTAGGCTGACATCTTTCTGCATCCCCACTAGACCATCATTCACACTTCTAATTGGTGTTTATCTTGCAATAGTTATTAGACGACACACAAACTCAAATTAAACAAACTTTTTATCATAATGTGCTGTTTCCAATTAGTTTGCAAAAATTGGGAGTGAAGGGATGTCTAACATTTTATGTGCATGTAATTTATTGGCTAAATGCATATGTGTCCCTGACGCGTCTTCAACCAACAGTTTGACCCCCTGCTTTACAAAGAATACTTGCTTTCTCAGCTTTCTTCCATTGAAACCAAACACTGTACATTTAGAGTTAAACTTGTGTAGCACAGGCTATTAACCTAAATCAACTGTGTCCGTGCAGTCCAAGCTATCAAAAAAAAACAAAAAACACATTAACTGGGCTTTTATTAGCTCAGTTGGTAGAATATCTGCCCCATGTACGAAGGCTCAGCAGCGGCCCAGGGTTCAAATCCGACCTGCAGCCCTTTCCTGCATGTCATTCCCCCTATCTCTCTCCCCACATTCCTGTCACTCTTCAGCTGTCTATGTCAAAAATAAAAAAAAGCTTGAAAAAGGCTGAAAAAAAATCTTTAAAAAAAACACAACAACAATGACAAAACAAACAGATTAACTGTGAATCAAAGTTTTGATTATGTATTTTATTTATATTCTATTTTTTGCTCTTCATCAGATAGTGACACATTTAAACACTGAACACCAATTGTCATTTAATTCACATAAAGACTTCCTGTAAAAGTACAGTCTAGACCTGCTATGCATGGAAAGTGTCATGAGATAACTTGTTATGATTTGGTGCTATATAAATACAATTGAATTACATGTTTCACACAAACAACTGACACTAAAATATTTTGTCACATGGTGAATATGACATTCTACACCATGTACATAGTCAGAGTGGATACTAAGTAAACAGATCCATCCATCCATCCATCCATAAAGCCATAAATCCATCCATCCATCTCCAGGGTCAGTATTCAATATTCAAGTGAAACGTTTTATGTTTTTATAGTACAATAAGGTGGTTAACACAGTAAGACAAACCAACAAACAGGACACAATGAACTGATAAATATTCAAGCTCACCTTTGCCTTTTTACACTGTATTATAATAATCAAAAGCATACTTTTGAGTTGACTGGTCTGAATCTCAATAAATGCATGTTTTAAATAGTAATTAATAGTAATTAAACATATTAGTTGTTAATATGATTGTTAGACATGATTAACAGCTGAATGGTGTGAAATGGAGAAATTGCTGAAAATCAATGGCACCAGATCAGGATGGAAGAAAGCCTCTGATGTCTTATGCTGTAATATTTATTGAAGCTTGATGAAGGAGAATCAGAGACATTCACACATACAATCACATGGCTGAGCAAGATAGTATGCATCAGGTTTTAATTTAAGCTAGGCTAAAGTTATGACCTGACCTAATTTAGCTATCAACAAACAACAAAGCACCTGTGGCCCTTTCCTGCATGTAATTCCCCATCTGTCTCCCCACATTTCCTGTCACTCTTCAGCTGTCTCTATCAAATAAAGCTTTGAAAGGCCAAAAAAGAATGGAATGTGTTCCCACCTCCAGGTACCATTATCTGTCTTGTACGTAAAATGTGTGTAGTGTGTTGCTAAAATTTCTGGGAAGCACACACTAACACAAATAAAGATCTTGAGTCAATCAATTGGTCCTTAAAGGTTTTGTCATTTTATTCTTGCAAGAGGAACAGTTCTACAAATGCACAAGACAGTCTGCAGAAAATGTTCAGGGTGGAGCAGTCCCACACTGATTCTTATACACTTCTAGGGAGTATTTGTTACTTATTATGTTTTACTTATCTAACTGTAGCTACAATGGAATGTGCTCATCGTTACCTCACTAACAAGCTCCACTGGACCGTGTGAACCAAGGTCAAGTTTATACGTCAAACAACTACTACTACAAACAACTTTCATAAATGAGAGAAATATTTCTAAGTGCAAGGTACTGAGTAAAACCAAACAAGAGTATAAGGCACAACGTTTTGTACTTAAAAAACCTTGGATTCTCATCACTTTGGATTCAGAGTCAACACATCCAAGATGTCATCTCCACTGGCCTTCAAGGTCTTCACTGTATGCCTTCACTCTTTAACAGAACTGAAAGTAAGGCATTGCCACACACTAACCTATGATATTTCCTCATGCAGGCATAACCTGCTCGCCACACAGGTTGTGGGTTAACTTAGCCAAAAGCCTACAATGACCATTCTATTGGCTACATTACTGGAGGATCAACTGGAGTCTCTCTCTCACAACATCATGTCATTGAACTATCTAGAATGTCTGACCCACGTCAGGGCCAATGCTCATATGCATACAATGTTTTCTAAGCCTGTCTAAAGACTATACTTTAATGTTTATCACAAATGTACTGAAAAAGGTCTATTAACCATGTATAGGCCACACATACAACTTATGAGTGCGTACAAGAAATGACATTCGCCCTCAAAACTTGTTCCGTGGTAATTCTACACTTTTTCAAGAGTAATGGTACTAAAATTTATTCACCATCATCATTTATTTCTGTGCATACTTTTTAATGACTGTAATAGTGCTGTTTATGACTTTGCAACAACAATATTGCATGTTGGGCTGTTTTACATATTTATTAATAAATTATTGTTTGATTGGATGGCCTAATTTGTCACATTTGTAGGTGGTGCCAGTGTCTTTTGTTTCAAGAGTGAGCTCTCCTCTATATCTCCCCTAGCACAGACCTTTCTGTATCTCTGCTGAGGTTTTGGCATATCTTTAGGTTAATGATGACTGGTGGCCTTTCTCAAGAGCAGTACTGTTTTCCAGGCTACAATGCCTCGTGTGTTCGGACACAGTTCAGTGTTGGGATCAAATTTGCCCTTTCTTTGTTGTTTGCTTTAGGCATACTGGTTACCATTTTAGGAAACTCTGTTGTCATTGTGTCAATATGTCATTTCAAGCAGTTGCATAATCCTACTAACCTCCTTATTTTATCTCTTGCTCTTGCTGACTTTCTTGTGGGTGTTATTGTGATGCCTTTCAGCGCTGACCGGACAATTAATGGCTGTTGGTTCTATGGTGAAGCCTTCTGTTTGCTCCACTCTTGTTTGGATATGTCACTAACTACTGTCTCTATTTTTCACCTAATTTGTATTGCTGTAGACAGACAACAGGCAATATGCAATCCTCTACATTATTATAGGAAAATTACAATGTCAGTGGCCTGGATTATGGTATGTGGCAGCTGGGCACTGGCTGCTCTGTTCTCCTATGGACTACTTTATTCAAAGGCCAACATTGTAGGGTTAGAGGATTATATATTATCAATAAACTGCCTTGGCAGTTGTTATCTTCTCTTTAACCCTCTTTGGGGGATTGTGGACAGCATAACTTGCTTTTTCTTTCCATGTACTGTAATGGTTTGTCTGTATGCTAAAATATTTATTACTGCCAGAGAGCATGTAAGAAAGATTGGAGATATGAACTGTTCAAATGACAGAGAAAGGGGTGGTTTGATCAAACAGTCAGAGCACAAGGCAGCAAAGACTCTTGGTATTGTTCTTGGTGCGTACATCTTTTGTTGGATGCCTTTTTTCATAAATTCAATAATTGATGCCTACACTGGCTTCATCACACCTGCTGCTGTCTTCGAATCATTTGTTTGGTTGGGTTATTTCAATTCAACCTTGAACCCAATTATTTATGCCTTTTTCTATCCTTGGTTTAAGAAATGCTTTTATCTTATTGTCAACCTGAAAATATTTCAACCCAATTCTTCAACCATAAATGTACATGTTCTCACACATTCGTGACAGTACTGTAGTACTGTCTAGTTGATCTAGAATACCCTGGCACATTGTTTTTGTAGATGTTTGCATTAGGAGCACATTTAAATGTTTTCATCAAAACTTGGATAGAAGATGAATGTTTCACTTTTTCATAACATATTTTCCCCCCTGCCACTCGTCTCTATAGAATTGGTTTAGTCACTGAAAATATTTTTTTCTCTTGTGCCTGTGTCAGATTTTTGTAGATTTTTGAGTTTGGATTAACTGTTAAAAGTTACCTACATTTAAACATCTCTATGTGCTTTGATTACATTTTATTATTGTTATTATTAAAATTAATATTATACCAGTATAGTGGTGTTATTGCAAATCATTATATACTATACACTGTTTAATAAATATATGACATTATAGAACAAAGGTTCTGGTAGCTAATATAGGAACATTTTATTATTTATATGGCATATGCACAACAGAGTTACAATGAACTGTTAGAACAGCTTGAGTTCACAGACTAATAAAACAAATCAATAATACCAAAAGGAGGTTTCATGTGTTTCTCCACATGTATCCACATGAAGTGGTAAATTATGTATTGTAATTGTACAATATGTTTGTGTTGATTGTTCTGTACATGTGACATCCATTGCACGTCTGTCCGTCCTGGAAGAGGGATCCCTCCTCTGTGGCTCTTCCTGAGGTTTCTTCCACATTTTTTTCCCTGTCAAAAGGGTTTTTTGTGGGCAAGTTTTTCCTCACTCGAACCGAGGGTCTAAGGACAGAGGGTGTCACTCCCTGTACAGATTGTAAAGCCCTCTGAGGCAAAATGTGTTTTGTGACTTTGGGCTATACAAATAAAATTTGATTTGATTTGATTTGATTTGATCTCAAAATAGGTGTAATAAGTGGCTGAATTAATTGAAGCAAGTCCAATATCTTGTGGAAATTTGTTGCCCATGTTGTTGTCCCTGCTGCATTATGTGTATAGTTTCTACCAGCCTCTAGATTTAACTTTATAGCATAAGAGCACATGCATATTGGTCCCAACCTTTAAGTAATTTATCAATGAGTAACAGAATGTTTCAGTCATAATCTGACTGTATCTGTATAGAAAGGTCAAAATCCACTATAAATCTAAAGCAATAATTTCAAAATCACATATTTTTCCTGACTATTGGCTGACAAAAAGGTGTAGATTTAGTCTTAATGTTGGCAGGGACACCGTATCTCTGCAGTCAATTCATCTGTTTTATAATCTGAGTAACGGACATTACACATAATAACAGAGGGTAGCCCAGAATTATACAATTTGTTCATGACCTGGACTTATGCTCTGCAGTCTCTCTTTTTGATCTTGATATTTATTTATGACTAGTTAGCTATATGTGATGAAAGGTGAGCCTGGTTCATTCTCAACTTTGAGTGTCTCTCTGCCAAATTACACCAGGGGGCTCCTAACCAGCTTTATCAGCTGGCGCTTGCTCATCCTCATTCACTGTCTATATCTGTAAATCAAAGCACTCCTTCTCTTGCCACCATTGCAGTGTTTCAGAACCTTTCATTTTAGTTCTGCTTACTAATTTCCCATCACAGCTTAGTTCATAACCAATCAGGTGGTGTGTGCGTACTTGATCGTGATGATGTAGTAGATACTGAAACTAAATACATCACAGAAAAGACAGAACAGATTACATTACATTACACAGGCAAATTACATTTCTGTGATATTATAGTTATTTTAACTGTAATTCTAGTAGTGTTTTCACAGTATTATATGATTTTAAATAAATGTATTTCATTAGAAGAATAACATTTAAATCATTGTCAACTGCTTGACATACCACTAGTGGTACAGATACCACAGTTTGAGAGTCACTGCTCTAGATGGGACTGTTCTGGCTCCTAGCTCCACCAGGAAGAATCTTGGAGTTACCTTTGATCAGGATATGATTTAACACATAAAACAAACATTAAGACATGTGATGCCCAATATACAAAGAATGTCTGTGTCTAGGATGTTAAACTGCAAACTCTCAGGTAGGCTTTAAATTAATTGTTATTGCATTACTGAGGGCCCTTTCAAATGCAATACAATTTGTGGTATTTGTGCCTAGTTGAACTCTGGGCATAAGTTGCACAGTGCATGATACAGCAAAAAAAGTGTCGCGGCAAGGCTGATTTTCTTGAAAATAGTCATTTTCAGAGTGCAGTGCTGCCAGTGTTGCAATGTGTCTGAAAGGACTATAATGAGTCTTTTTGTTTAGCACTTTAGTGCTTTTTTAAACTCTGTGCTTATAGGAGTACATGTTGGTAGCTGTACGCAATGTGGAGAAACTCATAAGAACTGGTGAATACTTGGGTTTACTCAGGTTTGATCTGTCCCTAGCACAATTACACACTGATAAAACTTTCTGCTTGCTGGATGACCACCCCAGGACCATGAGACCATGAGTCACCTCTCCTTTAGAGGAGAAGTTCAGGACAGTTACCAACCTGAGAAATCACCAATTGAAGTTTCCTCAGATTAGAGCCCACATAAATGCTTCAGAGTTCAAGTGGCAGACACATCTTTACATCAACAGTTTGGAGGAGAATATGTGAATTGCTCAATGGTTGAATTACTACAAAGGCTGAAGGAGACCAACAAGAAGACAATGTTTTGGGCCAAGAAATACAAGGAATGGACATCAGAGGAAATCCCAACTGGAAATCCCAACTGGTTTGGACTCAATGATTGACTGCCATTTTTATTTTCATTTCATTTTCAGACAATGACCCCAAACACACCTTCAGGCTACGTAATTGATCCGGTGCTGCATCAGATGACCTAACCTCCACAATCACCCAACCTACATCCAAAAGTCCAAAAGTTACCCTATTCTGATATGTCCTCATACGCCATATGTGTGTTGACCAATACTGGTTGGTTGTGAGTTGTAGTGGTTGGACTGGGTAGTTTTTTTCAGGCCACAAACAAAATTGTTGCCACCAAAAGCCACTAGCCCTGTGTGGTAATTTCACACTTTTTTATTGGTACATAAATCACATTCATTTAATTATTTCCTTACTCAATATAATATTAGTTTAAAAGTACAATATTACAATGGTTTATGACTTCACTATAGAAAAAATACTCCTCATAGTGAAATTCTTAACTGCTTGTCAGTTTATTCCAAATACAAAATATTGTGTGTTGGGCTGTTTTACATATTTATTAATAAATTATTGTTTGATAGGATGGTCTAGTTGTCACATTTGTAGGCGGTGCCAGTGTCTTTTGTTTCAAGAGTGAGCTCTCCTCTATATCTCCCCTAGCACAGACCTTTCTGTATCTCTGCTGAGGTTTTGGCATATCTTTAGGTTAATGATGACTGGTGGCCTTTCTCAAGAGCAGTACTGTTTTCCAGGCTACAATGCCTCGTGTGTTCGGACACAGTTCAGTGTTGGGATCAAATTTGCCCTTTCTTTGTTGTTTACAATAGGAATGCTGGTTACCATTTTAGGAAACTCTGTTGTCATTGTGTCAATCCATCATTTCAAGCAGTTGCATAATCCTACTAACCTCCTTATTTTATCTCTTGCTCTTGCTGACTTTCTTGTGGGTGTTATTGTGATGCCTTTCAGTGCTGACCGGACAATTAATGGCTGTTGGTTCTATGGTGAAGCCTTCTGTTTGCTCCACTCAAGTTTTGATATGTTTCTTACCTCTGTCTCTATTTTTCACCTAATTTGTATTGCTGTAGACAGACAACAGGCAATATGCAATCCTCTACATTATTATAGGAAAATTACAATGTCAGTGGCCTGGATTATGGTATGTGGGAGCTGGGCACTGGCTGCTATCTACTCTTATGGACTACTTTATTCAAAGGCCAACATTGTAGGGTTAGAGGATTATATATTATCAATAAACTGCCTTGGCAGTTGTAACCTTCTGTTTAACCCTCTTTGGGGCATCCTGGACAGTATTACTGCATTTTTCTTTCCCTGTACTGTAATGGTTTGTCTGTATGCTAAAATATTTATTACTGCCAGAGAGCATGTAAGAAAGATTGAGACGTCAAATGACAGAGAAAGGGGTGGTTTGATCAAACAGTCAGAGCACAAGGCAGCAAAGACTCTTGGTATTGTTCTTGGTGCATTCATCTTTTGTTGGATGCCTTTTTTCATAAATTCAATAATTGATGCCTTCACTGGTTTCAGCACACCTGCTGCTGTGTTTGAAGCATTTGTTTGGTTGGGTTACTTTAATTCAACCTTGAACCCAATTATTTATGCCTTTTTCTATCCTTGGTTTAAGAAATGCTTTTATCTTATTATCAACCTGAAAATATTTCAACCCAATTCTTCAACCATAAATGTACATGTTCTCACACATTCGTGACACTGTCATACGTGTGAGAACACTAATTTGCTTGTGGCAGGTTTATGTACTGTTATTTTGTCAATTTGAATATTTGGATACCAATATTTAAATATGTTAATGTGTTTAGGTCAAGTCAAGTCAATTTGTTTATATAGCACATTTAAAAACAACAGAAGTTGACCAAAAGTGATTTAGTTGTGCATTTAAGAATTTGAATTTGATTATTATTAAACATGTACATTAACATGAAAACAATATAGTCAAGTTTATTTTATGATGACCAACAGAGGAACATTCATTACAACAGAATGTTTTAAACTAATGAAAAAAGCACAATATCAAAAAGAGGTTTCATGATTTATTTATTATTATTTATTTACTTCATGATTTACATATAATAATAAGGATATGCAATAAGTGTATTGTTTCTAATTTTGCATTTAATCCTTTGAATAGCAGACCAGTGTCAACCAACCTGTAACTTTGTAGCATAAGTTCAGTTGTATTTCGATCAGAACTTCTAACTGATTTATGAATGAGTGGCAGTATTTATTTCTATAGAAACTAGTCCTGGTGAGAACTTAGATTGCAGAAACATGTATATGTATAGCTTTAGTAATCTATGTTAGGACTTAAGTAGCACCATTTCAAGGAGCTGCATCTATATAATAAGGAACTGCATTTACTGTTGTTGCTGTACAGTCCCATTTTTATATATTTTGAAAATATTTTTTAAAGAGCTCGGAAATTAAGTTGACATAGTACATGATGACTCACTGTGGGTTCAATCATAACCAGAGTTCTCCAGTTTGTGCGTTGGTTTTCTGAACCATGATACCACGGGATATGGTGTTCTGTTCATCAAACCAAAAGATAGAGCTGTTCTTTTATTCTCTAAATTCTAAGCAACATATTGTCAGCTTTAGGCACATTACTCATGCAGCGGACTGTGGACAGACAGACAAATGCATAATGAGATTATGCCTTACGGAGATAATTACTATGGAATTAAAAATTGGTATTACTGCTGTATTAAACACTGTACCACAGTTTAATGGCATATATTAATCACAAAATACATAAATCAATACAGTATAAATGAATACAGTGTAGTGTATTTTTAAAATTTAGACAATGTGTCACCGATCATCAAATGTGTTCAATACTAAACTAAATATTCAGCCTGCATTGGTCTATGAATGTGGGTGATTCTTATTGTATCTAAACAATATATGAAGAGCTTCTCTTTCACTTCATGAAATCCCTGTAGCCTGAGCACAGTGTCATCACACACGGCCACTCACTGTGTTTTACCTTTATTTAATCACCTGAAAACTATATCAAGCTATCCCCACACGGAAAAAACCTATATGAGGATATATGAAACCTATATGCAGAATATCTGTGCATATATGCTGCATATATACATTATATATGTATGGGGTACTGTTTATAAAGCGGCTCACGCTGAAATTAACAGCAACATTTTGTCACATTTAGCTTCCAACAATGTTTAAAAAACTGGTGGTTTTTTAACTGTTTTTTATTTACAACAATATTTGCCAACTTAGATTATATTTAAATCCAAATGTTAAATGTTACACCTAAATGTTAAATGTCTAAAAATCTAAAAAAAATCTACTTCTAAAAGTTAAATCTAAATGTTAAATTTAAATCTAAGTATTAAATCTAAATGTTTCAGGTGAAACTAAGTATTTAGTTTGCAATAAATACACTAAAGAATAATTGTCTTGATCTGGGCTGCAAATTCAAATGCTGGTAATGGGAAGTACCAAAATAAAAGCTTGACAAGGTCAGAGTGTGTTTATAGTGGTGAATAAAACCCATCTTATCCAGGGAAATGGACTCTTGGACATGGGTTATTGTGATAATAACTACCTAAAATAACAAACACATTTGGAGAAACTTTATTTGAAGAGTACTTTGAGTTTTTAGTGTCACTTTTGTGAAGGGTGCGGGACTTGTGACCTGTAGCCACTATAGCCAGCCACAAGGGGACTCACTTCATCATCTACAACATCTGTCATGTTTGCTTGCATAAAGGCCAGTAAGATCCTATATAGGCCCAGCACACGCTACTATCGGCCATGGTCGCTCTGCAAACATGTCAGTGAATGAATTGGTATTAGAGGAAAATATCAGCAGAGCCGTCTGGCAGCAACACAAAATCTTTCCACAGCGACGGCAACAGTGACAGCAACTGCCACAGGGCCACCACAGGCCACCTTGGTAAGTATGTTTTCCACATAGCATTGGATTCTTGTCAAGGCTAACTTAACTAAACTAGCTAACGGTACCCAGTAGAAATTTGCTACTACATTAATCCAATGCAATGTGATTTGGAAAACATACTAACACCGATTCATTCATTGACATGTTTGCAATGCAGAGCAACCACAAAATGTTGCTGTTATTTTCAGCGCAAGCCGCTTTACAAACGGCACCCCATATATATGCGCATATATAATTTTGTCGTGACACATCATCTGATGCATAGCTAGGGCACATCATCAGTGATGTTACCTGAGGTCATCGGGTGTCATCATACACCCTCACTCAGGTGACCCAGCTGAGGTTGATCAGGCCTCAGCTTGTGCCCTAGCAGCATTTGACCACGGATCCCCACTCTTAATCCAGAGCCACCTAGAGGCTTTCTCTGCTGCCTCTGTGTTGATAAAAATGACCCTCCTCCTTCTGGCTCCCGTGATGCCAAGTGTGGTGTAGGCTCTGCACAGAGATCGTACCGCAAAGCCTCCCTAGCAGATGCAGCAACACAAAAGTTCCCATGTTTCCGTGACGGGTCCTTGGCTGGTGCTTGATGTGACTAATTGTGCAACGGATCATTGTTGATCTGTGATCCGTTCATATTGCTCCCCAAGTGATCCGCGGATCGGTTGTTGGAAAAAATAAGTTGTGACAAGATAACACTGAGGCACCACTGCAGCCTCTTGTATTGTGCAGCTCCATGTGGTGCACAACAACAACAACAACAACAACATCAACGACAACATGCCCGCCTCCCCCTTTCAAATAAACTGCTAATTAAAAAAAAAAAAAAAACTCTGCTCGTATCTGCAGCTCTGACACGGCAGCCCCGTAACGTCTGATGGGCCGTGAGTTTCTTTGTAACTTTTTTTAAGGCCATACCATTTATGGTTCAATTTATTTATCCTCCTGTTCATGAACATGCTCAAATCACAAGGCTACTGTATAGTACATGGTAGTGAAACCAGACATTTTCCACTCTGTGATTTGTGTGACACTGGGAGACCAAAAAGCCCATTAAGTGCAAACCAGGGGTGCCATCACCTTTTTAAAAGTAGTATTGCCAAACTTCTTGCGTGTTAGTGGAAATCCCCAGCCCGAAGTTTGTCATGGAGTCCCACAAGGTTCTGTACTAGGACCACTTCTATTCAGTCTATATATGCTTCCTCTAGGGAAAATTATTAGGAATCACTCCATTAATTTTCATTCATTTTCATTTTGTTATGCTGACAACGCCCAATTATATTTATCGATCAAGCCTGATGAAACCAATCAGTTAACTAAACTCCAAGCTTGCCTTAGGGATATAAAAAGTTGGATGACCTACAATTTTCTGATGTTGAATTCAGACAAAACTGAAGTTCTTGTAATTGGACCCAAACACCTCAGAAACTCTCTTTCCAGAGACTTGGTTACCTTAGATTACCTTAGATTTGGAGCCAGAGCTTTCAGCTATCAAGCTCCTCTTCTGTGGAACAAACTACCATTCTGGGTCCAGGAGGCAGACACGGTCAACACCTTCAAGAGTAGACTTAAGACTTTCCTTTTTGATAGCGCTTATAGATAGGGCTGGCTCAAGTCATCCCTTAGTTATGCTGCCACAGGACTAGACTGCCGGGGGCCGGGGACCGAACTGCCTGTTTACGCTAACTTGACTGCAACACCAGCTGCTGCGATTATTAATTTGGCATTGTTTTGGTCAAAACTAGAGTAGAGTACAGATACTTTATAGTCTGGGGACCACCTGCTCAATTTCTCGTAGGAAAGGTGTTGTTAACGACTGCCCATGGCCGTTTCTTTGGCGTTACAAATGTCTATCATTTGGCGTATACATAGCCCATAGCCAACTGTGTCTGTTGTACCTGATGACGTATTTAGAGTGAGAAATTCGACCAGAAGGAAAAGCTCAAAAAAACAGTCTCAAGAAAACTACAAGCTTCTGTTTGTCAAGTAGTACGCGTCATCGTCTTTCCACCCCTCCCTACTCTCTGATTGGCTCCCTACCTCAGACGGGCGAGATTTCCATTAGTGGTGTGCAATATTGCATATTTTAGTATCGATCCGATACCATGTAAATATCGGCCAGTATCGCTGATACCAATACTTTTCAATAAATAAGGTGGATGTGTCATTGAATTGCTAAATCTCAATTAATTTTCATGACCTTAAGTGCTTTTTGTGATGTTTCCTTTTTTATTATTAAATAATTAAAACCCAGGACAGATTTAGTACAAAGTTTATGATTAAATAGAAAATGCTTTATTTTTTACACAAGAAGGGGGAGGGGGAGTGAAGTGTGCCTGCTCTGCGCTGACACAGGAGTGGTGAGTCTGGCGACCTGGCTGTTTCCTCTTTGCTGAGACCGCAGCACTGCGGACAAGAGTGGAACTTAAAGTAAAGAATCGATCTTAACAGGCTAGTATCGATCCAATATTGATACCCACTTGGTATCGATACTATCAATATTTGGATCGATCCGCCCACCACTAGTTTCCATGCTGTCTTTCGGATTGGACCGATCGTGCAGACAAACATAGCTATTTGTATATAAATATACTGTATAGTTGGGAGTTGCAATGCTGTTGGAAAAAGGTAATTAGCACGTCGTCTTACTTCAGACTTTGTGTCTGGGTCTTGAAGTTGCCCACTCTGAGCTGCTGAGCAGATGCGCATAGTAGCGGACAGACCCAACACCCCTTCCTTCCCCGATCCCTGCCCTTGCCGATGGAATGCAGAAAAGAATGTTTGTTTGAAGAACCTAGGCTATTTAGCCTTTTACAAAGGGTTTTGGGGGCAGCTGACAGCATGAAAACCTATTGTCAATACATTTGTAGTCCTAGAGTAGTTATCTGAACTAAAAATCCCATCATGTCACATGTGAAAAGTAGTATTGCCAGGCAATACTACAATGAAAAGTAGTATTGCTGTGGCAATAATGGCAATACTGACGATGGCAGCCCTGGAGACGACCCTCCCTGATCTCTCTCTCTCCTCCCTCCTGTTGTGGGCAAGGTCGTCAGGGAGCATTGATTCCACCTGAGCTGTGCAGGGGGTGTGCATCTGGTTGCCATGGCTGTGCAGCCCAGATCAAGACGATTATTCTTTAGTGTATTTATTGCATAATTTATCTCCTCTATTGTAATATCAGCTGTTAATGTTTCATTATGTAATTTGTCAATTGATGACCAGTGAATCTAACGCTAAGTCTAAATCTGTTATTATTATTATTATCTTCATCATCTGTAGTGATGTTTTGTGTCCTGAGAGCAAGAGCAAATTTGAAAAAAAATTAGCTTATCACGCAGGACAGTGACTCGCAGTGTTGAGCAAATTGATAAAGATTTAGCTAGCAAGCTAAACAAAAAAGTGGAGTCATTTACATTATATTCCTTGGCACTGGACGCTTTTCATTTTTATCAGAGGGATTAAAGACAATTTTGAGCTAACGGAGGAGTTTTTGGCCATGGAATCCCTAAAGGGAACAACACGGGGAGAGGACCTGTATGACAGCGTGTCGGGGGTCATCAAGAGGCACAAGTTACCTTGGAGTACACCTGCCAACGTTACCACAGATGGATCGCCAAATCAAAAAAAGAAATATGGAAAAAACGTCGGGCTGCTCAAAAGAATCCAGGAGAAGATGAAACAGGGGGACTTCAGCATCGTCAGTTTTTTAAGTTTCTTGAAGAAACTGACGCTGGTCAGCAGCACTTGCTTTACCACTCCAATGTCCGCTGGTTACGTTTGGGGAAACAGGAGATTATCTCATTTTTGGAGCTAGTTGAGAAAGCTGATGATTTTCCTGAGCTAAGAAACACAGATTGGCTTTGTGATTTTGCCTTTGCTGTGGACATCCTGATGCATGAATGAGCTGAACGTGAAGCTACAAGGGAAGATCAGTTTGTGCATGAAATGTACACAAACATGAGAGCTTTCAAAACGAAGCTAGCTTTTTTCTTAAAGCCCCCCACTCTGGCTACAATAAAAGAGGCCCCTCGACATGTGAAAAAATACAGGAAATCTCTGGGCGACCTACTTGGAGAATTCTGATGTCGGTTCTCCGATTTTGGAAAAATTGACAAGTCATTTCAGCTGGTGTCTTGTCCCATCACACAAGACCCTGAAAAGGCACCACAGGAGTTGAACTTGAACTGATTGATCTCCGATGTGACATTGTCTTAAAGGAGAAGTTCAACTCTCTTAAACTGGATCAGTTTTATGCTTCATTAAGTGCAGCCAAATTTCCAAACATCCAAAAGATGGTACAGGGGATGCTAGTGTTGTTTGGCTCTACGTATGTGTGTGAACAGACTTTTAGAGTGATGAACACCAACAAAGCACCCCACAGATCCCTGTTGAGTGATGAACACCTCAGATCTGTTGTGAGAATTGCCACAACAAAACTAACACCAGACTTCGATGCACTGGCAAAAAAGGGGGATCAGACAAAAAGACACTATTCCCACAAAAGTGAATGAAAGTATTAACGCGGTAATGCCTTATATGTTTATGTTTGATATGTATGTATCTGGAGCTAGCCCGGCCTGTCGGTCAAATTTTAAAAGTCAATTTGGCCCCTGAGCCAAAAAAGTTTGCCCACCCCTGCTCTGATTTAACCCTTTTTGCATATGTATTGTCATTTTCTTTTATGTATGTTGCTGTTTTTATCATTTCCTTCCTTTGTTCATTGTTCAAAAATCCTACATTCAGTCTCCATACTGTATGACGTTTTCTGTTGGACAGAACAGTGGATTATGGTCTGACACGTCTAAGCCTCCTATTCTACATTCCTTCACTCTCTGACTATCCCCTACATTCATTCATAAGAAAGTAATCTATCCTTGAATGTGTTAGGTGTGGCCAGGCAGTGGGGGTGTTCCACACCTGGGACTTTTTCTTTATGTGGCTACTGTTCTCCTCCTGACCTCCCTTGTTGTTCCTTCCTCCACAGGTGGCAGTCAGTTTGGTAATCAGGGAGGGGTTAAAGAGGAGGAGGAGGATGGCTGCTCTCTCTCACTCTGGGTCAGCAGCATCAGGGAAGGTTTGCCTTTCTTTCTTTGAGCCGAGTTAACCCTTCTTTTTTACTCTCTTTTTCTCTAGTTAGTGGGGAAGTGCAGGGTGTGACGGCCCACAGCGTGGCTGGCCCTGTGTTTCCCCCTCTTTTGTTTCTTTTGGCGGGGTCTACCTCTCTTTTTGGTTCATCATCTATGCATCAAATTTTTGTCCTTTTTTCCTTTTCTTCCCCAGCGGGAATTTATCAATAAAGAATCTTTTCTTTTGCAAACCTTGAAATTTGTGCATCCATTATATGTTATGGTCACATTAATTTAATTTTTACAAATGGACTTCATGAGCTGTTGAACAGTGATTGAAATCCTTTTCCTGGGGGTGGAAGTGTCTCTATAATGTCTACAATCTCTTTCAATGATTTGTTTATGAATTTTGTTAACTGCATTTGGGTCATTTTTAAGACTTGTAGTGTCCATTTTGTGATTCATAACATTAAGGTCTCCTCCACAGATAAGAGTTCCCTTTGTGTTACTGGTTAATTTTCTAGTCTTTCATATACTATATCTTCCCTCTTTATCTTTAAATTATGTTTCATATTCAAATTGAAGTGTGTTTGATATTTAAAAACAAAAGTACAATATGTAAGATTGAATTCCATGCTCAAATTTCAGACAGTGGAGCGAGTTGCCCCCCTCCCCCAGACAACACTCACGCAGGGTGCCAGGTTGACGCTGCTGAACCTTCACTAGCACAGGATGAGCGAAACTTAGCATAAAAGTTATTTCATGAATCAGCTTGACTGAGTCCGACTCTCAATTCATACTGTGAGATAGTGACACAAAGAAGTTTCAGAATCAGACTGACGGAGATTGTTTCATAGCGGTTAGTGCTAGAAGCAGCTAGTAGTGGCCCACTGACCTGAGGCAGTTGCCGGCGTCTGAGGCAGCACGGCACACCCAGCAGGTGATTACATGCAAGCGTCACTCATACATGTGTGCCGTTACAGACACACGCAAACTCAGATCTGACTACATATATTCCCTGTCATAGCGACTAGCTGTTATAAGAGACATCTGCATATAAGAGACATCCCGTTACCGGTGTATTTCCCTCTGGCTTCTGCTGAGGAAATGAGAGCAATATGCACTGACATTAAATAAAACACATGAAAATGATGAAACCCTAACATGATTATGTTAGTACATGATGTAAAATAGATGTTGCTCTGAAGGCTTTTTACTGTTGTGCTGGGGGACGGGGTATGCTCACCTCAATGCATCAGGCAGTCTCGTTTTAGGACTGCCAAAAAAACCTGGACTGAAAACTGGTGAAAAACTGAACCTTGTTAGGATGGCCATGTAGTGGCTGGATTTGCAAGGCAGTATGCTTGAAGCAGCGGTTGTGTCGCAACAGCAGCAGTGTGTGGTGCAACTGGCAGCCTTAAATACCCTGCTGCTGCTACCAACCCAGACCCTAGGGGATTCTGCCCCTCCCATTCCATATCCACATAACAAACAATAGACAAAACCTTACAAAACATTTAATCTCAATTACACTGTACATTCTACGGTTCTAACCATTATCAAAGAATCTATTAAAGAACTCCCATGAACTGATTTACGTGCACTCCTCCCTACACTAATCATCTCATGGTACAACCCGGAACCTTCAAATACTGCTGAGTTAACGTCGAGATTTTTTTTGGCCGAACACCCTGGATAGGAGACATCACTATCACAAAGAGCATTGTTCAGGCTACCAACAAACTAAATGCTTCTTTTGCAGGCCTGGTCTCCACTCGTTCCCCATCGAGGGCAATACAGGACCTGCACACACAAATATTAACACAACATACACATTCAATCAAATATTCACTACTTTCTTTGTACCTCATTCTTAAATATGTTAACTCATTGTGACATTAATACCCCAAAAGTAAGTAATGACCTTTATTCTAAACCTAACTCCACATTTCAGTAATAGCGTTCAAAGTCTTCACTTGTTTTCAGCAACTATTTTCCAACATTTATTGTGATTTGAAAGAAAACATGGAATTGCCTTCACACGACTTTAACTTATATTTGCTGGCACTGGATGAACTTAAAAGACAGCTCAGCTCTTGATTTTTATCAGAAGAATTTTTTGACCATGGAAAGGGGAAAACACAAGGAGAGGACTTGTATGACAGCATGTATGGGGTTATCGAGAGGCTGAAGCTACCGTGGTGTAAACTTGTCATGCCTTAGTACAAACCTTTTATACTAAAAATTCTTGATTTGGAGTGACAACATGGAGTGTGACATAGTCATGGTCAGCATGGTATTAAGTTGCTCTTTAAACCACTGTCCATTAAACTGTTTGGTACAACAGAAAGCCGAAGAGCACATAAATCTGTCACCAAAACTAAACAAAGTTGAATTAGATGCCACTACAGGAGGATATGTTGTCAGATATCTGACCTGAGATGAACAGACTCACAGCAACACACAGACTGCACTGATTTCAAAATGGATTCATTTTTATCCAAACAAAAGTTGATGTCATCAAAATCATTTGAAAGATGATCAAGTATGAATACAGATTTAAACTCTGATCTTACGTTCATTTTCATTTTTTAAGCTACAATGAGAAACTTCAAAAATGAAATGTGAACTTGTCTAGCTTACCACCAGTGTTTAAAAAAGACTCCAAGCAACTGCAGCATCTGCCAGCAAAACACTGAAGCTATCAGCAGTGGTGTTCACAGGTCGTGTTTAGTGACAGCAGTGAGGACGGGCTCTGACGATGGTTTTCTATTGGTCCACAGCAGAGCCAGACCCGCCTCTCGGAAGTCCTGATGGGAGCAGTATATAAGAGGGTTCAGTCCACAGTCCAGGTATGACATCACTGATGACAGTGTCCTTAACCAATCGGGCGCCGGTGACAGGTCCATCCTGCCCAGCAGGATCAGCTGATTGGTCAATGAAGAGAAAGAAACAAATATGAGTGGACGCCCCATACATGTACAAATAAGACAAATAATTTGGTGGCTTTCATGTGTCAAAAGAGGTCATTGTTACAACCACATGAGTTAATGTCCCTTTAGATATATTACACTACTGTAATAAACATGGCGGTGCAAGATGGAGGACTCTGTAAGAGTACTTTCCTATGTAGATAGAAAAGGTTCATTTTAAGGTCATATAAAGGGTTAATATTGCTGAAAACACAGTTATGCATGTTTCATTTCTATTTCTATTAACAGGTCAAACTAAAAGTTACACACTGAACCTTTTAACATGATATCAGGATCGCATTTTTAAATTATACCTACCTCAGACACAACAAAGGGGGTGTAGCAGAACACGTAGGAGGCCACGAGCAGAGGAGTGACTGCAGACAGGTCTTCATCGTCACTGAGACAAAAAAGATGGAGAGAAGGACATAATGCTGACTTTGTTTACATGCACACAGAAGCCCCATCTTAACCTGGAGATTAACAACCACAGAGGCTGCTGCTTGGATGTCATATATGCTGAGCTGTGAAGATACACACTGCTTGGGTATGTAATGCTCAGTACACTTTGACTACAAATGTTTGAACTGAATTGAATAAATCAGAAAAATGATTTGTCTAAATTATATTAATGCTTAAAGTTGTGCAAAATTAGAATGTGGACACCTTTTGAATAACAGGTCGGTGCCATCACAAGCAGCCTGTTTGCGCAGCCAGGCTCATGGCTCTTGACAAACCTGTGGGTGACGTCAGGATGCTTGGTCCATTTTAATTTCTTCTTGTATACCGTGCAGCATATGCAATACAGTAGTGCTATTATAGCAACACCACAGCTCAGCATCTGGCTTGTGATCACTTGAGATCATCTTGTCTCAGGTGGTTTACCTTATGCACCTTGAGCGGCAGATGGTGGCACCCAGTAGAGAGCAGAAGAAGATGATGAGGAAGGGGAGGAAGATGCAGACAGAGAAAGCACAGAGAATGTAGACCAACATGTCTGAGTAGCTGCTCTCCCAAAAGACAGCACACAGCATCTCTGCAGGGTCGTACCTGAAAGAACGGATACATGACAGAGATGAACAGAACGGAAACACGTGGAGCACTAACCCGAACTTTGAGTATATGACGTACTTGATCCAGGCGTAGACGACAGGGACGCTCCCGAACACCACTCCTGTCACCCAAGAAGCCAGGCATGCTGTCACCATGACAAGGAAGCAAGCTCTTCCTGTGGAGACTATTCCAATCAGCCGCTGCAGACACAGGATAGCTGGAAAGGAACAAAGAAACCCTCAAAGTAAGTCATGAAACAAGTTCAAACCTGGATTAAATCTAATGCTCAGTGTAGTGTGGTACCTATGCTCCCTATAGAGGAGGTAATGAAGGCAAACTTCAACAGGCTGACAACCTCACACCAGGGTGATGTCTGACCTCCTGTCAGCATAGCCAGAAGTGAGCCGGCAATGATGAGCGCGGAACAACCTTCACAACGCAGCAGGACATGATCAGAAATGACGACTTCCTGCACCCAGATTACACATCAAACACTGTGAGCAGTACTAGAATCAAATGAAGCGATGAGGTGAGCTGAGTGTGGGATACACCAAGAAGTCACAAAATATATAATCCTGTAATG
The DNA here is from genome assembly GCA_023373845.1 of Nibea coibor. Taxonomy (NCBI): domain Eukaryota; kingdom Metazoa; phylum Chordata; class Actinopteri; family Sciaenidae; genus Nibea; species Nibea coibor. The sequence goes on along the minus strand of CM041719.1, from coordinate 26,407,725 downwards.
CAGTGTGATGTAAGATGTACCGAAATCTGACAAGGTGAGACTGATGAAAGGAAGCCAGTAACGACAGGAGAACTGACCCCTGCACTGTAAAGAAAGGTTGACAGAGAGAGAGGTTGACATAATGTACGTCACGCAAACAAGTTATTGAATTAATGTCAACAATGGCCCATTGTGGTCTGAGAACCAGACCAACATGTCATCAACTTACCATGACTTTGACCAGCAGAACAAGACTGTTTCCTACAACTCCCATGACCATCTCCAGGCCCAACACAGCCACCAGCAGCCATTTCTCTGCCTCAGGCCACGGACGTTCCACAAACACAGTCCCATTAAACCACTCACTCACTGCAGGACAAGGAATAAGGAAAATTACCTACCTGTGTAGAGTTCAGGAAACTTACTATACATCCACCAGACTAGAGCCAACATGGATGCCTGTTCCTTTAAGTTTTGTGATGCCATTAATTGGAATGAGTTGTAGTAACAGTAAGTAAGTAAAGTAATCAATACATTTTTAAATATTCAAATACATACTTTTTTTTTTTTTTTTTTTTTACATTTTTTGGATGTCTGAATTGCAGTTATTTTATCGATGATCATTTAGGTAGATGATGCCACATGGACTCAGCTGCAATCTTGTGTCATGTGTGATTTAATCAGCCATTGACATAATGTCAAATAAACTGAAACCAATTTTACAGCTAACAGACTGGGATAATTCATAGCACAACAATTAGATTGCAAACGTTAAATGACATGATACAGCAGGCATTAGGTGTATTAGACACAGTGTACCTGAGAATGCAAATATATGAATGGAAAATGTGAATCACTATGAATAACTGCATCATCTGAATGTACTAGCAGATTAGCAGGAGAAGACAAAAATCAAATCATTCTAAATTATAGGTGCACAATAGAAATGCAGTTTGATAATGCACGTTAACACACTGAAGACATATTCATAACATATAAACAATAAAGACAACAAATGTCTGTTTTCGTCTCACATCTTACAGCTCTGATGTTCTCATACAGATGAAGACAGTTCCTCATACAGGCAGACAGAGTTAGACATATTTGATATTTGATAGCGAAAAGGTTAGCCTTACTTTTACAGTGAGCCCTCAGTCCACAGCCTTCAGCAATGGTTACTAGGCATTATAGTAGAGAGCTCAGCTGGAAGCATCATCAATTAAAATTCACATGCTCCATTAAGCTAGAATGAAGCACATGGTGTGTGTGTGTGTGTGTGTGTGTGTGTGTGTGTGTGTGGGTGTGTGTGTGTGTGTGTGTGTGTGTGTGTGTGTGTGTGTGTTCAGCTTCTTCGACTACAGTACTACTAACTTTTACTATCATTATCCTGTAGCTGATGATAATAACAATAACAACAATAAGGAAAACAAGCAAACAAACTGCTATCAGGAAGCAGGTACAATTGTTTCTGTCACTGTAGCAGGAGATCATCATCATTATCTCATGACACTTTTCATATAGACTGTACTCTGTATAAAATTATTCAGAGACCCAACAATTCCCACAATACTAGTAAAGAAAAACTTTGAGAGGCAGAAACCCTGAAAATGTGGTTTACACAAAAGGTTAGATTATTGTCTCACTACAGCACAACTAAACTAAACATGGTATGTTGTCTTATAAAATGTACTTAAAGTACTCATTCCATATTAAAATGGCCACTTGAGGCTTAAATATTTATGATATTATTATGATCAGTGGTTTCTAGTTTATATAGAGGTCAGGCCTCTACAAAGGTAAATCTGAGGGTTCAGATTGATTAATGGGAGGAAAGAAGAAAAAAATGTTGCCATTCCAGCCAGCAGCCTTTGTTGCATGTCATGTCATATCTTCATACCTCTTTTTGACAACAACAAAAAACAAAAATAAAACTGATTCTGTTTGATACATATAATTATGTGTTTCATGCTATTTGTGACTGATGCACCAACTGATGACTTCAAATGTGCTGCCCAAGAGGGACAGCTTTACCAAACCTGAGTTCAGGTGAATGTTCACTGAGGGAGCCGTTTCATTTTTTGCACATGGTCAGCATGATATGAAGTGAAGACACTAAGACAAAGGAAGCAAGGTTTCACTACATCAACCTATACACATTCCAACAGGTATGACTATCCTTCAGCCTTTCCGTCTAAAATCAACTTCCTATTGCAATCAAAGAAGTGTCTAAATCCAAATTCAAATCCCACCATTTGCTGCTGTCATTTGACCAACATGTCCATTCAAGTCTTCCACTGTGTCTACTTAATATGGAAAACAGCTGTTTTACCCTGTGAGCATCATTACACTGCCTGTCACATGTCACTGACAGTGGACACAGGTGGATGATCATGGTGTCTTTACCTGTCCTGATGAGGGACGCACACTGACTTGATTCTTTCTGGGTCTTTTCTGTTTTCTCGATAGTTACAGCAGCAAAGTTTCTACCCCAAATTATTTATTTAATTGCAAAAGAACAGCAGCAATCAGCAATCAACTTTGATGAAGTTTGACAAAATGCAGACTGTCTTAACTGTTCTGACCTTTTAGGGAACACAGAAATCGTATGTTTGTCACAGGTCAGGTCAAGAAAAGAAGTTCTATAACTGCATTGATTATGCTTTATGAATACACTCATAAACACTCATTATGCTTCGAAGGTCAAATCTCATTCACATTAATGATAGCTGTCATACTTTTATATACAATGTAATACAGAGAGCTGGTATGTGTAGTCTTTGAGCCGGTGTCGCGTCGGACTCGGTCGGACGTCGGTGACGTTATCACGTTGTGTCACTTCCGGTACGCGCACGGTCCGTTCTGCAAATCGTCCGCTGTTCTGGTTCAGAAGGCCAAATAGCGACATTTCGGTGAGTTTGAACCCACTTAATGTTATGAAATATTTATTTCTTACAAAGCCCATTTACGTCATATTAATTACTTAATTTATCATCATTCATATGTGGTCTAGAAATGATTGTAACCATCCTTAAATCACCTCAGTCGACCTCTGTCAAAAGTCCTTGACAGTACGAGCTCGAGCCTGCTACAAGCAGCGCGAGCTCAGCTCAGCGGTAAAGTCTGAGCGTCTTAAATGAAACTACAGCTGTGTGTGTGTGGAAGTGTAGTCACCGAAAAGGTGTTTTGTGTGTGTGCGCGCTGTTTGCAAGTTAGCGTTGGCTAGCTGAGCAATGTCATGCTACCGAAGCAGAGCTAGCTCTGGCGCTAGCCTCACAGCGGGATTAGATCCGTTCAAATGCAGCTCACGGTTACCGTGAGGTCAGCCGGCGTTTGACTTCATGACATGCATCAGTGAGAGCAGGTTATGGCTGACTGTCACAGTAACGTAACATCACCGTGCACAGCAGCTCGTGTTAGTCCGTGTGTTGTTTTTTGTGGCGGACAGCAGGTTTAACCTCAGTGTCACTTTACTAACACGCCCTTCAGTCTCCGTAATAAGTGCTTACTCATACACAAACAATAATTATACAATCACACACCGATAGAGATTCTGAACTGTTCTTCTCATTGTTTTCATGTCTCATTGCAGCTTTGAAGACGGGATGGCAGCAACGTTGCGTTTACTGTACTCCGTGTCAAGACCAGGTATGACACAAACACACACATTCACGCGCACCTACAGTACAGCGTTACTCGTGGTACAAACAGGATTTATTCTTATTATTATCATTTATTATTATTTGTCAAGTAATCACATAAAGTTTGATTTCCTGGTTGCACATCTCTCTGTGATAAACAGTGCGATACGCATCTGTATACACAGGTTACGATTCGACAAAAACGATATCGATTCGATAGAATCGATACAGTGTAAGAACCATATGATATGATTCTACAGTTAATATTTGTTGAAGATATTTTATAAAATAAAGAAGCCAGTTCTATGAAAGTGACATCTTACAGTATTTTACAGTACTGTATCTTACAGCACAGTACAATATTTTCTTTTCAAATATGTAAAAGACCACATATCCCCAAGCATTGCTGCTTTGTGGCACTGGCAAAAATAATATTACCAAAAAAAGAGCAACAACAAAATCACGTCAATGTATTTATTTTGAGACATGGACCAAAAAAAGTCTGGCTGGATCAACATCATTTGTTGGAGAGAATCCGGGGGATTTTCAAAATAAAATACCCCGTGCAAACTGCCAGTGGTGAAAACAGACAAAAGCGAAACTAATTAACTATGTAGCATATTTGCAGACGTAGAAGCATGTTTAGAAGAACATACACTGGGAACATGTCCAAATCTGAGCCAGTAAACAAAGTCTGGTGGGCTAAACACTTCTGAAACGCTCCTGGTGGGTTTGAAGTCATGTGCAGGCAAAAACCAAACCAAACATGCCACGCTCACACAATGCGCTGCGAACAGGCCCGGTGGATTTTCCCAAAAGTGAAGCCACCAACCGATTCTAAGTCTCACGATACCCGATCCATGATTCTACAACCGATTCATCTAGGAATTCATGGATAGTTTGTATCGATGGAGGAGGCTGCTACCGACACAGCCGTAACCTCTCGCTTGTTAAACCGAATATCGTTTATCGTTCACAAGCCTACTGTCAGTCTGTCTTGTTACTGTGACATTCACACATATGACTTAAGTCACTGTTTCTGTGCATGTGACCAGAGGGCTTGTTTGTATCAAGTGGTAACCTCTGTGTCTGTGAAATGAAGCCAGCACAAGTGCTAAAAACTGAAAGTCCTCAAACGTCCACTTGAGGCTGGCTACAGAACATTTCAACCTCCATAAGTCCCCATGTTAACAGCAGAAATAAACATGTTTACAGCCTGGTACAAGAACAGTTTTGGTCTCTATAGCTAATTTCCCCGTTCATGACAACTGTACTGAGGGTGAATTTCTATACAACTCACCTGTTCAAATGATATTAAGGCTTAAAGTTATGCAGGATTAACAGTGCTGGCTCTTAGATTGACAGGTAGGTGCTGTTACTGATGGCTTATTTAGAGCACCCAGGTGTCAGTCAGTTGTGTTGGCAGTGGAATGTATAGCAGCCTCAATGAAAATGTACATTGTGGTTCATCTCTACCTGCAGGCACTTCTGTGGCCAGCCAGAATCTAGTGAGGTCCTTCAGTGTGTCCACACAAAGGCAAGGATTCAGTAAGTACCACCACAACACACACACTCACACACACTCCGCTCATTGTGTTGTATTGTTGTCTGTGTTGTGTCTCCTCTTAAAAGACTTTCATGGCCTGCACGGTGACGTGACAGACAGTTAGCCAGCTGTCTCTGTGCTGAACTCACTCACTAAAAATGGGCATAAATGCAGAGCTTGTGATAAAGAGCAACAGATTTAGATCTTTCAGTAGAACGTGTTTCTTTTAGCACTCACTTCTAAATGTTTCTCTATCACCTCCATGTTACAAGTCATTTCTGCTCTCATGGTCAGCTGTTCATTTTCCTCTTCACGTTAACGATTGTCTATGAGTGGGAACGTCATGTTACTGATTTGTTACAGCCTGTGAATTTGATGCAAACATTTGCCAGTGATTACCTTAGCTGCATATTACTGAGTAATATTACTGACACCATTATTAAAGTGCAGTGTGTGACATTTAGGAGTGTTTAGTCATCTGAAAATAAGAATTGATGTTTTTGTTACCTTACAATGAAAGTTAGACATTCGAGTCCGCCACGTTAAACTGCAACAAACTAAACACTGACTCTAGATCAGGACTTTGGTGTTCTGGCGTGTTCACAGCCGCTCTAAGCTCTCCTACATACACAGAGGGGAGGATGATGCAAGGGTTGATTTGTTTGGTTGCAATCTGCAACTTCACCACTAGATGCCACTAAATCCTAAGATAGATGGGTTGCTCCCATCTATCTTCTTATATTTCTTCGAAGCGTGATGGACAGTACTTGTTGTGATCTGCTTGTCTGTACCAAGTGTTCATACAGAACTTGAGAAGATGGTGTTTGGACTGAATGTTTTTAAGAATGTTTGATAACCCAGAGGTCTGATTAAATCTTCATTGAAAGACCTGAAGATAGAATAGTGTGGATGTCGCTGCTTTAATTAATACTGCTGAATTCATGGTTTGTACCACACCTTTATTATTTTGTTAGAAGCTATGTGTTTCTGTTTGCATTTACCCATTCTCAGTTTGTGCTGCTGCCAGGACTCCTTTGAAAACCAGGTTTTCCTGCTTAAATTCAAATATAAATCACACAGTACTGACATGGAAATGACACCATTTTTAAAATATGTCATATTAGCACACACTGACTGGCAGCTCTCTCTCTCTCTCTCTCGTGTGTGCGCGTGTGTGTGTGTGCGCAGAGTATGTGAATGCTCAGGAGATCCCCACAGACATGAAGTCCATCACAGACCGAGCAGCTCAGACTCTGCTGTGGACGGAGCTGTTCAGAGGTCAGCAGAATCCCACACACGCATCAATAACAATAACTGAATGTTTTACATGTGACACAGTGAAGTGATGAAATGTTTCACAGCAGTTTATCTCAAGAAGTTTACAGACCAGGATGGAAAAAACAGTCTTGAGTCACAAAGGGACCAAAAACACGTTAAACCAGTTTTGTTTCCAGTTTCTCTTTAAGCATTTTTGGGACAAACAAAATGTATTTCCTGTTTTTGTGTGTTCATGAAATGTTCTACCTCATTCACACATGAATGATTGTGTCACAATATCAGGTCTGGGCATGACGATGAGCTACCTGTTCAGAGAGCCCGCCACCATCAACTACCCATTTGAGAAGGGGCCGCTGTCACCACGCTTCAGGGGAGAACACGCTCTGCGCAGGTAAACAACGCCCCATTAGTGGCCAGATTTCATTGGGCACAGATGTATTACATTCTGACGTACGGAGCTAGTCACAGCCAGGTTCAAACCCCACCAGCCTCTGCCACGGCCTCTTTCAGAAGCGGGCCTTGGCTTGGCTTGGCTCGGCTCTGCTCAGCTCCGCAAAGAATACTCAGCTATTTTATTTTTGACCAACACAGGAAGCAGCCGTGTCAATCTGCACAGAGCAGCTCGATTGAATGGCATAGAGAATCCACTCGATTGTCAAAATAACACATCCTGTACAAACTGCAGAGCCAGCCAAGAGGGAAGCAATCTAAATACATAGCATATTTACATATTTCAAAAGACATAAACAAAAAAAAGACTAAATCTGAGTAAGTTCAACTCTGGCAGTCAAAACAAGATGCTTCTGAGACGTACCTGGTGGGATTCTGCTCTGTCTGAAAGTGCCTTTAAAAGCTACATTTGGAGTAAACTATAGTCAAGTGGTTTAGCTTAGTCAGTTCATGTTGACTACGGCTCATAATGACTGTACATACTGTATATAACAGTAACAGTCTTTAACAAAGTCTGTGACATGATGTTACATCAGGTACCCTTCAGGGGAGGAGCGGTGCATCGCCTGCAAGCTGTGTGAAGCTATCTGCCCTGCCCAGGTACACACACACACACACACCTGCATTCATTTTACAGACTCACCATAACCTCGACCTTAACCACTGACCACTAATTGCAATTAGAGATACAGCTTTTGTCCCCACTTGGACAAGCCGTCCCTATTTAACTTCTCTTGTCTGAAATGTGTCCCAAAGTGCAAGCAATTAGATCACAGCTGCATGTGATGCAGCCAGAAGTGACACATGCAATCGAGGGAGGTGTATGTGTGTGTGTCCCCCTCCTCATCACCAGCTATGTGTGTGTTCAGGCCATCACCATTGAAGCAGAGACTCGTGCTGATGGCAGCAGGAGGACGACTCGCTATGACATCGACATGACCAAATGTATCTACTGCGGCTTCTGTCAGGAGGCGTGTCCTGTGGATGCCATCGTAGAGGTGCGTGTGTGTGCAGTAAATTCAGATTTTCATGTCATGTTAAGAGATGGATCTTACAGCTGATTCAAATCCAACAGCAGTAGTCGTCCAGATGTTGCTATTTTGACTTTGTGCTTCAGAAAGTTTCCTTTGTGTCTGTCCTCTTTCTCACCGGTTCTTCCACCCTTCTCTGTCTGTCTTTCCGTCCTTCTCGTCTTCAGGGTCCTAACTTTGAGTTTTCCACTGAAACCCACGAAGAGCTGCTCTACAACAAGGAGAAGCTCCTCAACAATGGAGACAAGTGGGAACCAGAGATAGCTGCCAACATACAAGCTGATTACCTCTACCGATAGACACCACATACACACACACACCCAGTGTACAGCACATACCAGCATAACCTCTCTGACACACGCATACGTCCATACTGTACATACTGTAAGAAGACAGGCTCAGCTGTGATGGATGGAACATAACCGACACTTTTCCTCTGGTGTCAGTGTCGCCCCCTCCTGGTATGATGAATATACTTTGATTTTTATTCTGGCATTGTTTGGATTGCATATTTCTTATAGAATTATGGACACCACCCTGGCTGTCTGGGTGGTGAGTGTACAACAGTCCAGCTGCCTCAGCACGGTCCAGTGATCCATGCGAGTCATGCTGTGGTGGCAGTACTGCTGCTGTACGCTGGTCACAGATATCAGACTGCTTTGATTTTGATGTCTCACGTGTACATGGCTTATTGTTATCTTGGGTCTCAGTGCAGAGTTTTACAGTCTTTGAGCTGTTTCCACCCTGACTCATACAATAAAATTCTGGGAGAATCACTAAATGTGTTGAGTGTGTAAGTTCCATGGTGGAAAAATCAGACATCTCACCGTTTTCTAACTGAGCAGACGATGTCCATTGATAAAGACTGACCCCTCTGCATGACACAACATAAATGTAGATCTAACACAGTGAAAGGTCCATCCTACATTTAACACAAGTATTAAAGAGTTTCACGTGGACAACTCATCAAAATGAAGAACAAACTCCAATAAATGTTTTTAATATTTAGAAAATGTCTGATCTTTACTGCAAGGTATGACTTTGGTTGATGTGTAAAAAGAGAAATGATCTCAGAAAAACTAATTATGTTTCATGAAGGGACAGGAAATGATCTGCTGCCTACACTGAACATTCACATAACAGATGAAAAGCCTTGAGGCTTGTGAAAGCAGCCTTTATTTGAACCATCTCGCTGATTTTCATTAGATTGATTGGACTTTAGTTTATTTGATTGATTTAACACTAAGAAATAAAACAAACTACTGAGACTGATTATATTACTGTGCCATGTCTTCTGCCACTGTGGGTAACTCAGCAAAGGACACAACACAGACTGGGGACCACTGCAGTATTTCTGTTTGTTCAGACGGAAGAGAATACACTCCCAAGTGTTCGCAAGCATCACTGCTCTCTACCCACCTCCTGGCATCTGCTCCGTTGTTGCTGCTGTCTGGGCGTGTTTGTTGCTCCTCCTCCTCGCTGCTGTCTTAGTGATGACGGAACCAACTGGTTACAGGTGTGTTCACCTCACCTGGCGCTGCTCTCCTGAGTGATCTCCACACCTCTTTCCTGCAGGTGATGCACCACGCTCCCTCCACAATTACGTTATTATAATTACGAATTCTAAATTCCATAGATATCTAAATCAGGCACATTACCTTCAAAGCAGTTTGATTTACATATGATCGTACTGTTGACACTGAAATTACATCATAAAACCAGTAAACAATGTTCTTAAAGGGGCACCGCCCCTATTTTATCCAGACTGTCTGAAAAAGGTGACATATATCACCATGATAGACTTTTCTAATATCAATATTAATGCACTATGCTTCCTATGATGAACTCCAGCCAATTATACTGGGAGTCTCTAAAGAGTAAATAAGGGGTGAACTTAAAATGACCTGAGAATATATAGAGAGAGACTGAGAATCATGTTGTGTCCTTTGATAAAGGGGTGTAAAGACAGGAAGACAGTTGATTTAACTCAAATAATGAATCATTTACTGAATGATGTCATTCTGTTTATATAGCAATGTATTTACTCTGTTGATTTGTGTTTAATATCTACCCAACTACAAGCGTAACAAGGTCAAAACGAGATCATCAAGTTCTCTTTATTATTATTATAGACAAAGAAGAAGCGGAAGTTCTAAATGAATAGATGTTATATAAAAGCCTCAACATTCTGCATGACAACTGAGTTCAGTTTACAGCTCCTATAGCAGAAGTGATGTGGGTGGTTTTGTGAAATATTGTCAAGTTGGTTGCACTAATGCACCGCAGATTAATAAACCACCAAGACAGTCCACAGACCACGTTTTATGTGGGCCCAATCTCAGTGTGCCTGCCCCCCATGATGACATAAATAGCAGGTTTGTCAAGGTGGTCAAGTTACATTCTGTGTGGCCTGTCTGGCTCACTGTTCAGCAGGTAGCCAAGCAGTCTGAGGCCCACAGTGCAGCTGAGTCAGTTGAAGTGTGGCCTTTCTGGCTGGGTCCATGGTCAGTGGCAACCTCTCACCACAGAATCTAAATTAAAAATAAAAATGATTCTCTTCTTTGGTGTAATACTCTCTGCATACTGCCAGTCGTGTGTGTTTATGAAGTATCATGTTGTGTCTATATATATATATATATATATATATATATATATATATATACACACTTCTGACAAAAAGTTCATGATATTCAGCTTTCGGATGAAACTTCAGAGTGCCCCTAAACGCACTCTAACCTTTACAAGTGAACTTCATTTGACCTTCTCTCTTGTCCAACTGTTCATTGTTTCAGTACTTATTACATAACATGCTGTTCTCTAACAAACAAGAGATCCATGAATGTTCCACCAAATGTTCTGCTTCAATGACAGTTTGGATTTAAACAGTCCTCTTCATCATGACCTTCAGTTTGACATCATGACTCCAAGACAACACCTAACAGTCCATCAACAGTACCTGCTCAGTATGAAGCTTCAAAACAGGAAGTACTGAGAGGGAAGTTAGCATTGATCGCTGAGTGTCACAGAGTGTCATCAGCAGGTTGGATTAAGTCCACTTGTCAGCAGCATGAGACATCTAGGCGAGCTGTAATTGATGCTCAAGGATACATGATAAGTTACTGAGACGTTCAAATGTTTTGTTGTGGTACACGCACACACACTTTTGTTTGAGTGTGTTTGAAATGAAGAAGTGACTATTTCATGCCTCTATTTAAATGCCGTACTTTCATGACATAATATCACTGTAGTGTGTGTATGTGTGTGTGTGTAAATGAAATGAGAAGAGAACTAAACATCCAGCAGGTGGTGGTAGACACTGAAAAAAAGGAATTATATGTGGGAATTATATTATAAAAGGAATTATATTATTATGCATTACTGCATAATTTGTTGTTATCTCATTGCGAAGGACAAAAGTTGGTGGCAAAATGCCCAAATCGTCAGCACTGATGTAGACTTGGCAGACTTGAGAAGAAAATGAAGCTTTGTGGTCACAGAGAGGAGATACGAGACTCAGAAGGAGCCTCATACTCTGTAAAATCACTGGTGAGAACTTCTTTTTGATGACTGTGGGGAGCTAAACCTGAAGTAAGCGGTGT